>JAHLSL010000012.1:9554450-9719943 GCA_025920805.1 Petroica traversi | reverse complement strand
GGGCTGGGCAGCAGGGCCCGGCCCGCGGGCGGCAGCGCTCAGCGGGCTGTGAGCTGCCCTCGGTGGGGGCTTAGATGTTGGGAATTCTGCGCTTTACCTGAGGGGTTTGTGTCTAAAGGTGAACGGGGTGAGCCCTGGCTGCGCCAGGCAGGGGCTGGACCCTTAGCCCTGCCGGAGGAGTTGGGTAGGGGTGCAGCGCCGGCCTTGGCAAGTGCTCAGTGACCCTGGGGACGTTTGGTCAAAAATACCTTTTGTAGACAGGTGTCTAGGGTTTTTAAAAGTTTGATCCGGTCTTACCTGCTGAGAAGGGTAAATAAATGGAAAAATCCAGATGCCGTGTAATTAATACGCCTTGCTGAATGTCACTGGTGAATCACATGGCTTTTTGTGACATGCAGCTCCCTTTGTGCTGAAATTTAAACTTTGCAAGTGAATAACAGCTAGAGTTTGTTTGCCGGACTTTAACATTTATTTTCCTGAAAAACTTGAAACTTTTGCTCTGTTTTTTGTGTGTTTTCCTACTGTGTGAGAAAAGCTTAAAGTATGCTGGATCATCAAATCTATTTTGGTGTGTCCTTCAGTGATTATAGGACAATATTGCTTCTGTTAGAAGCTGTTTCCATCCATTTGGTTCCTGGAGTGACTCAACTAAATTCTCAACAAAGTTCTGTAGAAATTTTCTTTGATTGGATAAAATTTCTAAATAGCTTTCTTCACCCTACATGGTCATTTACGGGCCTGATTACCAAAAGCAAAGAGCATTTATGAATCCCCCTGCAATCTCAGTGGAAAGCAAATCTTGTATTTTTAAGCATGAATTGGTACTGGATTTTGTGGCATGGATTGCAATGAATTCCTGTAGGCATGGCTTATGGAGTTAAGGAACCAAGATAACAATATTTCTGATTTCTTCTGATTGATTGGGTCTATTTCCTGTGCAAACCAGCAAGAGTCCTGCATTGTAGGATTGTCTGAGTCATATGTGTGATTAGAAAGGAAAGAAATTGAAGGCTAACTTTTCTGTCCCAGTTGATATAAGTGTGTATCTGGAATAATACGTGTTTCCTTGTGGGAAATTTCTGAACTGAAGAAGGTGTAGGGATTGCACAAAAGAACACTGGACTGAAGGTTAGAACTAAGGTAGAAGTAATTTTTAAAGGGGGGAAAATGTAACTTATATACTGAACTCTCTTGGGCATCATCTTTGCCTATCTAGATGGACTGGCTTTTTCTGCAGACAGACTGACTTTCTGATGAATCATCTGGTTAAATGCAGGACTTGTGTTCTTGAGCTAACGTATTGCTATGGGAATTCTTTGTCCTTGATAAGAATAATACATTTATTATGATGGCTGTCTGAGAATAATGATGTCCTTGCATGGTTTTCTTTATTTTAAGGGACTTGTTTCTCAGGCTTTGTAAACTTTGTGCAAGACATCTATTCTTGCCACTTAGGAACTTGAACCTGCTTTTTAACTAAAGGTTTTTTCTAGTTTATAGTAAGTTTTGTTTATAATACTCAATAATGTTTGGGGTGATGTTTATATTACATACTTGACACCAATATTTTGGATTCAGCTGAAGTAATCAATGACATTTCTTGAAATGGCAAAATCAAAACAGATCAGAGTACGAGTTTTTAAATTTTTAGTTTGCTTGGTATAATCTTTTTTTGAAGTCAGGAAGTCTCTCCGAAACAGTCTGATTTGATTCAAATGGTGAAACTCATCCATCTGTTTTTAGTTTTTTCACAGTGGCTCAGCAGAGGCGTGCTGACGGTAGCATTGAGAAGCTTAAAGTATCAAGTTGTTTCTGTTGTGTGTATGGAGAATTTCTTTCTCTAGCTTATTCAGCATAGCTTACTTTGGTACTAAGGATTCCTTTATTGGTTTCCCTGCCCCTGAAAATGCAGATCTGTGTTTCCATTACTTTCTGTTCTTTATCACTTAAACATTAAAACTGTACATTGGATATCTGGAGCATAACTGCTGTTCAAATCAACTTTCAAAATTATAATGAGATCTCTTCTAATCATGCCATATCAACTTTCATAATATATTAAGAATTAAAGTTATCTTATTCCACAGAACAGTCCAGGATCCCTAGGTGTTTTGCCCATGAAAATTGTGGTAACTCTTTAGTATTCAGCCCCCAGGCTGAATTCAGCCCTAGCAAAACACCTGTGATGCAGAGATGCAATTTTGGGAAATACTTGTACTGTAGCTTAATTTACAAGCTACATGAGAATGCACATTGAGTTTGGGTGAGTCCCCAGAATGACATACTGAATGTTTCTCCTGGTTTTGGCTGGACAGGGAACTCTTGAACTTGAAAGGGTTGTTACTTCTTACACACTAGATCTTCAAATCATGCTGTGATAGGAGAAGTACAACATGGCAGTATAAGGGTGTGGGCTCATAAATTACTCAGGGGTAAACTATCATAAAACTAGCCGTGTGTCAGCTGCTTTCAGTCCCACTTGGCCACGTTTTACCCTGCTCTATCTTTCTGTAAAAGTTAAGGATACAAATATCTCTGCACAGAGATAGGCTACCATGTTACGTACTATGTTTATGATGTGTATAATAGGGTACACACTTAGAACTCAGTGTACACCCCTGGAATTTTATTTGCTACCTGCTTTCCCATATTTTATATTGTGTGATGGACATCTCTCAGTGTTGATTCACCTTAATTAACATATAAACACGGATCTTTGGCCCCAGTGTTACATCTCCCATGCATTTCTCTGATGGTAGGGGCTAACTGCACATTTCTTTAGTAGTTCCCTCATTTGTGTTCTGTAGGACACTGAGACACTGAGGCTCAGGTGCAGCAATGCCTTGCTGTAGATGCCTCAGGGGCTCATGCAGTGGGTGGGATACATCTGGGTCCAAGCACCCTTTATCATTCAGCCCAATTAACAAGGTGTGCTATTTTGTTCAAAGGTTACGTACCTGTGTGTACATATCTCAGTCACCTCTACCTTTGTGCTACTCAAATAATGTCAGTAGACACGTGAAGAAGAGTGTGGCTGTTCTTGTAGGAGCAATCTCTGGGCAGGCAGAAGCCAGGCAGAGGTGCTCCATACATGGTGATGTCAGCTCTGTTGCATTTGCAGCAGGAAGTTGGGCCACATTTGGGGCACACCAGCCTGCATTTTTGGCTGTGACCCCACGCTATTCTGGTGCAGGGCACGACAACAGAAGCTACTGGAGAACAAAAAGTACATTAAGGTAGAGCTTTTAATGGGGCAAGAATGAAGAAAACTGGGGCTACAGCTCCCGTAGAAACCTGTGGGAAGTCATAAAGCCTGCTTTCTAATGAATTTGTATTTGTGGATGTTTTTTTTCCTAACTTCTAATAAGATGTCAGCTCAATTGAAGCTTTTCCTGTCACTAGGATGGCATCAAAAGGTTGGAGAGCTGTGTGGGTTCCTCTCATTAATGGAGGAGGTGTGCTGCTGTGACCTTGCCCAGTGGGGTGTATTCTCTTAAAGTTTACTAAAGAACTTTTTAATTCTTTGGCTACCTTTCAGCTGAGAGGATGGAGGGAGATGATGAATACACAGACACATGGTGTGATTATAAAACCTCATTTTCATAGAAAACCAGGCTAATTATAACTACAGTGCATCAAAAGTGACTCTATAATCTAATTCCTCAGTGGTCTATAACTTAATTCCTCCTTAGTGTGGATTTGATAGCTTTCACCTGTCTTTACCTGGGAACACCAACTGTTGTCATGTGATACTGGTACCTTATGCAAGAGTCCTGATTCAGAGAATGAAGGGCTTTCCATTTTCAGCTTCCTCCTAATTCCTCATGTGGGCAGGGAGCAACCTGCTGGCTTGTAGGACTCAGCCTGCCCCAAGATTCAGAGTATTAAAGATGCACTGGCCATGTTGTGCATCGACAGCATTGGTGTGGTGAGCGTGCTAAAACACAGATATGTTGGACAGATGGGCAGGGAGACCATGGGCTGGCTCAGGGAACAGCTCAGCTAGGTCTGGTCACAAGGCAGGGATGAGGACATGCAGCACTCAGCATTTGCTAAAACTGGCCCTGTTTTCCACTCAAAAATCTGGGAGCTTCCTTTGAGTCTCTCTTGTGGCGTGCTCTCTGCACGCAGTAGGCTGCCCTACTGGAAATCTATTTTTGTTGTGTCCTCTTGACATTATTCATATAATATTTATTAAGCTGTATGAATGTCACCTATAAAGCACTTCTTTTCTAGTGGGCCATTCTGAGTTGTTATTTAATAGTGAGTGGTTGATCTGGGCCTTTTAGTGTATAGTTGAGGAGATTCCTTGGAAGGTGAACAAATCTCTCTTAAACAAGTTGTTACAGATAATTGGCCGTCGCTCTTTGTGAAACCAAGCAATTTCTAACCCGTTTTGTAAAAACATTAGTCATAAACCACAAATTCTTCAACCTCAAGTTCTTCAACCTCATCTACTAAGCCTTATGCCCTGAGAACATGACCTTGCAAATGGATCCTCTCTCTGGCCTGAGTTCACTAATAACTCAAGGGTATGCTGAGAGTTAGTATTTACACAGTACCATGAAGTAGTCTTAACAGACTTAAGCCTCAACTTGTAGAAAGTAGTATCTGTCTTATTAGGGATCATTGGTAGTATGTACATCTTAAATATTGTGTAATAGATGCCTTTGTATCTGAATCAGAAGAGTCATAAAAAAGGATTTGCCTTAAAATTTTCGCAAAACATCTTGATGGCATGAAGTCCCAGTGAGCCAAAAGCAGCATCAGAATTGCAACCCACTTGCTTGTCACAACACAGAAATGATTCAACATTTTAATTTCAGCATCAAGATAAAAGTGGTGACTTGTTCTAAAGATGAAATAAGCATGACTTCTTCTCTTCCCTTTACCTGTGTGGTCGGTGTGATTTATTTATGAATTTGAAAAAATTATTGATTTAGTCCCGAAGTAAAGACCATTCTTTAAAATTGCCTTCAGTAAGCTTTTAGCAAATACTGAGTGTTGAAAATCTTTTTTGTTTATTGCTTAGGGTTTATTGTTGTTTTTGTGCAGGAATATAGTAAAGCGCTGTTTAAAAAAAGCCCTAAAACTTAAAAATGGATTAAGCTCACTCTGAGATTGCAGCTCTGTCATGACAATACATAAGTGTGTTCCATGACTAAAATGGTAATTACTTTGGTGCTTCAATTATAACTGCAAATGTCCATTGCTATGATTTCCCCTTTACCATAAGGAAGTGTTTGTATATAAAGAAATTGTTAGTATGTCATGTCTGTGAAAGTACTTTATAGTTGAACTGTAATTAATTTTAATGACTAAGAGCTGTGGTGCTCATCACAGATCAGCAAACAGATCACAGACATCTGCAAATTAATAATTATGTACTTTAGAAAAAGAATTCAAAGAGGTTGTGTCATTGTTTAACCCCAGCTGGCAACTAAGCACCATAGCCCATTGCTCGCTCTTCCAGCCTCAGCCAGGACAGTGCCTCTCCAACTGCATTTTTATTAATTTGTTTTGACTAGTTCTGACTAATTATTGAGAATTCCTTAGTGGTTAAGGTATTTGGGAAGATGTTGTGAGGCACTAGAAAACGGACATCAAACTACAGTGTTTTTACCGTAGAGTTATGACTGACATACAGGGTAGAATGACAGATTTTTTCTAAAGGTATCCTGTTTGTAGATAATGTTTTGTTTTGTGTCATATTTTTATGAATTCATAGTTTAGGAAAGGCTGCAGCTGCATTAACATGGGAATACAGTATTTTTAAAAGCTTTATAATGTTTGTCAATGGTGAGATTTTGCTGATTTTGATAAAAAATACTATCCACAGCTAGTAAAAAGAAGAGTAGTCCTTGTGAAATGGTTTGGAACTTGAAGAAACCCTTAAACCTTTTCTGTGAGCAAAACTCAATACGTGTACTGTATTTAAAAATTTTAGCAGCATCTTCTCAAAGCAAACTGTTGTCATTGTGTCTTCATTCTTTCTTTCTGTAGGCTTTTCCAGCAAATGCAGTGACAGTTTTTGTGTACTGCAGCTCAGTGACAGTGTTCTTCACAGTAATAAAGGTGATCAGCTACCGTTTGCACCTTATGTTTGATAAAGGCGAAGTAATTCAACAAAAGCTCTCAAGAAAAAATGGAAGGCAATATAAAGATTCAGAGGTTCAAAAAGGAGAAGCGGTTCAGTCCTCAAATTGTAGGTAAGGTTTTCATTGCATTGCTGGCACATTATGTAAAATGGGTGAGTTTGCACTGTGGCTCTGCACAGCAGACATGTCTGTTGAGTGCAGGTAAACTTACAGCTGTATGAAGAATGACACTTTTAAAAACCTGCTTAGTGCTTTCATACTGGGTAGCTGAAATGTTCTTGTGGTGAAGCAGGCAGAGCTGCAGGTCAGGCAGTAGCTGAGCACTGTGAAGGTGATAGAGGAGATATGTACTGGAGGTACAGTACATATCTCCTCTATCAGATCCTGAAGAAAACCTGGAAGAAGCCTTAAAAGCTTGGTCTTTCCTCTTTCTACTGTGCTTACCTGCTGGGAAGAGGCAAGGAAATGGCAGGTACCTGTTGGCAAAGAAAATGCTTTAATATCATGGCTTTAGAATCCTGTCCTCGTGCCATTGTGTGCTTGTAGTAACTTTCTGCTCAGATCACACCTTGATGCATGAGTTGCTTTTCCCCCTTCTTTTTTAGAGTGACCGCTTATGATGCTTCTCTGGGTCCTGTTCATGAGGAAAGCTTTTATTTCTCTGGGGAATTTGGTTGAGAAGTTGTACCTTCTCTACTGAGGAGCCAAGTACTATTAGTCTTTGCTGCATATAATCAATAAGGCTGCTTCTAGGCTGTGATGGTATTAAAGGTAAAGACTAGTACTGACGTTTTCCAGATTTGTGTATGGTAGAATGTTCCACTCTACACTCTTTGGAATAAATAGAGAACTTTCCTGCTGGTTTTTCAAGCTTGAGTCATACAAGCAAATGAAGCTGGCAAGTGGCGTTCAGTGATCCCAAGTGATGTGACAGATGTGAATAATGCTGAAATAAGGTAGATCCAAAAAGGACAAAAGAATAGAAATGTCCAAGCAAGCTTAAATTGAGTAGCTTTGTTAAAACCACCAGTCAAGCTTCAACAGAGAACTCTATATAAAAGAACTTACTGAGGGTATTTTTTGATGCATTGGCAGTTGCTTCTGCTTGTTCTGTGCCAGCTCAGTAGTATCAAGATAGTTTGTGCTCCTCTGTGCTGCTGCTCTTCCATGCCTTTACCACAGGCACATCTGTGCTACACTCCTGGCAGTGATGCTGGGAGAGTCAAGGTCTGCCTGCATGGAGACTCTTCTGAGAAATGCCTCTGTGTGCCACTAACCATACAACATTTTTATTTTAGATGGGGTTATGCCTTTCAGACTGTTTTGACTGAAAAGTAAAGGTAGAATAACTTAAAAGTTGCATGTTAAATTACGTGACTATTCCTCTCAGGCTGACTTGTGTATGCGCAATGATCCATTTTTTAGTACTTGGTCAGAAAATAAAGAACTTAATATTATTTTGACTAGATGGATGACAGAAGTTTTTAAACAGACCTTGGTAGTTGGCAGCTTGGTTGAAAAAGTTTTTTTAAGCCAATTATCTAAAAAAAAGATGTCATGGAAAGACGATAGAGATCCCCAGGTAAATAATTTTATAGCTTCTATACAGCTCTAACAATAAGTTTTTGGTGAAAAAAGCAACCCCGTGAACAAATAGAAAAGCCCAACCCCATGCTTTTTGGCATTTCACTGTGGCATTTTCCTGGGTTTTTTTGGTTGGTTGGTTGGTTTTTTAAACTGAATTTTTGTTGTGTTATACCTGAGAAAGAATATGTATAGGTTCTTGATAGTAAACCTTGTCCAAAAATATGTGCTTATATCTATGGAAAAGCTAGGAGAACATATGTGTAGAAGGAGTTAGTGGATAATTTAGTGTATCCACAAACTGATATATAAAAATTTCCTTATATATACAAAATTAGTAATGGCTGTATATTTACTTTGCCTAGACCAGAGTAGTAATTTTATCATATTAGGGATCATATTAGTACTCTCTGTCTTGCATTTCAAGTGGTGGTTTTGTGGGAGGTTTGCAAATAAACAGGCAGTTAGATAAGCCTTGTGTACATAAAGACTTACAAAGCAAAAATTGTGAAAGGAGTAGCTTGTGATTGTCATATGTCTAAGGAAAAGCCCCAAATAACCTTTTCTGCCAATAAATCTGTGTGTGTGTCAGGCAGGCTAAATGACTTTATATAAGCACAGGAGGTTGAGTAGATATCATTGTGTTTCTCATAGCTTTACTTCTGAAGACGCCATAATTGTTTGAGGTTGAGGGGTTTTTATTATTTTGTTTTTATCAAGTTGTCTTGGTGGGGAAGGAAGTGTAGAAAGGCATTACAATATTTTTACAGCCCTGTGTTTTTATCCTTGGAGGGAAAAGAAGAGCTGTTACTTCGTTGTGCTGTGCTACTTCTTCCCATTTTGTTCTTATTTTTCAACTCCTCAAAACTCCCAGTGATGCCCCGTGGTAAGAAGCATTGCTTTACCTTTCATGTGCTTCCCCTTCAGCAATAACTCGGGGGATCACGCCGCCGGTGAGACCAGCCAGAATGACTCTACCCAGACACTCCATGACAGCTCCAGAGTGCAGGCTCCACACTCCCAGGACTCCCCTGGAGCCACGGTTAGTATGAGCCCTTCTCCTGCAGTGTCCTCACCTTGTGCAGCCCACTGCTTCAGCACACACAGTTCTGTGTCTCCAGGTATTGATCGATAACATAGGCCTGCTCTAAGGAAGGAGGGGTCATTCCATGCATCCACTGGGTGTACTGCTGCTGCCAGTCAGCCTTTGGTCCTAAAGGTTTGGCTTTGCAGAGCTCAAACTGTCATACATAATGCTGCACTGCTTAGGAGGCTCTCTGCTCTATAGCAAATGGCTTTTGTAAATATTGCCAAGAGCAACTAGTTTTTGTGGCTGCTTTGAGAGGCTAATGCATCCCTCCTCTGGAGGGATCCACTTCTGGAGCATTAATAATTTGGTTTTGTGTAACTAGACTTGTGCTTATAAAATGAACCAAAAACATCTCTTCAGTATTTAAACAAAGCATAAAAGCCACTTAAATCTAGGAGATGTCTACAGAAGGTTAAAAGTACATATATGTGCGCTCAACACCATTGGCCGTTGGCTTAATAAATCAAAGGTATATGAAGTGATGAAGGTGATGTAAGTAAATGCTGTTAAAGAAAATAAATAGGAAACACTTGTGATAAGTTGAAGAAATTTTAAAGAAATTAAGAAACAGAATAATGCTGTCTATGTAATCCTAAGCTATTCCCCCTGCAAACTGTGATAACATCTTTAATTATGTGATGCCATGCTATTTTTTTCTACAGGACTCCTGCCTCAGTCAGTGCAGAGGATGGTTAGTGATTTCTGAATAAGTGGCTATTTGATACTTCATTCTGTCTTCATATTCCTCTACACCCCCCCTTTATCCCTATTTACTACAAATTATTCAAATCCTGATCTGAATCAGAACTATTTCTTCATTTCCTGGAGTGTTTTTACCTTTTTGTAGCATCTGTATGATTCACAGACATTAATAGTTTTTCTATTTCTTTATTTTTTTAATGAGGTAGAATATTTCTCACCTTGTTTCTGACCTACTCTCCAGTATTCTGGTATTTGTCCATTCTGCAACCTGTGTTTTCCTGGGATCTCATCCTAGTGTCCCACTTCCAAATATGTAGGTTGAGTTTTGTCAAACCAAGTCTCCTGTACTTGCTGCCAGGATACCACCATGAAATTTCCAAAAATAATAATTATTTCCTCTTGGTTTTGGTGCCTGTCAGTCAGAAGAGAGCCACAGTAATTTTTTTTTCAATGTCTTCTTAATTACACACTTAGGCTGTTGAATTTAAACTCCTGAAGTATTCCTCTGGGGTACTGTGTTTAGTTTTGAGCTCTCCAGTTAGTTCCCATACACATTTACCTGCTGATGAGAATCCAGCAGAGGCCACCAAGGTGATGATGTGTGAGGACAGGCAGATGGGATGTTTCAGCCTTTGTAAGGCTAAAATATTTTATAGGAGTAGAAGAAGAGCTTACTGCTGTCTTCAGCTTTCTAATAGTAAGAGACACAGCAGATGGAGCACTCTCTTCACAGAATTGGGCAGTGACAGGATGAGAAACAGTTGCAGCCATGGAAAGCTACAGTCAAATCAATTACTTTTAATGTCTGTTGTGTGAGGTTGTTTTGGTTTTTGGTGGTTGGTATGTTGTTTCCCCCCCCCCCCCCACCAAGTGAGTGGCCAGATACTGGAAGAGGTTTTCCAGAGAAGTTGTGAAATCGCCTTCTTTGGAGATTTTCAAAGCTCTGTTTGAGATGGCCCTGAGCAACCTGCTCAAGCTGTACCTGCTTTGAGTGTGTGTGTATCGCAGAGAGGATTTGGACTAAATGACCTTCAAAGCTTTCTTGAAATCTAAATGATTCTATATTAATTTAATGTCTCTGTCCTCTAGTTTTCCATGAGAAATACTTACCAATGCTAGAGTCCAAACTTTTCATTCAAATGCTCTGTAAACACATAGCTGAAAAAATAGAATAGACGAACACATTCTATTCCTTAATGATTTTTAAAAGATGTGTCTGGATTAGGCACTGCTAAATTTTTTTTTAAGAACATCTTGCTTTTCTTTCCTCTCTCCAAACATCACACACAATTGCAGTGATGCAGTTTGGAGCATGACTGTTCTATAACCATCTCCCTCACCCATCCCTTGCATTTTGTGCAAGGTACATGTTCAAATTCCAGTGATGTTAAGGAGCTTACCAGCACTGTATTTAACCTTTGATTAGATAGCTGTTGATAGATTCATTGATAGTTGTTTTTTTCCCACCAGAGTTTAACAAATGACCATGTTAATCTTGTGCGTTTCTCTTAATTTTTTTAGGACCTACCAACGCGAGAAACTATTGAAGATCTTAGAGGTATTTTAAAGGCTTTATAAATCCTCTTGAACTGTTGTTTAATCATTGCATGGCACAAAAAGTAATGGCACAGAGGACCCTATGGCAGATTGTGTTGTGCCTCCTATTAGGATGTGAGTTGAAGAGCCAGAACTAAATTTCAAGGGTATTCTGACAGACTAAACTTTCTCAGCTGTCAGCCAAGCTGTTTGGGATGCAGTCTTTTGAGGGATATGCAAATAACTCTTCCCATTTTGATGCAGGGAGGTGAAAGAGCCTTGTCCCACATTCTTGGGAAGTTCTGTGCTTCTATAAAACATTAGACTAAGAAGCTAACACTTGGATTGCCTCTTAGAGCCCTTAAACATCTGATTGTAGACTTCTGTTGAGATTGCAACCTTTAACTCTGTATTGTGTATTCCAGTACACTCCCAATGCTTGAGATGTCCTAATATTTTAAATATTATCTCCTTTTTTGTTAAGGCTTGTCACCATATCCTATGTGACCATTCAGGAATTGCAAAAAGTGATGTAGCAAACCTGCAGCATGGGTTTATTCTTTCTTTCATCTCTCCCTAAGTGGGGATAGTTCTGTAAAGCATTTTTTTTATTTTGAAACTAGCTGTTTCTTCAGCTATTTTGATTGTTTAAATGGACATGCTGCTATACTTGTCCTGACTTGGAAGGGTTCTATGTTGCTTTTGTAGTATTTCATATGTAGCTAACAAAAAAACCTCCTTGTTTTGTAATTGTTTTAATCAGATGCATCATCTGTGCTTCCTTTGCTCTGCTCTGGTTCAGATTTTATTGGTTCAGATCATACTTTAATAATGCTTAATGTTCATGTTTGAGAGACCTAATGTCCAAATGTTTTCTCTTAGGTGTTATGGTACTAGAAGACCAGACTACACCACCAGTTTCATCTACCTCACCCTGTGTCAAAGCAGATGTTTTACCTGTTTCTACAACCTCCAGTTCAGCTGCCACCACATCAGCAATAGTGACAAAACCAGCTGCTATGGAAACATTTCCTGATGATGGAGTAAATGAAAAAGGAGTGAACGGACAGCCTTGTGGACACCATGGATCTCAAGATATTCTTGTGGACAGAGACATAGCTAAAAACTTCTCCAATATTTCTTCATCACAAGGTGATATTTTAAGGACTGGAGTTTCTTCAGAGCCATGGGACAGTGAAAATTCAGTTATTTCAGACCATTTAAGTAATCCTAAAAGCTACAAAAGAGAGAAATTGCCAGATGGATCACCACAGACAGGCTTTACCAGTAACTGCCCACAGTGCAATGCCATTGTGACCAAAGAGCACGAGCACATGGAAAGTTCTTGCAATGCTGACAATAGCCATGATGACCCTGATTGCTCTGACAGTGAGACTGCTGTTGCAGTTGTGGACAATTCTCTTCCTGGAGACCAGTTGTGTGAGCCAATTAAAATTGTCATCACAATGAGTACTACACCTAACACCACCCTCAGTGACCTGCCAGGCTCTGTCCCCTTACAGACCCTGGAAACTGAGAGAACAAGCTCAGCCCCTGACTCTGGTATAGTTAGAGCAGGCTGGTCAAGTCAGCAAACTAATGAACAGCTCAGAATCCCTGTTATCACATTTGATCTGTCTGATGACAGTAAAGCTAAGCCTTGCTCAGAAGTTAGTGGAAGTGACAGAACTCCAGAAATGTTGAGGACAGAGCTGTCATCCAACCAATGCTCTGGCTATGAGTCGGGTGATGCAGTAAAGGAGCTCAGCAACCCAGCCAATACTCCTCTAGAAACTAACACTTGCTCAGATCCAAATCAGGAGAATGCTCTGGAAAATGTCCAGACTGTGGATTTAAGTTCTAAGGAAGACCTGCATAACCTAGACCCCCAGTCCTGTAGAACTGCTCATGAAAAGAGGCACATGCGGGTGTTGAGTGTGGACAGCGGGACAGATGTGCTTTTAAGTAAGAATTTCATGGAGGTATCTGACAAAGAAAGGACCTTACCAACCTCTAAATCAGATCTAGAAGCTAAAGAAGGACAGATGCCCAATGAATCTAACTTTCTGGAATTTGTCTCCCTCTTGGAATCCATTAATACCTCAAAGATGAAGACATCTAATCAATCCAGTGTCAAAATGGAGACGACAAAGGAAAATGGGCTTGTTGGAGGTATTATGCATTGCCTACAATTCTTTTGGAATAAGGATGTTGTGATGAGTTTGGTTACATATAGCAGCTTATATGGATATCTCCAGTAAGGCAAATTCCCAGAGGAAGACTGGTTTTGCTAATAGGGCCAGGGTGGGGCTGGCCTTGGTGGGACAAAGTGGCTTAGTGAAAGTGTGTGAAAGTGTCAGCTGCAATTTTAAAATATTTTTATCTTCTTGAAGAAAACTCTTTTTCTTCCTCTAGGAAACCTAGTGATAAGCTTAGTAGGGGTCCATTATATATCTGGTATTCTGTACTAAAATAGTGTGCTCGGTTTGTTGGGATACCAGATGTATGTTGCAAAAATGTGTATAGCTATGGCATTACATCTGCTCTTGCACATCTTACCAGGTGCTTGTTGAGGAGTTGTCTGTGTGCCTCTAAGTATAAAAGCTGGAATTGTCACTGGAGATGGCTCAACTTTCACCTAACACATGTGTGCACCCATACATATATTTCTAAATTTCCTGAATTATTGTGGATGGGCTTAAAATAAAAAAAAAAAAAGGAAAATTATGTACTTGTTCTCAATAGGTAAGATTTTTGATTTTTTTAGTCACTTAAAATATTTGCATTTTAAGGAAGACAGTTTGGTGGCTCTTTTTGGTGGAAGTCCCCAGTATTTTAATGAAAAATAGTGTATCTCCATGCAAGTTTCCATTTAATCCAGAGGGCTTTTATTTAAAACCAAGTCAATCATCTAATTTTAAAACCTATATGCAGTACAATTTAAAACTCTTGTATAGAAATAGCTGGTTTTCATCAGCATTCTCATTGCTGTCACTGAGCTCTGTGACCCTTTTCTGTTGGGAAGGACTGTTGTTTGTAGTGCCTCTAGCAGCCCTGTAGGCAAAATGAGTAGGGCCATTTATCAAGGATGTGAGATAGGGTACAGTGAAGGCAGATGCAATCTCAGGGTACTTCCCCAGGTGCTCAGAGCAATCGCTTTAGAAGATCTGAGTCAAAGTGAAGTAAGACAATCTGTATCTTCCCCTTCTCCAAAATGTTTGGTTTACCTTAGGTCCTATAATAAGCTGTTTTAGGAAGCCTAAGAGAATGCAATCTCAATACTTAGTTTACATGGTAGGTAAGAAGCTTGAGGGTAGCCTAGAAGAACAGCTTGGCATTCCTATTCTGTCCGCTCCCTGTTCCACTAGCTCATTCCTGCAAGAACCTTCCATTGCATGAGAAATGCCCAGCTGACTTAAAAGCTTTTTAAAAAACTATTGTAAAATGTGTATTTTTATCTTGTTAAAAAAAAAAAAGTAGATTTATCTTCTCAATGTGTCATTTTCTTTTAGATTCCATTTACCTTTCACTCTGTCTTTCTTTGTCTGTCCTATCCAACGTATTCTTATCTCAATCCATCTTTCAGCTAGGTCCATTTTTACTTCCACTTATAGTTCTGTGCCTTTCTTTCCTCAGCCTTCCCTTCTCAGTTTAGGCACTCCCCTCCCATGCCACCTCCTTATTTGTCTTCCTCTTCATATTGGTACTCTCCCTTCTTTCCTTCAGTTCTTCCTAGCAATCCACATTGTTGCTGGTTTAGGCTTTTCCACTCTATTGAGCCTACCTAAAGCTGTTGCCTCCCCATAGCTTGCATTCATCTGTCCTGTACTTACCCTCCTCTGATGAGGGAATTGAGAGGAGGGTAAGTACAGGAGAAGTAATTTTTGCTCTTCCTAGACTTGCTGCTTCTCTTCTGGTGTATCTTACTCATCTCCCCTACCATCTCAGGCTTTTATTCTTCTCTGCAGTTTCTGTCCTTCTCTATCGAGTTTATCAACCTGCCTTGCTGGCTCCAGTCTGTGCTCTGGTTGCCCAAGACAAGTGCTGAGCAAGCCCTGCTTCTCACCTGAGCCTGCTGAGCCCTGCTGGATTCCTGGGGTGCAGAGTCACCTGCCTGCACAACAGCACACAGCAACAAGAGGGGTGCAGCAAGCAGATTTTTGCTGTTCCTCAGCCATGAAAAGGGACATGAACACAGTGATTGTACTTCTGAGTGATGTGACTTATCTGGAAAAGAAAGCTGCTTAAAAGAAAGCAATGGATGATCAGAATAAGTCAGATTCCAAAGTGAAAAAGACTCCAAACCCCAACCCCAAAACTTTTTAATGTGTGTCTAATTATAGTGCTTTACATCTGGCAAACAAGATTCTTCTTACACAAGATCATGAGGAAACAGAAGAATACTGCTCTTTTCTCAAACCAAGCTCTCATTTAGTGACTTGAACTGAATTTCGTAGAATCATACAATGGTTTTTGTTTGGAAAAGATATTAAACATCATCTAGTTCCATGCCATGGACAGGGACACCTTCTACTAGGCGAAGGTGCTCAAAGCCCCATCCAACCTGGCCTTGAACACTTCTGGGGATGGGACATCCACCGCTTCTCTGGGCAACCTGTTTTGGTGCCTCACCACCCTCACAGTGAAGAATTTCTTCCTAATATCTATTCTAAATCTTCCTATTTCTATTTTCTAAAGTCTGTACATTGTGAGATAGTGAAGAGCTGCATACATGTATAATTCAGTGCCTCTGTTTCCAACGTGGGCTCAGCAAGTGTCAACCTGAAACAGAAGAGGGATTGGAAAAGGGATGCCCTGAAACAGGAAAAGGATTGGAAAGGGGATGCCCTTGCAGGAGCAGGGATGGCAGCTGTGGATTCTGCTCCTTGACCTGGTGCTGTGGGAAAAAGGATATTCAGTCTGAACTGTTTGAGCTTGGGAGAGGTAGTTCAAAGGCAGTTATTTTTAAGAGCAAGTAGGCTTTGTTTTTTAGCCTAGTCAGAACGTGCTGTTTGTTAAAATAAATTACTGTCATTACTGGCAGCTTCTCCACAACAAGACTAAATTTTAGGAATGAGAAAGCCTTTAATTTGTTTACAACCTTGCAATTGCAAATATGCTTTAACAATATAGCATCTTGGAACAGATCTGAATAAACATTATTCCCACATTAGAGTGGTTGTTAAGAAAAGTGGGTGTGTGTGTGAGGGAATACAGAGTCAAGCTATGCACCAGTTGTTTCGAGGGAGGAGGTTGGTTCTGTTTGGTTTTTGTTCTTTTAACCTTTTAACCTTGCAAACAGTCTAATTGGCAAAAGTTAGCAATAGATGTCTGGTCCAAATGAGCATGAAATGCACCCCAGAAAGATTTTTATTAGGCAGTGTGAAAATCTTGGCAAATTCCTGGAAAGCTGGGTATTCAGAGCTGTGCAAGAGAAAGCTGATACTCTGCATAATTTGTGGAAGGTGAGGAAATATGCTCTTCAGAACATTCTGACAATGAGTGAATATCGTGGATGGGTCCCTGTTATGGGTGGTCCCTCCCAGAATTTGTGTGTTCTGTGGAAGAGTTATCATCCTGACCACATAAGCCTTCACCAGTAGACAGCTTGGTAAAATGCAGTACTAGAAAATT
Source organism: Petroica traversi (assembly GCA_025920805.1). Classification (NCBI taxonomy): domain Eukaryota; kingdom Metazoa; phylum Chordata; class Aves; order Passeriformes; family Petroicidae; genus Petroica; species Petroica traversi. The sequence goes on along the minus strand of JAHLSL010000012.1, from coordinate 9,703,299 downwards.
AAAGCCTTTCTTTACTCTACTAAGGGTGCTAGATTTAACCTATTAAAATATAGGATATAAAAGCTCTAAGAGCTTCTCTATAGTCACTCCACCTCTTCTAGATTGTGAGAAAATACCACTGACACTGTTGCTAAAACTGACTTTCAGGCCAGTGTACTTTCAGTTTTGAATCACACTTGTACCACCCGTGTGATGAAAGTGTGTTGTAGGGCAACTGCTAATTTTTTTCAGTGTTCGAAAAGTGTAAGGAAAGCTGGATTTACTGGCTGCTTTGGTCCTTCTGATGTGTCTTGAACCAGTTAAGAGCAGTTGTACATCAGACTTTTGCAGAACAGAACCTCCTGCATGTCCCCTTTGGCACAGCTGGCTTGTAATCTAGGACAGGCAATATTATCACCCAGGGAGCAAAGCCTGCTGTGGGAGTGGTGGGGACTGGCACGGGAGAAACTAAACCAGGACTGCATGGCCTGAATTTAGATGTTTTGCAGGCTCTTTTTAGAAAAGGTACTCATCATTCTGGGCAGTGCACAAACCACAACCTCGAGTGAGCTGTTCTGGATCCCAAGCAATTACCCTTCTCCTATAAAAAACTAAAACATACTCCTGTGGGTATTTTTAGACTCTTTCCCCCTTCCTTGCATGTGAGAAGGAGGGCTATCACATGCCATGTAGTCATGGGGAAGAAGGATCTTGTGCACTGAGTCACCAGTGTGGTTGACAGTCATGGTGGGAAGTGACAACAGGAGATTTTGCTGGCAGCTTGGTAGCACCTAGGAAATAAAGCCCTGCCTGATGCCTGCTCATCTCTTGGAGCAGCTGTGTATCATCCCTGATTATTGTGCCAGAGAGGACCCACACGGCCCATGGTGCCCCTCTTTGGATGGTGTGCAGAACTCAGTTCTCTAAATCTGATGCTCAGTGGGTTGACAGGTTGAAATTTTAAAATTTCAGTCTTCAAGTCGAAGAGTTAGTAGTATGTATGGTGACAAGTCTGACATCTGCAAAGAAAATATGAGGCTATTTGAGAAGTCTGTGTTCTGGTGTAATTGGTAGGTGTAATGATTAGGCTACTTACTCCTAGCTCTGCTGCTGACATAGGAGATTGTTTTGAGCAAGTCACTTCCTGTAGCAGGTACAATGCTTATTGCTAGTTTTTCCTGTTGCTTCAGGATTAATGTGGTAATCCTCATTAGTGGAGGATAATGCCATGTGCTTCTTCAGTGTCCATGCTTGTAGCAATTCTTGTACACTGTGATATTCCCTGGGCACACCTGTTGTTTGGTGGACAGCCAGCTTAAATGTCAGTTCTTTCTTTTAATGTGTTTGTGACATATGGGCAAATTTGGGTTGAGAATAAAGTGCATAAACTAGATGTTTCTGCTAAAGCAGTTGGTGAAGAAAGGATTAGGAATGTCCTTGGGATTTATAATCCACACCCATGAATGGCACAGTTCACAGTTTGTAGAACTTTTGTTTCATGGTGGTACAAAAGCATAGAGAGATTTAAAATCATATATCTGTGACTGAACAGGCAACAAATGTATTTCAAAGTGAAAATTTCTATTTTGGAGCATAATGTTGTTGAATAAAGTGGATTCTGTAGCAAAGCAATTAATGAACAGAAGAGAGACAGGCTTAATTAGCTTAATTCTGCTCGCCCAGATTTCAAACCAGATGGTGTTTGAAATTATGACAGCAGTGGCATTTTATCTTACAGGAGTGAGCTGTGAAGGTTGGGATAGGGACATGTAAGTAAAAGATGAGGAAGAAGGTTTGGAAGACTTTGGTAAGGGGCCACAAATAGTAAAAACCTTTTGAAGAAAAGTTACAGAGCAATAAAATTTCATTCTAATTACCTAATAATAAGGCAACTTTCAGGTTGAGATACATTGATAGTTGGTTATTGGGATTACTGTACCACAGAATTATAGAATGGTTTCGGTTGGAAGGGACTTTAATAAATATCATCTAGTTCCAGCCTCCTCCACCTTGGGCTGGGATCTTTCCACGAGCCCAGGTTGCTCAGAGCACCATCCAACCTGGCCTTGAACACTTCCAGGGATGAGATATCCATGAATTCTCTGTGCACCCTCACTGTGAAGAATTTCTTCCAAATATCCAATCTAAACCTGCCCTCTTTCAGTTTAAAGTCATTCCTCCTTGTTTTATCATTACACACTCTTTTAAAATGTCCCTCTCAGATTTTTTGTGTCTTTTTAGGTAGTGAAATTGGTCTCCCTGGAGCCTTCTCTAGACTGAAATCTCAGCCAACTCTCTCACCCTTTCCTTGTAGGAGAGAGGTTCCATCCCTCTGATCAGCTTGGTGGCCCTCCTCTGGCCTCACTCTATTAACACATGTGCAAAGGCTGTTCCATTTCAGCTGTAAAATTGTTTTCAGCCTCCTCCTAGAGTAGAACAAGGATTTCTTTATAAAGGCGATATGGGAAGCTTAAAATCTGTTCCATAAGTGAAAAAGTTACATGGCAGAAGAAATTGTGGTACTGTAGTCACTTTTAAATTAGGAGCTCCTTTGTCAGGGAAGTATACCTGTGGGATGGTATACTTGTCAGTAATGTTGCTATGCTGTTAAAAGTCTTCAATGCAGAAAAAAGTCTTTAGTGCATGTTTACTGAAAGTATCTTATGTGTGGGACATATAAGAATTCATCCTTTCCATAAGTATTTTACCAGGATAACTTAAGCTTGTGTAGAGTGCTCTATCAAAATATGAAAGTGGTGTACAGACCAAAACTTGGCTGTTTATGCAGGACTCTTCTGAATCACCCTGCCCCAAGACTGATTTAGCCATGAGTCCTGATAGTTACACCTCACATGTCTGAGTCATGGGGCATATAATTTCCAGATAAATTATGTGGTTATTGCAGATCTTGATACTACTGGGAGCCCAGTGGTGTTTGTGCTGGAGATGTGGAGCAGTGGATATGGGTAAATGGCACAGGGAAAAGTGCAAGTACACTGCCATGTTGTCCTTTTTAGTCTGCTCTTGCACTTGGGAAAGGTTTTTCCTAGTATTTGAGCTTCGCCAGCACAATTTCCATGCAGGGAGCGTTTGGTGACGTAGAGCCGATTGCATACTCTGGCAGGGCACTCCTAGTCTAGACATCTCTATCTTCATTTAAATACTGAAGGTGTAAGTCACCTGGAAGAAGATGAGTAATAATCTTGAAAACCAGTCACAAAGCCATCACAGCCCAGTTTTCCAGTGCTGGAAGTACTCGACACCATGGTATTGTCTGATTAACATATAAAGCCTGCAAGAAGCAGTATGTTTAGGTTTTTTTTTTATTATGACTCCTTACCACAGCAGGAAAAAGAGGTCTGCAAGGCTTGTGGTATGGAGTGGAAAAGAGAGAAGAACATTCTGAAACCACTAGATAATCAAATTTTAAAAAGTCTTTTTAATTGTTCCAGCCCTAAAGCTAGTTTGGGGCACTGTGGGACCAATTAGGTTACTTAAACCACAGTTTCTGATCTCTATCAATTATTCTTACAGCTTGAACAGCCCAAGCCTTTAGGAAGGTCATTTTGATTAGGTATCTGTGGCTTCATCACCACCCACAGGTATGGTTACATCATTAAGGGGATGCTTCAGTAATGAAATAGTTTCTGTTTAAACTGGAGTTTAAATCTTTGACTAGGAAAAGAAACAAAAAAAGTCTCTTCCCCTAACTGCCTTTTTTTTTTTTTTCCCCCCCAAGATAGAATAAAATAGATCTGGCAGACCTATTGAATTTTGCCTCCATGCGCAACAGATACAAAGTATTTCCCCACACCAAACTTGTGTTCCTTTCATTGTAATTACAGCACAGGAACTTAGGATCCTTGGTTGTCATATACTACAAAGAGAGAGCTGTAGACTTAGAATATTGACAGTGTTGTAGTGAGGTTGTTTTGGTTTTTCTTTCTTTTGGAAGCTGAAGGATCACTGCAGTTCCCAGCAAGAATTACATAGTGTCTTTTTCTCTTCTGCCCTCTTGCTTCTGATACCTGGCCTGGTGAGTCCTTGGGGCCCCAGTGAGACTCTGAGCTGGATGCTCCTCCTTGAGCTTCACATTAAGGGCTGAGACCTGCTGGGACAAGATGTGGTGGTACAGTTAAAGTTGTTCTTGTGCTTCTGGATGCTGCCCCTCCTTCCCCCCAAAAAATAGAGTGAAGGGTCTGTAGTGAAAAGGGGTTACGGGCAAATGTCTGAGGCTTTAGCCTGTGAGGGGGCTTTGTCCTGTGAATTGAATCTGGTGTGAAATGTTTTAGCTCATGAAGGTAGGTTTGTTTGTAGAAATTATGTGTTGGCTGATCAGCTGATACAGTTGGAGGAAAACAAGACAGATGATCTGAAATGTCTGCATATGCAAAAGCTTGTTTACTTTTTTCAGTTATATCAGCTGACCTTGTAAAAGGTAAAACATCTCTTTAGAAGCCTTCATGCTGTTTTATCGTTAGACCAACTTAGATATGACACCACTGTTTCTGGACTGGTGATTATAGTGGTGAGGATATGGCTTAAGATATGGAGTTTTCAGTGGGGTGAAATTTCTGTGTTTTTTTTTCCTTGATCTGAGGTGTTTAAACAGCAGGTATTGCAAGAAGTCTGGGTAAGTATGTTTCAATAGACTTAGCTTAGTGCAAAAAGCTACAGGACTTACTGAGGCATCTCCATCAAGCACCACAAAGCTGCCTTTTTTTCCATTTAAAGCATTTAATTGTACAACTGCGCAGGGTGCTGTTGAAATCACTGTCTTAGTTGCACTTTAAAACCATAACAGATAATTTTTTTCATTTATAAACAAAGTACAGTTGAAAAATGTTTTGCTATTCACCATGAATATGTTATATGCACACACACACACACATATATATATATGACATGCATGTGTAGAGAGGTGATATGATTTGGTGATAAATTGTTACTCAAAGAAGTAGAAATTGGAGAAATAATTCATGCATATTTTAAAATTGATAGTTCTGTATTTGCCAAGCACGGAATAATCTGCTGTGAAATTGTTTTGCCAGTTTGCCCTTTGTCCTGCACCAGGTGTGTGGCCAGTGGGGAAGAGGGATTAGGCAGCTATCTGCTTTCCTGTCCAAGAGCTCTCTTTCCTTTGAAGGTGCTGCTTTCCCTTTTGTGAAATGGGAATGGGCCAGTGCTTCTGCTTTTCCACTGCCAGCATACACAGCTTGGGAACAAATTACAGCCCCCAGGGAAGCAACTTCGTACCATTCTAGATTAGGAACAGATTGCTTCCCTCTGAAACAATAGAAGAAGCAAAGCAGAAATTCTGGCTTGTTTGTCCTATGCTTCACACAGTGTGTTCTTGAAACAGCCCATTCATGAGAGTCAGTACCTCCTCATCCAGATTTGTGGTTGTATTGTTTCAAGTAATGGTAGTTGCTTTCCATAAAACTAGCAAATACTGCAGTGGTTTAGATTTTCATTTTTAGATGCTCTTGTTCAGTAATTAATGAATGAAACCTTTCAAAGTAATCTGTGGAGAGTGGCTCCACTTCACTGCCCTGTTTTCCAGATAGCCAGATGACGGAGAGAAAAGAAGAAATGGTGGGAACAGAAAAGCACTGTGAGCAACTTCCTAAACAGGAAAGATCAGATGTACAAAGCCAAGATCGTGCTAGTACTAGTCCGGTGCTACCAGAGTCTGCCAAATTTGCAGCACTGTAAGGCCAGTTTACTTTACAATTTTGTACTTCAAAGATATGATGTAAGCTGTTTTGTTTCACTGAGTAGAAATGACATAAACTTTTAATTAACCTCTCTTTCTTTTTGTTTTATTGAGAACAAGAAAAAAGTTCCTCATAGTAGTTTTGAAACATTTTTGTGTCAAGTTACCAGGGCAGCAGGCAAAGGCAGATAATCTACCGAGTAACTTCTCAGCAAGACAGTTCTGTCTTGCAAGTAATAAGTGGACCTGAGGCGTCTGTGCAAGATGAGCTCTCCGTGGATGCAATGCACGTGTTCATAGATGAGAACGGTGAGTTTATCTAGTTGGGATAATTGCAATGCATGAGGAAATTTCTAGACTCTTCAGGTGTCCTGGAAGGATATTTCTCTTATCTGTTACCAGTTGCATGTTTTTCTGTATGTGTGAAAGAAAAGGACTTCGTAACTTAAAGTCAGATGAGCAATAAATAGAGTTTTCCAAATCCACCAGTGACCATCACAGACATGAGCCTTACACAGTGCCTGAAGTTTATCTTCCAAGCATCATCCTCAAAAGATGCTGGCTAGGCTAGAAGACAACTTCTGAAGAACCCCTGGCATTTTTTGCCTGACTAGAAGTTTGGCACTGATCTGGCTGGGCAAAATATGACACCTTTTTACAGTTTTGTTCTTCAGCTACCTCTTGATATTGTGGTGGTTGCTGTCGTTTGGAGTTGTGATCTGCTACCCCTTTAGAGAGAAGTAATGAGTCACCTAATCTTGCCCCATGCATATACTTGGAGTGCCACTGCTCTGAAGTTGCAGGATGGATTTGAGCCATGTGTAGTGTCCTGTGATGTACAGGCTCATAGCTCTTAAAGGCAGCTGTCCCAAAAGCCCTGTTTCCTTTGAAGTAACCAGCATGGAGTGAGTGTTCGTGGTGCTGGATCTGTGTCCCAGAGATACTTTGCTTTTCTGGTCATTCCTGCTGGCCCTGCTGGCAGCTGCTGCTGTGCTGTGGGCAGAAGGGCAGCAGCTGCCATGGGGCAGGTGACACGGCCTCTGGGCCGGTGAGCAGCCACCTTTGGCTTTGTGCTGCATCTGCAAAAAGGGAGGAGCTGTGCCTACACTTCTAGCAGAACTTTTTGCTGCTTTGTACCTCCTGACCTCACTTCTGTGAATGCAAAGAGGAAAATTCGATTTCACATTTATGGCAAGCTTACATTAATTGATACGTTTTGTATTTAATTTACATGCCTTTTAAATTTTCACTGTGACTTCTGTGGTTTATTTGTCTCAGGTTTTCAGTTGCTCAAATGTTAATTTGCTTTCTGAAATCTAAAATGAGCCTAATGCACAGACTAAGAAATATATTTTTATAAATATGCCTGGCCTAAAATATGTATTTTATAATTCTTTTGTGCAAACAAATGATTGCATCACTGAACTGATATTTCTTCCCTCTCTATTTTCTAAAGGGGAAATTAGATCCTGCTATTTAAAAGCTGGCTGTCAGAAGGAAGGAAATTTTAGACATCAGCTATCAAATTGTGATTGTATGTCAAACGCTCAGTAAGTAAGCCCTTATTTTTAGAAACGTTAAAAGTTTTCTTTGCTTGAAACTATGAAACTGTAGCTGTGAAAGATGTATGTGAAGGGGAGTACTGGTGAATAAATGTGCTAACCTCTTCTAAAGAAGTCAAAGCATGATTTTTTTTTTTTTTTGCTTTATGCTAGAACAGTGACAGCTTTATAAGAATATAGGAAAGAAAAAGTGAAAATGAAAATCAGAACTACCCACTTGGCTTTAATTACTTTCTGGGAATAGCCAAAGTCAAGTGTGGCTATGATAAATAAGATGGTAAACAAAGTAAGTGGGACTGCTCTATCAACCTTCTCTTGTTTGCTTCCAGTACCTGTTGCATTCTTTGAAAATTTTTAGTGCTGTGTCAGTATCAGTCACTTACCTGTGGATTCTATCAGCAAAGCCTTTCACCTTGCATTAAATCTCTAATGATAATTTGCTGCTCTGATGAGGTGTCCAAACAATTTTCTTTTTTCAAAAGTTCTTTTTGGAGTGATCCATACAAATACGTATTTATTACTACGGTTTCCACATTCTTCCATGTGATCTGTTGTTTCCAGATCTGTAGAAAGAATTTTAGGTATTCATAGGTATTTTTATGAAATAATTTTGGTTTTCAGGCCATTTTACAACATTTGGAGAAGTTGAGTGTTTTTTTAAGAGCTAATGTTGTTCTTCAAGTGTTTGGCTTTCAGTGGAGACATTTGAAAAACTTGGGACCATGTTAAAAACAGCATTAGCATTTTAGATAGAATGCTAGTATGAGAGACATGAGAATATGCTTTTATTTGTCAGTGGGCAAAGAGTCAAAAAATAAGAAAAAATTGAGTAGTAGAAATGTTCTGTCTTGTCTTTAATAAAATACCCCCACCCCCATCCTAGTAGAGTTCCGTTCTGACCTAAAAATCAAACATTTTACTTTGGTTCTATTATTTTCTTCCAAGTCTCTTTGTTTCACCTTGCACAGAGCAGCCTTCTGTTCCCCCTTCCTATAACTATGAACTTGAATCTGTCCTAAATTCAGAAATAGTTTTCTGTCCCCTGACTTTCAGCAGTTAATTTGCTCTTAATCAAAGGAAGGACAACCTTCCTTCTCGTGTAAGAAGTCGTGCTGAATCTGCCTTTGCTAGATGTCTGTGTGACAGCTCTGTCTTCCTATGCTAAGTGCTGTTTTTCTGTTGTGGCTTGCAGACCTTAAGGGATGAGTTTTCTTTTTAAGGAGTCTGCTCAACCCGGTTAACAAAAGCGAGTTCAGATATTCTTTGCAGTAATTTACATGCATGTAATTTCTTAAGATCAGCACCTTTGTGGGAAATCTCAGAGTATAGTGACAGTTCAGATCAAGGAATGGAATAGATTGACAAAGAGGAGTGGGTTCCCAGGTCTGTTTCTTTGTGGGAGTCAATGGGAAGCCAGAACATGAGCTTTTCCAAGAAGAAAGCAGCATTAGGGAAAGTGCAAAGCAGAAGTTAATAGGAAAAATAAGGAAAGGGGCAAGGAAGCATGAAGTATGCGTAAGCTGGTTTTTGGAGGGATGGTTTATTATGTCTAGGCCAGAGAGATTAATGAGAGCTGTTTGTTCTGTGTGTAGTTTTTACCATCTGTGATTAGATTAAGGGGTAGCACAGGAAAGAAGGGGTTTTTGTTTTTCCTTCAGGTTTTCACCAGCAAGTAGTTTTGTATTTAGACAATATGGAGCACTTATAAAGTATAAAAAATAGAGGATCAAACCTGCTTTAAGGACAGTTCATGAATGAGGCATCTTCCCCTCCCCTTTCCCCCTGTTCCCACCTGCAGGCTTACTCATCAGTTGTGTCAAATTACTTCCTTTTTTTGCTAAAGATAAACCAAATGATCAGTGAAGGAAAGGTTGTTACTGAAGAAAAAGGCAAATAGGATAAAATAAAGCACAAAGTAATTAGCAAGTGCTTCACTTAATCTCTCCAGTGTGTGTCTGTCTGTAGAGGTCCTTGACAAAAATTATTCCCTTGAGGGATATTAGAAAAGAGACATGGAAAGCACCTCTGAGATGAATTTGGCATATCTACCAGCCCATGAAAAAGTTAACTAAGGAGAAGACAATGATTTTGACAGTGCGTCCTCATGAGCACTTGAAATGGTGCAGAAATGACCATTAAACCAGGCTTTAGGCCTGGTGTCTGAATTCATTAATGAGCCATCCAAATTAGATTTCACGAGTCAAGAGATGCAGGAGAAAATTAATGCCTGGCCAAAAGAGGTGGCATCATCCTTTCATAGGAATGGATAGGTTTTTGGTCTCATTTGCAGCCCAGATTTCAGAATTTAGAATAAACGTAGAGAACAATATAAAGGTTTACAGTAGATGTGTGTGAGCTCTTAAAACACTTTTCACCAATCATTCTTGCTCTATACTGTTAAAGTTAAGCTGCTCCTAAGGGGAAAATGTCAAAATGAGTTGAGCAAGTGGAGCAACTCTATGGATTTGGATGGACTGTGCCCTGGTGTTCTTTTTATGAGGAGAATTACCAAGGACAGAGGATGGCAAGAGGCCTCTTGCTTCAGAGGTGTTGTTTGGATGAGGCAGCAGACATGTTGCTGGTGTCTAGGAGCTGTGATGCTTCTGGGTAACGCTGCAGTTGTCAAGGGTGAAAGAATTTTGGCTGGAGAGGGTATGAATTCTGGCTGGTTTGTCAAGAATAAGGTAATTGCCTTACAAATTTGCCATAGCTACTTATCCTTTAAAACTGTTATTCAACACTGAGGAAGGTGTTTAAATATTACTCAAAAAAAGTTCTTAAAGCCATGAGGCAGACTAACAGACATTTAATGATCTTCAATTCAAATTATAACTTGCTATTTCTGTCTATTGAGTCCTACTATTGTCTTCTCCATTGGTAGGCTTAAGCATTTCACATCAGATTATTAGGAAATGCAATTAAAGTAGTTTTCCTGTGGCGCATAAACATTTTATCTTCTTGGCATAGCATCTGAAATTAATTTCTCACAAATAATCTTCAAAATCTTAACAATGTCACTCTGTCACGGAAGTGGAGATGTGTTATGGTTTTATTTTTGTTCTTTGTTTTGTGTGCTTCCTGCTTTTCATTTGCTTAGGAAGGGCTAGATGGACAGCTATGGATTACAATGTGCCAGAGAAAGCAGATGTTCAGATCTGAAGGGGTCTGTGATTCCTTCCTTCAGAGTCTCCTTGGCATTGCCAACAATACTGTAATAGGGAATGAGACTTTGTCTTGTCAAATATCACTGGTCAGTCACCTCTTTTTGGTTCTGCAGTGTTGTGAGATGATCTTTGGAGTGTTCTCTAGTTTATCAATGTTAATATATATTCCATTCATTTCTATTTTTTGTCTTTGTTTGTTCATTTTTGATTTTTTAGTTGTTGGCTTTTTCAACTACAGTAATTTTCCTAATACTCCCTGTACCTGCTGTCCTTGTCCTGGGAAATTTTTAGAGCTTCTTAAATGTAGTATAAACACTTTCTTATTAATAACTTTCAAAATTATCCCTTAATTCTGTCAAAGTTACTGAGAATCAGAATTTCTTCAGATTGTCTCTGTACTTGACTCTTGCCAAATTTTCTCTCACTTGTCTAGCAGTCCAGCTTTTAAAATATTTGGCCAAGTTAAATCTTGAGAAGGTTTTTATGTTGTAATGATCACCAAAACTAGAAAATTCCTTTTCCGTCATAATCCCCACTTTGATGGGTGATTCTTGTTACTGAGCTTGGTAAATTATTTATACATTGGCAGCACTAATGAAGTTCCCACTTATTGTCAGTGTAATTGCCCTCACCCCACTTTTGTCTGCTGGCTTGCCAGCAGCACCTCTTGCCAGCAGTCCCGGTGAAATGGGTTCCCTGCTGAGCTAATTGCATCTAAATTTGATGCTCCCATTACTCTGCCCAGTTCACCTCTAGCCGTAAATTGCTTTGTGGCAATGTACCAAAGTTCAAACTCTATTCCCAGCTCATGGATTACATTAGAAATTGGTATACAAAAAGACCATTTGAATTTGTTTTGAAGTGAGTCACCAAGACGTGATGGAGCCTGGCTTTCCTGGAAGTGGCTGAACACCTGCTTGCCATGTGTCTTGGTGACTTGGGAAGACAAATGCCATCACTCCAAATGTCCTCCTTTCCTCCTTCTTCACCTAAATTTAAATGCTGAGTGCCTTGTTGTAGGGAATGTCCCTCTGGTCAGTCGAGGTCAGCTGCCCTGGCTTTGTTTCCTCCCAGCTGCTTCTGCACCCCCAACTCCTCACTGATGGGGTGCTGTGAGAAGCAGAAAAAGCCCTTGGCTGTGTGTAATGGCTGCTCAGGAACAGCTAAAACATTCTGTGTTATCAATACCATTTCCATCACAAATCCAAAAGATAGCTCTGTACCAGCTACTCTGAAGAAAATTAACTCTACTCCAACCGAAACCATCACAAACAGAAAAAAGGATGGCCCAGCTCTTAGCAAAAAGCAGCTTTATCTTAGGTGCAGAATTTCCTTGCTGTGACACTTGAGTTTTCATATATATAAAATCCAACTTGCTCTATACCTTTAAAAAAATTTATTCCAGTTTGAGCCTTACCCTGCTTTCTTGGTCATGTATCTTTTAATTTACCTGTAAAGTTATTAAAATAGTATCACTTTTTGTAGCATAAAATTATATTAATGTATGTTTCATTACTGCACATGATTCAACCATATGAGTACAATCATGCATTGATATTGTTCTTTGCGTGTTCTGTCTGAGCAGTTGATCCTTTGAACTCCTCACTTTTTTATAGGTGAGGCTCTGACACAGAAACCAGGCTTCTAAAAAGCTATTTTGTAGCTAAAGTGTAACATGTTTTGCAATACATATAGAGACCTCCATTTAAAAAAATTGCTTGCATTTTTTTTTGTTTGTTTTGCGAATAATTTTATTCCCAGTGTCATCAGGGCCAAAAGTTTAAAAAGTATTTGCAGCAAACTAGTGACTAACAAGTACAAAAAAATAATTTGTCAGTACAGCTGCCAAGTGCTGGTGTTTCTGGCCCTGGCAAAAGAGAGAATGTCAGATCAATGGGCTAACTTATTTTATTTACATTCTCATCCCAGAATGAGCTGCTTGAGTGTGTTATACTCTATGAAAGTCTATCTGAATGCCTTAGTTGTACTATATGTCTCCTTTGTAAATCCACTAGTAGTGTAGGTAATGTTCACTGCTGGAAAATTCCCTGAACTTTTGAGGTTATTCCTCATAGAATAAACTTAAGAGTAGGGTTTTTTTTTTAGTGTTTCAAAATGTTGTTTCAGAATGACAAAAATTGTGTCATTAAAACATCTTTGTATTTCTCAGCAAGGTGACCCAAATAACACAATCCCCCACTGCTCTTGTAATAAGCTGCTGAATCTCAAAGATTTCTTAATGCTGTTTCTCAGGTTGTGCAGTTCTGCAGCTGAGCATATTTTGAAGCGATTGCAACAAATATTACAGAGTCCTCTTTGGGATTCAGTGCTTTCAGATGAGCACTCCCCTGGGCACAGTGCCGCTTGAACCAGAAATGAGCAGGGGGTGTGCACTGAAAATGGTAATGTTTGTATTGTAATGAAGCCATGGATTTTTCTGAAAAGTTCTCTTTACAAACTCAGTAGCATTTTTCAGATGGCTTGCATGTGTAGGATGAAACCCTTATGTTAAGCTTGGCCAGTTAAAATCCTTTCCTTTATTTGTGTAGGGGTTTTTAGCCGTGCTTTCACTGAACGCTGGGCAGAGCCACCGGTGTTTTCAATAGAATGAGACTCAGAGGTGAGAGGGAACCACGCTGCCACATGATGGCAGCAAAATCCTGCTCAGGACTCGGAGCTTATGGAGTCTTTCATGTGATGGGACTGTCTTCTCTTCTACCCTCTGCCCTTCCATAAGGAGAGCTGAAAGGAATGTTTTTAAATATTTCGGAGATAACACAACTGAGGATGCTATTAGTGCATTAATTCCAAAAAGACTGCACCTTTTCAAAATGTATCCTCTCATTTATTAGCTAATACATACTGTTTGCTTTTAAAGTTTTTTTTTACGTTTATCTTTGCTTTGAAATGTAATAGGCTTGCAAATTATCAATTTACATGCTTATTAGCAAAATAAAAGTATCTGAATACTGGGAAGTAACAGTGTAATGAATGGACCCCATTCTTAACATTTAAGTGAGAAGACATTAATCACTTCCTTCATTATGACCACAGTGCCTTTGGGAATGTGCTGTACAAGGCCGTTCTGTCCATCTGCAGTAGCTGACTTAATCTGTACCACTGCTTGTTTTGCAATCTTTTGCTACACTTCAAAAGTGATCTAATATCTTTGCTGCCTGTTATGTCAGTATATGACTACATCCAGCTTTCATGTTCTGTAAACTCAGATATTCTGCCTTATTGTTGTTAGGGGTGTTATTTTTGCTAGTTAAAAATAGTGCCAGAAATTGTTCCTAAATCCTGTAGTAAAATGTATATAAATACACATTTGTACAATTAGCAAATTATGAACAAGATTTAAGAGAGATTTCATCTTTAGCTTGAGTTGCTATCAAATGTAAGCACTGAAGAAAGTTAAGATGCACGTTCTGAATTAATTTTACTCTTGATGAAATTGCTAATGTCTTACCAAGAAAGTGAAGAGTGCTTTCTCTTTGATTTTTTTTCTGTGTTTCCTGTGACTGGATTTGTTACATAATTATCCACTCCTAATGCAGCTATCACTGGCGTATTTCACTCTTCTTACATGCTTTGAGTTGCTTTTCAGTATAAGTCTTGTTATTTGGATGTTTGGGAACTGCAAGCCATCATTTTCTTAAAAGAAGCAACATCCACAGCTAACTGTGGCTGTGGTGTCAGTCTTGAACTGTGCAAAACTCTGACCAGATTGGTGCTGGCAGCTTTCTAGTGGAGATTTAATGAGGAACATTACCTTTGAGCCACAGCCTGACTGTCTGTTTTGAAAGAGCACAAAGGTGTGGGTGTGTTGAGTTCCTGCTGCATTGTCCGCACTAGCTGGGTCTTGTGCAACTGCATCGCTCGGGTCTCAGCCCAGCAAGTGCTTTTAGCTGCACCTCAGAGCAGTACCCCAGAAGGGATTGCTTGTTGGATGTGCAGGAGGAGACATTTCCAGCTCTGAACTGCCTTCTGGTTATTCTCAGCTCTAGTTGCTTGCCACCCGCAAAGGGCAGGATTTTAGGGAGCATTACACGTAGCTTTCAGCTGTATTATTATTGTTATGGGTATTTATTACACACTGTAAACTCTGTAGTGATCCAGACAGCTGTCCTAGGTAGTCCAGTGGAGTGTTTCTGGTTTTAGGCATGTGAGGACCACAAGGAAGGTGCTTGGTTATTGCAACTGCTGTGATGTTGGCTACAAGGTTCCCTGTCCTCTCTCCAATATACAAATTAAAATGAAATTTAGCCAAGATCTGCAAAACAGCTTTATTAACAGTGGCTTCTTTGCAGTGTGGCTGTATAATGAGCTTGCCTTGAAAGGGATTCAGACCCAATCCTGGCAAAAGGGGCTGACTTAGGCTGAGTTATATTTGAATGTCTCAGACCAAGCTGTCGATGGTGTAAGGCATCAGGCTAAACAGAGAGGGAGAAGGAAGATTTTTCCAGCACTGTGTGGTTATACTGAAACATGCTATGGATTATATGATTGCTCCACTACCTTATGCTTACTGAGTGTTCTTACAAAATAAGATTATGAACCAGAAAAAATATCCTGGTTTTATACCCAGTTATCAGTAGATGGTGCTATGTTGCTTTTGAATTTGCTCTGTGTAGGTTGTATGTTTATCAAAGATATTTTTAGTTAATAATTTATTATTCAAAATTTAGTTCAATTATACCTTTGCTTACATTAGCAGTGCAGTTTACTGTGATAGATCTTGATAATATTAATTTGATTCTGCAAATGAACAGATTTTCTATTTAGCAAGATTCTGTGTTATACTGCGATCAGCTCTGTTATAATGACTTTATGATTAGAGAATGTTTGCTCCTATTTATATATGGTAATAAATTTATAGAATCTAGTTTATAGGCTTAGAAAAACACAAACACCATCACTGCATTTCTTTCTGGTGTTTGCTGTCAGAGTGATAGCAATGTCATCAGATGAGATGTGCATCTTCTAAATAGCTGTGCAAGCAATTCATCATTGGGGTAGCAAGTGAACGTCAGAAGGAGGTTGTGAAGAAAATAGGGATAAGGAACACAAAAACAGGAAATGGAAGCTGAAGGAAATGGAAGATGAGGAGAGAATAAGAAGATACAGAGAGATGAGGCTGATGACTGCCAGATGAAAGATTCTGATTTTGGAGTTGCTGCTTTGCTAGCTCTGCCTTCCCAACTTCTCTGCCCTAATTGCTTTTGCAGACTTATAAAGTTTCTGACTCTTTCCCACAGTCAATGTCCTGGCTGCTTGTGGTCTCCTCTGCCACTTGCTGATAGGTGGAGCTGTGATTTTTTTCTGTAAACACAAAACAGACTATGGATGCTCTTGGCTTTTTGGTTAACTTCAAGTCTGGTGGGAGATGTTATGATCTCCTAAGTTTATTCTCAGAAGAAGTCTTCTTAGTAAAAGATTTTTGTTTTCTGAGAATTGATAGACTCCCCTGGTGTTCTGCTCCATCCATGTGTCCTTCTGCCATTTCCATTTTTGGTGAATGTGGGATGAAAGATGTGGTCTGATCTCAAAATACTTCTGGCTTTTGTAGAAAGACAGCTAAAGATGCAGAAATGTAGTGAAGATTGACTCTTCGTTCAGGAAGGCATGAGCAATCACTATTCTGTTCCCCTGCTGTTCTGTTGAGTCACCTTTTGGGTGGGAATTCCCAGGCTAGTGTTCCTGCATAGCTTGGGCTTCATTTGCCTTTTTCTTGCCTGAACAGGGAGACTCTGGGTTGCATTCACAATGACAAGGAATGTGTCAGCTCATCCTGAGGAAACAAACAAAAAATCCCATGCCTGCCTTCTGACTGGATGAGGTTGCTCTGTAGTCCATATCTGTGGGAATCTTACTCCTGGGAGATATTCCTCAAGGCTTCCTCCACTTTCTTTCTGCTTAAATCTTCTGGTTGTGATCCAGGATCTTGGATGAGTGCCCATCCCTTCAGTACTGTTTTGTTAGTAACTGCTGACAAAGGAGATTATTCTTACAGAGGGATGCCTTGTGGCTGGGACGTCCAGTGGGTTGTGTTGGACCATGTCCTCATTTGCAAGTGCTATCCAAAGGGAACATGGCAGCTTTCCTGACTCTGTGGAGCTGATCCTGATGTTGTCTATAGCAGGAGGAGTGTGGAGAGCAGGGGAAGTTATTAGGGTCAGGAGCATGGGGTGTTCTCATTCCTACTCAGCTGAGAATTCTGCTGGAGTGGCAGATGGTGAATATCAAGTCTGTAATTCAAGCCTGATAGCAATCAAGACTTTGAAAACATAACCTACCTGGCTCAGAAACCAGAAACAGGATGGCTCCTCTGCTGACATCCCAAAGCTGATAGTGCTCCTGTTGGTCCAGGCAGAGCTAGCAAATCCTGGAGGGAAGGGGAGTAGAGAGTGTGTGCATTTTAACCTGTTGGTCTGACACTTCAGCCCTTCTTTTAAGTAATCCAGACTTTGAACCATGTTCCAGAACAGTGCTAACCACTGCAGCTGAAATTAACATCCAGTCATGTGCAGGACAGCCACAATTTCAGTGTCTTGCCGAGGGTTACAAGCAGCCTTTGGGAATTGTAACCAAAGGCAGGAAAGTGGAGTTAAGTAAAATTAACAAGGTGCCTTGGGGCAAATGTAAGGTAGTCAAGAGGAGGTTTTAATCTTTTTTACTGCCATAGGCTTCCTGGCTGACTGTAGGCAGATTGCTCTAATTTCTTCCTGCTTGTCTTTATGCAAAATAAGAACAACTGATATTGACTACATTGCATGAGCACTTAGGTGCTTTCACCTCATGTAGATACAAAAGTAATAAGAGCCTGAGACAGGTATCCAGAGGCAGTGGGACAAAGAGCTTGGAGTAGAGTGCCTGATGTATAAATCCCATTTGGGAAAGAGTTAGAAAGAAGTATTCAAAATAGATGTCCTCCCCAAGTAACAATTATTTCAATATAGTTCTCTCTGAAACCCAGTCAGTCATGCCATGGTAATACCATTTCTGCAGCCCAACAGGCACTGCTGCTTTAAGTGCACATTTTCACAAGTGTTTAGGTGGTGTACCTACAACACAAAGCAGTAAATGTGAGGAAAAGCAATAAATAGTATCTTGCTCAGGGCCCTCCCAGGGTGAGTTTACACTCAGTATGGAGGATATCTGAACTAGCCTTATGTGAATTATCTCATGTATATACCTTGCTAGGGCAGAGGGAAGTTCTTGTAGCCTGAATTCTCAGCAGGGTAAATCAGTACTCACTGAATTCAGTGCAGGTGAAACCACACTAACTTGGTAGCTAAGTGAGCTCGTTGAAAGCTATTCCAGGATCTGTACATTATCTGCTTTGCAGTTTTGCTTTGTAGATGTGCATCTGTAAACTTAAATTGTCAATGGACAGAAAAAGGCACTTCTGAAGTGTGATTCCTTGAGGGTGTTCATCTCAGAATGAGAAAAGCTGTGATACAGAAGTATCTGTTTCTCTGTGGTGGATGTAGTAAATCAAGTGTATCCGAATTTGGGCGTTAACTGCTGTATGGGTCTGTGCTAGATTTCAGATATGAAGGTGGAAGGATCCCAAGTCCTGTGAGCCAACCAGTAGTCTAATTACAGGCTTTCTCCTGTAATGTTTCAGAAATATTAGGGAAATATTGCTGCTTGAAAGAATCTCTTTGCTTTTATTCTCTGTGCACAGTGAAATACAGTTCAGCTCCTCAAGTACTACCACTTCAGAGAGCCAAGAACCGTCTTCTGGGGATCAGGCAGCCAGCGCGCTTCAGCAGCAGCTCCTGCTGATGGTGGCCAGAAGGACTCTTTCAGAAAACCCACGGGTATGTTGTAATATCTGAGTTTTCTAGCATCTTGATGAACTGCTCAATAAACAAATGCTGCAGGCTGAGACAATTTTGTTGATTTTGCTATACTGCTTTTCCTGGTATTGCTTGTGTGGGAGAAGATGTGTTTTATGTTGATGGATGCAATTCAGCCGTTTTCTGCTGACACTGAGTAGTGTCCTAGGGGAGTATTTAAAGACTCCATCACCAAAAATGTTCATCTTCTATCTTCAATCATGTTTCATTTGGAAGAGGACACAGCTGTTAGGATTTTAGACACACCACCAGATTTTAATAGTATGAAGTGTTTATTCCAGATTCATTCCTATCATAAAACCTCGTGTCTGGTTTCAGTTTTCTGAATTGGGCAACCAGACCTCTGAATGTTTGCTGTGGAATGTTGAAGCTACCTCCTCAATGCAGCTAGTAAAAGAAAAAGGCCCTTAGACTTCAGTTTGCATGGTTTTATGTGAACATGAACTTTACAGTGTTTGGAGTTTAGGATTAAGGACTATCGTCTGTTTTTACAATTCCTTTTATTGTACCTTCAACTTTCTCTCTGCCATGGCAAATTCTAGTTTGATATTTATGAATAACATTAAAATGACAGTTAATTGCCTTTCATCTTATATTTCACACAAGAAAGTAAAGCTAGAAGCAGGTTTTATAAAAGAACTATTTTAAATTAAAAATCAGTAAATTGTCCCAAATAGTGTCTTTCATATTTGGACAGTGTCTTCCATCTAAAGACTCAGATGTTTTCTAGATATTTATAATCTTGTAAACTACTTGTAAATTAGAGAACAATTATCATTCCTTCTTTCACTTTTGGGAAGACTGCTCCTCAAGGTCAGATAGCAAATTTGTAGCCACACTAGGCAGTAATTTGAGAACTTTCTAGTTTCTGAATTTTTTGTCTAAAACATGAAATTCTGAGCCTACATATGTCAGGAAAAGTGTTGTCATTGATTTCAATGAAGCTAGGACTTCAGGCTGTCTCTGACACCATATAAATTTATGAAGTGAATTTTTAAAAGCCCTTTTTTGATAGGAGAAACAGTTAGACTTGAGTGACTTGCTCAGGGCAAGTCAGAAAGTTTCCCAAATCCAGCTCAAAAATCTGACTCCTGCCCAAGCACTTCAAACCTCACACAGAGTATTTCAGGCAAAGATTGCAGTTCCTCAGGAGCCAAAATGCACTCAGCTAAAGATGTGTTAGGCTGTTCTGGGGACTCAATGATCAAATCCTCAGGTGTTTTTAGTGAACTCTCTGCCACTGTTCTGATTTTTTTATCTAGTTACAGTGAACAATCTGTATTAGATATGTGAAGTTAATGACTGCAGTGGGCTGACTTTCGCTTTACTTTCTGTTGGGTAATAGGACCCAAGAGAAACAAAACTGTGCCAGTATTAGCAACTGTAATATTTTAAAACATGTTTTTTTCTTTAAAAATGCCCCAACCCCATGTTTAAGTTACTCTTTAAAGTAGTAATAAAAATATTAAAATTTGGACTACATAAACTACTTTCAGAGTTTAAAGTCAGTGTAGTGAAGGGATTGCAATTGGTGTCCTGGCTTTTAGATCGCTCAGAATTGTTAATAAAGGAAAGAATGCCAAATAGCCCAGCATCCCTTTGCACATCTCTGTGCTCAGAAACATGAGGGATTGTCCTGCACTACCAGCACTAGAGCTCCCTGGCCCTGCATGGCTGTATAGTTTTAGTCAATTGGAGGCATGAGATAAAATGCCTAAACTTGAATTTCGTTCTCCAGAGCTTATGGTAGCCTGTTTCACCTCATGTTTGCCAGCAGACTGAGGATATCAATAAGCTGTTCCCCTGCTATTCCCACAGCAATACAGTATCATATGTAAACTACGTGTAAAATTCCTTTTCCTGTGAAATGAAGAGTAGAAATTATTCCAATATTGTGAGAAAAAAATTAACATTTCCTTTGTGCAGGTGGACAGGTTGTTTAAAACACTGTTCTTTGCTAATAGTTATAATTTGATGATCAATTACTCCACAAAGAAATCCCCTTCCCTGATAAGGAAGGTTAATCTAACATAAATAATACTAATGTAGACATTGCCTAGAGTTCCATAATAATAATATTTGTTGATTAATTGTCTTTAAGGTGAGGTGAGAAAGAGGCTGCCTAGGAGGAGGTTGAAAACCACTGGACTTGACAGTAATTTGAAATCTCAAATTCTTCCTCTTGAAAGAAAATTAAGTGATTTCCCCCCCTCCATAACATCAATAATGGTATACCTTGGAAAGAAATCACTGCTTTGCAGAGGTTTTTTCAATCTGTTGTCTAGCTTTGCAGGCTTGGCTGATGGTCTGTAGATAGTTGGAGGGAGTTGTAGAGAAGAGTTGGAAAATGCCTTAGAATCTGGAAAAAGGAATATTCAAAAGGGTGGATTTATGATTATGATGGTAAGATTAGAGGCTCTTAAATTAGTGCTGTTTATGCTGTTTGTGCTTGTTTGCAACTTTTTTTTCCCTCCTCTTGCTGTTCTTGAGGAGGCACACCTGATGTGGTATTCAGAGCATCTCAGGAAAGATTAACAAAGCTGTGTTCTGGAATAAAAGTTGATAAGACACACCTCTAGGCTTTAAGGCCTACTTTTTTTTTTTTTTATTTAGAAACAAGGATTTGTCTTGTCATGTTTTTGTGTTATGCTGTAATTAGCCTGATAAATGGGAAAATCTTCAAAAAGAAACTTTAGACATGTACTGGATCTGGACTAAAAAACAATTACTTTTAAAATTGATACTTATTGTTAATTTTTAAAGCATATTGTCACGGTTAATCTCTGTAATTAATATAGCTAATGTCCATCTGTAATAATTTAGCTGGTGTGGTGTTTTTGTTTCTAATTTAAAATGAAGAAAATAAATATGCTAGTATGCTCCCACTAACCCTTTTAGCAAAAAACTAAACAAATCTGATACTTCATGTAAATTTGACCTTTTCAACACCTGTTTTGCTGGCAGCTGTGTGTGAGTGTGTGAGAGTTTAGTGTTTTTCTGGTTTGTTTTTATAACAGCTCAGCCAAGACCCTGAGGATTCTTCATGTTCTTCAGCACAACGGAAGCTGAACAGGCAGTTTTACAGATTTGTTATATTCCCTGGCAAGTGGATTAAAGTCTGGTATGATCGTCTTACCTTGTTGGCATTGCTGGACAGGTAAGCTTGGTTTTTTTTTTTAAAGGTAGTGTTAGAGTTTGGAGCTCCACATGTCCATAAAGCAATGCTGACCACTAGAGAAGTAAAATTCAGGTTGAGTAGATAGATGTGTTTTTGCTTTAAGTTGAAGTCCAGGGTTGGTTTCAGTGATTCTTGCTACACTTTGATTCATGTGAGTGCCAGGCTTGTAGATTGGTCTGTAATTTGGCTCACAGATGTTATAGATACAATGATTTCTGATGAGAAAATCAGAAGTAGAAGGGTCCCAGGGTATTGTAAGCCAAGTACTCAAATCTTTAAAAAAAGAAAATAATTTATAGAATGGTGTTCAGGGGGAGATTTTTGAGCTGCTGCCTCTGTTCCAGTCCAAGTTTATTTTTCTCTGCTTCTGTTGGGGGTGCTGTGCCATGTGGGCTGACATAGGCTCCGCAGCAGAAATTTCAGATGGCAGTTTTACCTGCTGCAGAAATCAGGCTACATGTCAGGGAGCTTTAAGACAAGAGCAGATATTTCCTTATCTGTGATGTCTTATCTCTGTGTTTCAATTGTATAGAAATCTTTTCTGCTGATAAACTCTTTTGTTCCAGCCTGAATATTAACACTGTTTTTTTATCTCGACTTCCATGTTCTATCAGAACAGATAAAACAAATAAAACATCAGATGACAAATTTGGTCTTTCATCCAGTTCTTTTCTGTCAGATGTATATTTTTCATTAATGGAATGCCTTATTTTCTCATTTAAATGTGTTTGGGTGTTTGATTTTGTTTGCAGTTGTTCATATGCCGGGGGTTTTTTATTTTGTTTGTTTGTGCTTTTATAAGCATACACTTTTCTACTTTCAAATCATCTGCATTGTGGAATTCTAATTGGGAAGTGAGATTGGAAGGGATACTAGATTTCAGTGCATATGATTTTTTTTCCTATACATTTTAGCAATCATTTTGGATAGGGTTTTTGGTATGGGGATGAAATGCCTTTTCAACATGGAAACGTAGTTATGGGATCCAGTAAATTCTGATAGCTGCAGCACTGACAGTTCATACCAGCTACAAATGCACCCGCCTTGCTCTAATGAATCTATAAATATTTGTACTTCCCCAACACTTTTATTCACATAGGACAGAAGATATAAAGGAGAATATATTTGCTGTCCTGCTAGTAGTTCTTGTTTCTCTTCTTGGATTCCTGACTCTGAACCAAGGCTTCTGTAAAGACATTTGGGTTCTATTGTTCTGTCTCGTAATGGCCAGCTGCCAGTATTCTCTCCTCAAGGTAGGACTCAAGTTCATAGCCAATTGCTGAAGTCTCTTCTAACTTCTACAAAGAAAGACAAAATCCTGTAAGCTAACATCTTTTTTTTTCTGTTCTGTTTTTAGAGTGTTCAGCCTGATCCTGCTTCGCCAATACATGTAAGTCTCTGTCAGTAAAACAAGCCTTTCTCCTTTATTATCACTTGTGTACTGTGAAACATCTGGCTGTTCAGTGAAATACAGATATGATTCTTTTGCTGTTCTCGCTGATTTATGAAAAAGACATCTGTGATTTCAATACTTTATACTAAGTTTAATTATTTTTAATCTATTTGAATTTATCACTGCTATTAGAAAAGTGCTTTTTCTCTAAGTTAATATGTGCAGTAAAAAAATTCCTCTGGACTATCTTGCTGATGTTCAGTCCTGTAACACCACACAACCTTTTCTTTTCTTCAAAAACAGACAGAAAAGTGCAGAAGTTCCAGACTAGCAGCTCAGTTGAGATTTTTTTCTTTTTTTCCTTTGAGATTAGGAATTGATTTTTTATTTTTTAAATCTGCTACTGAAGATTTATTTTACAAAAGTATTATTAGTTCATCAAATGGCACAGGTGTTTTCCCTGTGTTACAATATGGTCAGTTTTTATGCTTGTGTCCTGATGGCCAAATCTTTGGGTGAAGGCAGGATGTAAGGATCCTTGCTGATTGCTTTTTTTTTTTTTTAATTGGATATATCTAAGACATTGAACTCTGATAGTGCCAACCACCTTGCAGAGAACCAGTTCTGTACACAAGTCTGTCCTTGTTATAGGACTGTTCTAGGAGCATCCTCCAACACCTGCAAACTTACCACTCCACCTGTCATGCTGTCTCAGCATTTTTGATTTGTGGATTTTGGACGACATTTCAGTAGCCATAATGCCTCTTCCCCACTTTTAAGCTTGGATGCTAGTTTGCCTGTGTTTCTTATTTATCTGTTTGAGTATTTTTGAGGATATCCTCTCTTCCCTCAGGTTTCAAAAATGACATGTGGAAGAGTTCAGATCTGCTGGATCAGTTCCCTTTGGCAGGGAGCAATTATTTTTGTCAGTTTAGTGGCTAGAAATATAGGCTGAACTTGAAATTGATGTTATTTATGCATGTATGCTACACACTTCACTAGGTGGATTTCAGAAGATTCTCAGTTTCTTTTCCATGCCAATTATTAAGAGGCGAAGTTATGGTTGTTTTGGTTATAATGCATTCACAGGAAATACCTGTCTACATAAAAAGCAGTAAAAGGCAATAAACAACAACTTTCCCATTGTAGGGTAATATTTTCAATACATTAAAAAAATAGTCCAACCTAGGTGAAAAGTTGGGGGGGGGGCTTGTGACTAAAATAATCTTATTTGTCAGCTCAACTGGCATCTGTCTACGTATAATAATGTGAAGTGCAATCAAATAGTTTGCACTTAATCAGACATTAGTAATGTGTATGTTGGTTTAAAGTGAATGGCAAATGGTTTAATCAGTGCTTCATTATGAACCTATCCAGCCCATATTTTTTATAGTATTAAACAAAAGGTAATGTTTAAACAAAACATTGGTTTTGGTGCAGAATCCAGGTCTGAATTTCAAGTTGTCACACTACTATTACAAGTGTATTGTATTGTGTAAGTCATGCAATAATGGAACAAAGTAACAGTAGGTGTATTGCCATCTTCCTTATCTTTCCTAAAATTTAATTAGGGATACTCTCTTGCAAACTTTTTGGTGCACTACACAAACTCCAACAGAAATAAAATTTAGAAAGTTTTACCCCTAAGGGTTTTTTTAAAGGTGGAGGTGTTGTCATGCTAAAATAGAAGATTAGCAATTTCTGCTTTATTATCTATTTAACACAATATATATTTGTTTGTAAAGGCTTGCTTGAGCTACTAAGCACCTCAGAAATAAGACCGTGAGAAAGAGAGAAGAGATACTCCACGTACTGTTTCATAATTCATGTGCTGCATTAAAATTAAAGAGAATAACGTCTCTTGATGTTAATGTAAGGATGCAGAACAGCAGAGGGATTAAAGAATGATCTGTATCACGCCCATGAATGAAAATGCAGATGAGTTTTTTGAGTGTGAAACAAACCATTATGAGCCTCAGATCTGCACAAGGAATTAAGTTCTACTCTTGGATCCATGAGTAGCTGCTAATGCCTCACGCTATCCACGGCTGCCAAGAGGTTCCAAACTTCTTCCCTATCTCAGGTGCAGAGTTTGTTACTGTTAGATGCCACTTTGGGACTTTGTCATCTCTAGCCTGTCACATTTATAAAGACTGCTTTAAAAGAGTATCCAGTGATTTCGGAAAGCACAGTGCCTAGAGATGCCATAAGCTTTTGTTCCAAGCTGCTCCTGAGTGCCATTGTATTCACTTGTTGCTGTTGAGGAAGAGCTGGCATTTATTGTTGCTTCACGTTTAGTACTGTTACCTGATACACCATGACACCATGACAGTCTAATTTTCCTGTCAGGTGCAGCTTTAACCTTTCCAGTTCTGGTCCATTGGGACCAGGTCCATTCAGCTGCTGTTTGCACAGGGGTACGTGGTTCTGGGATAGTGAAATTTTGGAACAGCCTCCTCACTGGAGTGGTGGAGAGAAGAAAATCAAGTCCATTCCAAAGTGTGTTATATTTTGCTGTTAGTGACCTGATACAAGCAAGCGGCTGGTGACTGTAGAGTATTAGAATTCAGAGATCCAAGAGACCCTTGTCATGTGCATTTAAAGGTTTTAGCAAAACCTTAGGCAAGTTTTTGCATGTGGTAAATGGCTCTATAGAAGGATCAGGAGAGCCTGTCTCTAAGTACCTCATAAGACACCTGTATAGCTCAGGATCTAGCTTGGGCTTACAAAGGCATTTGATCTTGAAGGATTGCAATCGTGCTCTTAACAAGATTTGGAGAGAATTTCTTGCATAAATTCATTATCTCAGTCCCATTACATGCCAAAGCAGATAGCTAACTCAGTTGTGTAGCTACCATAGGCAGTTTCATAAATCCCATAAGGCCCTTAAAAAGTATTTTTAATTTGTCCCTGTAAGCTTTTCTGTAGAACTGAGCACATGCACATTTCTTTATATAAAAAAGCCTTCTGTCTTTTTCCTCTTACATGTGTGCACCCACAAACAAAAAAAAAAACCATTAGATTTTTCTAAAATTTTCCCATCAAAATGCTTTGCAGTCAAAACTACTGAAAGATATTAATGAGAAACACGGACATGAAAAAAACAATGACTTTTTTAACAGACTTTGGGAAAGGAAAAGCTTTCACTGAAATTTTTATCAGTGAAGGAAAAAAAAGATTGTTTAACAAATGAGATGTAAAATATAAAAGGAATTCTGCTTTATTATTTAAACTCTTCTAAACAGGATGTGGAGTGGAGTAATTTCACCAAAATTAAATCAGTTTTGCATGTCAAAATTTGGTGAGTTTACCTAGTAAAACAAAATGAGCCCTTAATATATTTCTAAAATACCTTGTTAGACAAGTTGTGCTGCCACATGCCCATTTTGCTGAAGGGCTGCCTAGCTTTGTCTGTCAGTGGCAGCTACAGGAAGACTTTGCTATTCTTCTATTTGTTTGTTTCTAAAACCTTAAAAAATAAAATGTAACATCTGTCACCTGTCTGTGAGTTTTGGGAATTGATCCTCTCTTTCCCAGAAGGTGTCCACTGTCCTGTCCTGTCCCAAATAATGCCCCTCACATGAAACATGTAAATGACAGTGAAATACCACACTAGTACTTGCAGCAATTCCTCTTTCTTGTGTTGTGTTGTATGTTCCCCCAGATGTAGGGACTGGAGTATCTGCTGTTCTCTAGGAAGCTCATTCAGCTTCAGCACATCCCAAGTAGTGCAAGAGCTGTCCAAACACTGTCCTTCTGAGTGCATTGCTTTACTTCTGTTGATAAGATTCTAGAAAGATTTCAGGCTTCTGTCTCACTACTGTCTACCACCACCTGAAGAACCAGGAATGTAGTATTTGGTCACATTTTGTGGCTTTCAGAAAACCTCTGGAATCTGCTTCCTGAATCCTAGGTGACAGTACTGTAGTTAGCATGGTAAGGGTGATTGAATTGGACTATTCTGTTCTAACCAAGATAGAAGTGACCTACAAGGATCATTCAGTGCCACTGCCTCACCACTTCAGGGCTGACGCAAAGTCAAAATAAGTTGTTAAGAGTGTTAAGTTGTCCAAATGTGTGTTTTAAATACTGACAGACTTGAGGCACCAACCACCTCTCCAGGAAGCCTCTTCCTATGTTTGACCACCTTTCAAAAGAAATGCCCCTGCCTGGTGCAGCTTAGAGCCATTCCCACACATCGTGTCACTGGATGGGACAGGAGATCAGCACCACCTTCTCCACTTTGCCTCCTCAGGAACCTGTAGGGAGCAATGAAGTGCCCAGCATTATTCCACCCTTGAAGCAGGATCTAGGACTACATCTCATTAATCACTGCCCGGTGTTCCAGTTCCCTCTGCAAGGCCACCTGACCCTTAACAGAGTCAACAGCACCACCCAGTTTGGTGCCTTTGGCAAACTAGCTAATGGTGCATTCAGTTTCTACATTGATAATCTATTGAGCAGAACTGGCTCTAGACCTGAGCCCTGAGGAACTTCACTGCTGGTGGGTCACCAGCCAGATGTGGCCCCTTCCACTGCAGCCCTTTGAGCTCTGCCTGCCCTTCAGCCAGTTCTTCACCCAGCTCACCATAAACTAAGTAAGAGTTAAACATGCACTGTAAACGTAATTGAGTGTGTTGGTGTTCTGCGTGGAACTGCAAGGTGTGTAGAGTTAAACCTCGGGGCTTGTAGTCATCAGCTCTGTCCTACCCAGCTGCCTTCAAATAATCACCATGCAAAGATAAAACTGGCTTCCATAATTCCAGAGGTAAGACTGTAACATCAGGAGAAAACAGACTTTGGTCTGGAGTGAACATCAGGATATAAAACATTAAGCAATTCTTGAGGTACATATTTGTTGGTTTCTTTCCCTGAGGCACAGCTCATATTTTACATAAATGAAGTTTAAAAAAGGCCAGAAAGTAATATGTAAAATTATCTTTCTTTTGTAAAGTCCTATTCTTATCTTTATAATTCTCCATGGATTATTTCATGGACATGTGTCCTATTAAAAAAAAAAAAAAAGCAGTAGTAAAATTAAAATTGATTAAACAGCAAGGATTTGTGTCCCTGACTTGATTCATATTCCATGGATGTGAGGCACGATATAAGCCCACCAGTTCCCTGTAATCTGCCACCTTGTTAACTGATTGATCCCAAAAGAGAGTGCAGATGAGTTAATAGCAATGCTAACATACGAGCTTGGCAGGCAGCCAAACAAACGCAGCCGCAGTTTCAAGTCAGTAAGTAGACTCAAAAAAGACATGGTCTTTTATTGTACTCACTTAAATTACATCTTTCAAATAAGAACAGTTGCACAGCAGCTTATGCAAGGCAAACTTGGATTCCTGTCACTTTGCTCCTGGCTTTTCACACTTAAGGAATCTTTTGACTCATCAGTGTTTAATATGTCTTAGTTGCCCTTAAGCTTGCTACCAGGAGAACCATTAATATTTTTCTTAATTGTCTGTTAGTTTCCCTGGTCTGCAGCCCCACAGCAGTGTTTTGTAGGATTAGTGAGAATCAACTATGTGAGACGTGTATGAAAGACATCACATGAGAATCCTTCCACATCCTTAATTCCTTTGGATCATCATTTGGAAGTGCTTCATGAGAAGTAGACCAGAAACAACTGACGAGTTCCACCCCCTTCAGAAGGCATCCTGATTTGCTGTCAAGTGGTTCAAAAAAACAAAAAAATTAAATTGGTGAAAAAAATCCATCCTCATGCCCCACACTGTACCAGCGATGTGCTCTATTATGTTTTTTCTTCCCAGGATCCAATTAAAAATTAAATTACTTTTATATTTCATAAAGTAAAAAAAAGTCAAGCCTGAAGCAGATGTTCATGAAAATAAAAGTAATATAGTGAAAAATTCTTTTTCTATTGAAAAGAAAGATTCAGACAAATTGAGGTTTTTTTCTCCACAGAAAATGACAAGTGGAATTAGTAAGTTTTGAAAGGTCCAGAAGGTTAGGTTTTCAATAGCATAAATGATTGCTGGAGTCAGTCTTCACTGATTGTTGTGCCTTTTGAAAGTCTCTTCTGGAGAAGATAAAATAACTTGTAACATTTTTATTACTAATTATTATGTGTAAGTCATTAAAATACTTTGTCTGACCCCTGACTCTCTCTCCAGGTTAATGCAGTGCATGAAGTAGGGCAGTGAATACAAAATTCTAACTTTCTGGTTTTTTATTCCAGGGACACAATAAAATCATAATCTACAGCAGACCTGTATATTTTTGTATATTGTGTGGCCTTATTTTGCTGCTAGATGCTGGATCTAAAGACACAAATCCTCCTGTTTATACAATGTATGGCCTGAAGCTCTTCTCACCCAGATCTCTCCAGTCAGCCAGAGACCATGTAATAGGTGAGTCAATATTTTTCCTAGGACTGCAAAAAGCAATTAAGCATTATTCGGTGTTTTCCCATGCTAGCAAACAAATGCAAGTTATGGAGGCACAGCTCAAAGTCAAAATGATAGAACATTTGGATTGACTTAATGGGGTGGGTGGCAGCTAGCAACTTTCCCTCATGTAAAAGGAGTTCTTAATGAAATGTGGCTCATAGAAATGTCTCCATAGAAAACTAAAAGTCACTGATGTTATTAGCAAAAATCATCATCTGTGAAATGCAGTTAATCTTTGTAAAGGCTTGTCTGTGTGGAGCAGTTACTGCAGAATAACTCAAGTTTTAAATTTCATGCCTGGAAGCTAATCCATGCCAGTTCCTCAGATGGGCATTCTTCTGATCACAAAGAAAGGGCTTTATGTTGGTTTAGTTTAATCATACTGTCCATGTGATCAGTTTGTGTGGAGCAGCCACTCTGTAGTAGCTCTTTCAACCTGTTTGCTTCTAGAATCGTGTTCTGAGGTTGTGGAGGACATTCAGATATTGCTCCAAGACAGGTCTGATGAGCTCTTGGCACTAATTTGGAGTGGCCACAGCTGACATTACCCTGTTCTGTCAGGGCACTTCTTCCTGTTGCACACCACACTTTCAGCCTGTAACTGTGATGCTGCACCAGCCAAGTCACAGCTACAGGTGCTGAACTGGGCTCCCATCAATAGTGCAACACTGTTAAGGTACAAAGTAGGAAATGTGAGGTTTACTGTAAAAGTTGTGAAAATTTCCCAGAAAGCTGTGTTGGACTGTACCAAAGATGACCTGTTGGTTTGTGGATTTAGAGCCAGGAAAACCTACTGTAGTATAAGAAAAAACATTTTGTGATTTAGTGTATGACCTTCAAGGTCTTTGTTCACCCATGACTGTTGTACTTGCTTTTTGCCAGTCTCGGGTCAGGCTTACTGCCTGAAAGGCATGGTGTTTTTAGGAAAGCCTCCTGGTCCTTAACGTGGGTACTATAGCTCCCAATTCTTCTCACCAGAAACTGGGGGAATTGAAGAGCTGCATCTCACTTATTTTAATTAGCTTCCTTCAATACTTTCCTTTGGTCTCATTTAAGTTTCTCCTTACATCTTATTTTCTCTGTCTGTCAAAGGTGAGTGGTAAAAATGCTGATAAATAATTCAACAAGAATTGTAGATGACACTTGGGATAGAGATAAATGAAAAACTATAGCAACCAGCATAAGAAAACAAAGTGTGGTTATAAATGTGTTAATTTTGGCTGGTCTCAAAAGAGATGGCAGAGCATATTCTTGAAGCAGGAGGGGGTGGGGGAGAGAGGAAATATAGGCTCATCTCCCCAGCTGGCTTGTGTTAGATGAGAAAGAGAGAAAAAACCCTTTCCCTTTGCTTGTTCCCTGTTCTTTTTTTTGCCAAGAAGTATTGGTTCAAGGATAAACTTTGAGTATTCCTTGCTTTGTCTCTATGGGAGTCCTAACTTCTGGCTGCTGTGAATCCTTGCTGCAGTTGATTCTCAGTGCAATGACCTCTGTAAGCCATGGAAGTCTGACTTCCTGGGGCATCTTGCTGCACTTTTAGATTATATTCTCTTAGGTAATGAAGGTATAGAAGTATTTGGTTTGGGCTACAAAATAATGAGGGGAGTTGGTCCATCTGAATACCAATGAAGTCTTACTACAGTTTTGTAATTTTGCCTATGTGCTAAGTATGTTTTATCCCTTTCTTTTTGTCTGTCATCATATGGTGACTCTTTAGTTTATATTTTAATCATAATTTATTGTGGTATTTGGAGTTGATGTGTTTGGAAATCAAGAGATTTTTGACTGTGTGTTGCAAATACCAAGGAAAGGAAAAGTCTTTTATTTCAGGTGCTTATTACAGTAAAAAACAAAAGCCCTGGAAATCATAGAATGTACCAAAGAGCTAGTGTGATGCTGCATATCATACTCTGATAAAAGTCTTGAAACAAGATCATAAAAGAAAATAATTGCAGATTTGTTAGATGTGTAACCTAATTACTTATGAAACATGGTTTTTAACACGTTCATTTATTTTCAATTTAGTTATGATCTGATTCTGTTTTATTTTAAATTGGTGGTGATTCTGCAATTGACTTATATTAATTGGGGGCTCATGACTTTATTTCTGTGGTTTTCATCTTGAATTCCTTATTTCAGTTAATGTTTTTGCTAGATTAACATATGAAGTACAAGTAAGGGCACAGACAGAACCAACCACGGTCACTGGGAGCTACAGGTGTGGTTAGTGACAAAAATAGTTATGCATTTTATATATGATAGTTCTTGTGATGAAACCATTTAAGCATTCAAACAGGTAAGTGAAATTATTTGGCAGACATCTCAGAAAATTTAAGAATCAGGAGGTGGCAGAATTTTTTGATACTAAGTCCTCTGCCTGCTTCTTTTAACAATGACTGAGCTTCTGTCAAGGGAAGAAAGTGTATGAATGTTATGCTCTCCTATGTTCAGGAATAGTAGAACAAAACACCTATTTCTCACTGAAATAATGTTTTTTATTTTCCTTGTAAGAAAAACATATTTTACTACACACACATATATATATTTAGAATAATCATTTTCTAAATGTCTAAAATGTTTGCAGTGATGTTGCTGTTCTAAATTTCTCAAAAGACATACATTTTCCAAAGTCATAATCTGTGTTTCCCTCTCATGTTTACATAGGGATAGGTGCATGTTTGGAGGAAAACTGCAGTGTTGAGTGCAGCAGTTTGCATATCAATCTCTTAGTGGTCCAGCTTTTAAAGATGTTGTGGGTCTGTATGAAAATATGTGATGCTTATAGAAATTCTGTCTGGAATTTGTAATGCAATTTCAAAGGATTAATCAGTTACTTTTATTGTCTGCTTCCCACTAGGGGAACTACTTCTTTTAAGTTTAATCCTTTTGTAGGTGACAGCTGTTTATTTTCCTCTCCACCAAGGTGTGCTCCTTGGTGCAGGATGAGATAAACAAAGCTACCTTAGCTAAAGGAGTTGCTAGGGTTGTTCAAGGTATTAACAGAGAGTGGGTGAGGTGAGGACAGTTTTATAGTAAACTAACTTTTCACTCCTTGTTTGCGTTTGTCTCTGTATATCTTGGTGAGCTGTCAAGTCTTTAATCTCATCCTTCCTTCCACTACTTTTATTCCACTTCTTTTGAGGTTGCTAAAGCAAAGGCAATCATTTGGACTGTAAGTCAATAGTCTAAGATGAGTTCTGGCAGTTCCTAGTCCTTTGCCCTAGGAACAATATCACCTAAGAGTTTCAGCAGTGTGTTTTTGGGATAGTTGATCCATGGTGAGTCCACATGGCCTGCTGAGCAGTTTTCTGTCATGTTATTGCCTGTCTTCAAGGGTAGTGCTTGCTTGGCTTGGCATGACTCGGTGGATTATCTAAAAATGCGCAGAGTAATAGAGGAAAAGGAATTTAATATTGGCATTTGTATGTAGAAGACTGAGAAGAGAGCATTTCCTCATTTTCTTACTTATGTATAATTTGTGCAAGTAGTGGGAAGTAGTGTTGAAGATGCATTGTGAATCCAAGTACACTTGAGCAAGTGCAATCTGTGTTTAACACTTGAGCTTGTCATTTTCTCTCCTGTGTTGGACTTCCTCGGCAAGATTTACAGTATTGGACAGCAGTAGTAAATAGTAAGATGAATATAAAAGCTGTCAGATCAAACTTGGTATATTGTTTCCTTTTTGCTTAAGATGCCTTTGTGAGATGAGGTGGCAGATATGAAATCAGTGTTCAGCAAAGAACACAAATCCTTTTGTTTCCTTCTCAAAAATCTGACCAGGGGAAAGGGGAGTGAGTTGTGCTAGTGATGTGTTTAATTTGCTTTTTATGGGAATGAATAGGAGGAAACTTCAGTCTTCCTAGGATCTAAAGTAACAAAGACATATTTGTTTAGAAGAAAGAGTGGCTGACACTCATCTCTCTCTGCTGTGCAGAACATTGTGGTACTAGGACAATGAAGCAGTAAGAAAATTATTAAATATGTGTGTGTGTCCTTGAAACTTTACACTTGGGTCAGGTGTGTGTTTAGATGCTTTGCTAGACAGCCTTGCTTAGCATTTTCTACGTTGAAGCTAGGAGTGAATGAATGGGGAGGAGGACTGGCTGGAAGTGAACAGAGCAGAAGACGAGCAGCATGATTACCCAAACTAGGACTTCTACATTTCCTTGTCTGTGAGGCAACCATTAAAAATAGCATTTCTGTTCAGAAAGAGAGAATGTAAAGCTGTCAGACTGTGTTTCTTTCCTGTTTTTAATGTTCTTTCACTACTGCAAAATTCTGCTGGAAGCTGGTGGAATATTGCGGAGAAGCTTCACTATAGGTTTGTCCCATTTTTAGGGGCTGCTATAAGTGTCTGCTCTTGATTGCTGGGAGAGGCAGGATATTGTGATAGTGAAGATATTTCAGATCTTAGCTATTAAACTTTTTTTTTTTATATTGAACTGTTACAGCTGTGTTTGAACCATCTCAGATTCAAGGAAGAAGTTCCAAGTCTGCAAATTGAAGTTTCTCTACTTTGAAAGGAGCAAATATAACTTTGAAAGTATTTGAGAAGCAATAAGGAGGCTACGTAGTGCTATTTTTTATGCCACTCTTTTTATCCAAAATCAGTCTTAAGGTTAACTCTGAGCTTTAGTTTCTCATGTGTAAAATAGCATTAATTATTTTGAATACATGAGGAGGAAAGTGTAATCATTGCTGCTGAGCTTAAGGTATGCTCACTTGAATAATCTTCAGAATTTATTGCAATAATTTCTTATTCTGCTGTCATGCATATTTATCTATTTCCCATGCGTTGGATGTGTTACTGTGTTCTAAAACACTTTTTGTTTTTTTTCTTAGTGTTTTTATATTGCTTTCCTGCAATTTCTCTTCTTGGACTTTTCCCTCAAATCAACACCTTCTGCATATATCTTTTGGAACAAATAGACATGTTGCTTTTTGGTGGTTCTGGTAAGTAGCCATCTGCAAGCTGAGCTATCCCTTTCTGAGTTCATAGCCTCAGATTAGAATATATTATTGCATGTTACATATCAAAGTGCATATTAAAGCTCAAACAACTAATAATATTCATCTAACAGTGAATAAGGTTACTTATAAGGCCCACTTGATTAGATTTCTTTTTGCTTTTGAAAAGTTTTAAAACTATAGGCTGCAGAATATGGTTGATATCAAAGAGGTCTTTCCTGGTATGTGTGATGTGAATCTTTACTATTATTATTTTATTATTTATTATACTTTTATTAAAAAAGAAAATCTTTAACTTTCTTTAATGTCCAGGAGAAAAAAAAGTTTGCATTCTTTCACAGAAAGGCATATGGACAAGATACTTGATGTGCGATAATTTTTTGATGTTCAGTCAGAGATTAAAGAGGGCCCTTGAGAGATGAAGCATGGAGATTTTTTTGTTGGTAGTGGGTTTTTTGTTTTTCATTGTAGCTTAAGTAACATGGACAGTTGAGATGTACCTGTACTGTTATCTTAGTTTGGGTCAGGAGCTAAGTTCCTCTCTCTTCCCACTTACCACCTGTCTCTGTTTCAGCTGCTGCTGGGTTCGTGTCTGCACTGTACAGCATTTCCCGAAGCTTTGTTGTACTGATTGTCCTATATGCCTTCTGCTTCAGTGCAGTGAAGGTAAGCCAGAAAAACAGCACTGGAACAATTCAGAATTTCAAGCTGGAAATCAATATCATCTAGGGAGACTTGCATTGTTTGGTCCTACATTGTTGTTGCTTATCAAGATAAGCCTTGCAAGCACGCTTCAGTTTCTTCACGTTAGTTACACTGAAACAGACCATAAAGCGTAGCAGAATTTCTGAAGTAAATGTGTGTCTAATACCTGTGATTATTTGCCTCTTATATGTATCAGTCTGAAACGATCCACTGAATTTTCTCTACAGACATGAAGAGCAGCTTTGACTTAAAAAGCAACAGTCTCTGTTGACCTGCATAGCCAGGCCAAATTTGCTTCTAATTCCTAGTAAGGTTTGTGCTGTTGCTTCATAACAATATGCCTAAGAACTTAAATGTTGAGCAGACCAGTGGATCATCTAAGTAAGTTATATGTCTGCATCCACAGGGAAATAAAATTCAGGAATTAATGAAAGCCAGATGACTGAGTTTGCCACTCTTTTCCCTAAAACCCCACAATTGTTACATCAGGCATGTTAGAGAGTACGCTTGTATCATTTGGTGCCTGTGGACTTGTCTATGAATTTGTCAGGTCCCTTCCTGCATGTGCTCCACACCTTTGTGCCAACAAATTCTAGATGTTCACTGTGCTCTGTGCAAAGCAATGCTGTCCTTCATTGGTTTTAAGCTGATCTGCTAATTTCATCAAGCCTTCCCCATGCCTAATATTGTAGTATTTATGGAAAACCTCATCTGCATTCTTTTCATCTGCTACCTTTTCAGTTTTGTAGGCATCGGATATATCCCCCTCAGCCACCTCTTTAAACTGGAGTGTCCCTGCCTTTCTCATTTCTCCCTGTAAAGCAGCTGCTTTCTCAGAAGTAGCTAAATTAGTCACCCTGCTCTGTGCCTTCTCTTGCTCTCTTGTGACCTTCAGATGAGGAGAGACAGTTGTGTGTGGTGCTCAGGATGCAGGTGTGCCACAGCTCTCTATGCTGGCATAGGACTGGTTCCCTTACCAATAATTCCCAATTATGGGCAATACTCCATCTAAAGTGGCACGTTTAAGAAATGGCAATGAAATTTTCTCTGCCTTCAAGTCAGCTGTAAAATTCCCACAGCAAAACCAGAATTTCAAGTTAGACTTGTAAAAAAATTTTTCCTCTAAGGGACAGCCTTTTGACAGTGTTTCACTGAGGGCTGGATGCTGTCAGTGTCCATGCAGGGGTGCACCAGCATGTGCTGTGATTGACAAGCTGCCCTTGACATCCTGTGGGCACCTGTCAGAATAAGCTTTGTGGTGGCACACATGCCCAGCACACACAGAGATCTCAATATGAGGTTCTGCCACTACCAAGGATGCATCATGTCAGCACCCAGGCTGGTGATTTACACAGATGAGAGGGGTGGTCAGGTGCTCCCTTAAGGGAATTCTTTAAGGAGCATCAGCATTTCTATAGTGGCTTTCAACAATTTTTCACTTGAGAATTTGAATAGGAGCCTTAAATCAAAAGAGGACAATTACAATGTCTTAATGGTCACTTGCAGATGATGAGAGCTGGCTGTGTGTTCTTAACCACTCCCAAGAGTAAGGTAAAATGTGTTAAACTATCATTTTATCTTGCCCCTGGGTGGTTTGAGTCCTGACAAAATAAATTACAGCAACTCAACTGCTTGAGTAAGATGCTTAAAATTAAAAATCTTTGAGCAGGTGGTGTTGTCCCAGAGAATCTCCTGTCACCTGGCTCACCCAGTTTATCAGTTGTATTGGTTAGACCTGACCCAGCTGTGTGATTGCTGCTACAAAGTTTAGATGCTGCTTATGCACTTTCCTAAAGTAGCCAGTGCTCCTGCTCCTGTTTTCTGACTTTATTATTGATTCAGAAACTGGCAGCTGGGATGGAAAAACGGACTGTCCTTAAGGATGAATAGAGGGAGAAAATGGTAACTGGGATGAGAAACAATGATAAAAATTAGAATAGCTACATGGAAGGCAGGAGTTCCAACTACTGTAACGCAGGGAAATATCTGGGGAAGGATTTTTTTTTTCCCTTTTCTAAGGTTAGTGGAGGGTGATTCACTAGTTGAGGGGAGGGAAGTTGTGTTATGGATACTTCAAAAATGTTTTTTTAAACAGTAAGAAAAATAAGCCACTTAAAATAGTCTACATACTCTCTCCTCAGCATAATACTTTAAAAGACAGAATGCAGGTGGCTTTGTAGATAAGCAATCTCCTTGTGGATTAGGCTTCAAACTGCTTAGAAATACGCTTTTAATGCTAAAGTTGAGTGCTGTGAAAGATTTACAAGATATCTGTTGTAAATTACTAATATTAAGTTCAGACTTTCTGTTCACACGGAAGTTAGTTAAGTTGAATTTTTATGGTGCTGTTCTCATAAAGGCACTTCTGAGAAGGTTAATTTAAAGCATGTAAAGATGATTCCTCTTGCTTTAACTCATAATCTGAGTCTACCAGGACGCCTGAAATTTAATACATTTTTTCTTCTAGAAGTTATGAAATAAGCACTTAACCCTCCTTGTTCTTCATTCAAGTCCAGAGATTTTTATTTTGGACCGTTTGTCTGAAATGTTGCAAGAGAGTGATTTTTTGGTTGATGGAGGAAGAGTAGGAATTGGCTTAATCTGAACCTGAATAGGGCCCACTATGAGAAAGGTGGTCTAATACCACCATGTAAGTAACTAAAACTATTTTGATATGTAGTGAGCAGCAATTTATGATCTTAATCACTGAAGACTGCAATTTTTTTAACTCAAAACTGACCAAATGCTGTAGTCTGTTTCACTGAGGTGCTTGCACAATAGTGGTAACATAGTTTTCTTTAAGCTACAAGGAGCATCTCTTCCATACCTGCACTTTATAGCTGTTACCTATTTTTTATTCTTATTTTACTCTTTTCACTTTTAGTCACTTTTCACTTTTGCCAAAACCAACAGAGCAAAATTTTCAATATTTATAAAGGTCAGAAAAAAACCCAAAATTTTCGGTACAGGGAAACATGATAGACTCTATTTGGCAGAGCCACTTGTGGGTTGCAAAGTGTATTTTTTTGGCTGAAATATAGCATCCTGAAATGTCAACTCTGTTTATTGGCAGAACATCTTATAGCTCAGCAGGTGTAACTACCAGAGTTCTATTTCCTGAAATAAATTGCAGAGGAGAATGGATCTCTGAGTGATTTTGTGCTTTTTACTGGTGAGCAATTGCTCACATCAAATGCCCAGTCTGAAGAACATTCCAGTGGCATCAGGCTTGATTCTCCCCTTCCTTAAGTGGTTCTTGTGTTCTAGTGCTACATACATTGTAATCTTGCAGGGGAGATAGTCTAACTTGCTTTCTCTGTGTACATTCATTATTCTGAAAGGAAATGTATTACTCCTGAAGAAGTTCTGTGGAAGAATAATTAATTTGCCATATTATTTTCCTTTTTTATTAAAATAAAACCAATTTTTATTTTATAATAAATCCGTGTTCTTAAGTGAGTTTTTCTTGTTCTTTTTTAGAGCATAAGCTATATATAAATATGTACAATAGCTTGATTTAGTTGTGCTCAGATTTTGAAATTAGTTTAGAATAGCAAATTCACAGTAATTAATTGTTTGCCCTAGAACTTAATTTTTATAAAATTAAGAAGTAGGAATTGTTTCGCAGCATGTCCATAGGACAGTGTAAGTACTCAAGGAAACTTCCAGCATGCAAATAAAAAGTCTGAGAACTGACACTAATAGGCTGAAGCCCTGTGCCTTGTCCAGACTGATTTTGCTGTTGAATTATGTTATACAAGACCAACTGAGAGTCTTTATGAAAAAAGCAACTCTCATATAGATGTATCATTTAACTTACATCTAAGTAAGTTTAACTTAACAATTTAACTTAATAATTCTCATGGATTTTCATTCAGGTAAGTTGCCTGAGGAAAATTATGCAGTATTCTCAGTTGAGAGTTCATCCTGTGACCTGCAGACAATGTTTGGCATGTCCAACAAGTTCATCTGGCCCTGTCACTCTTTCTGAATGACTTTGCAGCACCTTTGCCATCACATGACCAGAAATATTTCTCTCTCCTGGTTAAAATGCATGTAGCTCCTAAAAAAGAATGGACAGATCTCTAGCTGCGTGTGGATTGGGTCAGGTGTCAGGCTGCTGTCGTGTCTGTCACAGGGCTTGATCTGAACCTTGATCAGAAGCATATGACATGTTTTGGGCAGTGGCTGCACACTGCTCACCTGGCAGACCTGGGTTGTTTGTTATGTGGCCAAGTAGGAATTTCACACAACTGAAATAAGGGACAGTGTCTCCAGGGCAGGCACAAACTCTTTGCAAGGTGATGATACCTGGTGTGTGCACTGTGTGGAGGAGAAAAAGGAATGTGTTGTTCAGAGGTGTCTGGGAAGCAAAGGGGTCCCAGCTGCTGAGGCCGGGCAATGGCTCCCCTCCTTGTAGTGCTCCTGAGCAGCTTTGCCCTTGCTTGATATTGGTGTGGAGGAGCTGTGGGTCTGCAGCTTGACAGGACCTCCTCTCGTGGTGCTACTGCTGGGATGAGCAGTTTTCATTTTCTGTAAAGCTGTCACATGAAAAAGAAACCCAGAATTGTTCACAGTAGGAAGTACAGAGTATTGCATCTGAAATTACAACAGATAATTTCTCCATAGAAACCATGAGCACAAAATAGCTGGTCTCTGTCTGTGTGTTTGAGGCCTTGAGGACTGATGAACAGGACACTGTTTGTCACTGCTGTTGGTGAAAGCAGTGCCTTGTGAGTGGAGCAGGTTTACAAGTCTGTCTGACCTGGCTGGTGCAGACAAGCTGTTCCCTGTGGTTATGGTGTGAAGTCACATGGATAGATTTCTCTTTTACTGCTGTGCTATCCCAGTGATGCAAAGGTGGTTTGGTTACAGCTTTGAGGTGCTGTAGAGCATCTCTTCGTAAATCTTATCCCTTGACACGTTTGTATAATGAATGACAGGACACCAGCTGCTTATCCATCCTTGCATATGTAAACCTTGCATACTGTAAACCTGATTTCAGGCAAATACTTAGGAAATGTCTTAGATTCTGAAGTGCAAAGACCTGAGTTTCTCCTGCTTTCTTTGAAATTTCTTTATCTCCCAGACCTCTGATTAATGGTATCATCACTTTTTACTCCAGTTCTTTTCAGGTACTCTATGAACTTTCATTTGCTTAATACAAAGCTCTAAATCCTGAGCATGGTTTTATCAGCTCTTTTGTTCATTCCTTGGATTCTTACATCCAATAGCAGCAATTTTTCAACTCACTACTTTTCTGAAGCTCGGGCTGACTGAACTTAGTTTAAGATTACCTCAGTTCACTTCAGCCTGGCTTTATTTTTGATCTCATCTTCAGTCCTGTAATCTTGAACAGAAATTGGCAGCTCTAATAGCTACATTAACTTTGATATATGAAAGAGTTTTCTCTTTTTCCAGGAGGAGGTGTTTTTATTTTTGAGATACTACATCCATCAGATTGGAGATGTGGGAATATCTGTGCCATCTTTTTCACTTGACTAGAATTTCATGATATACT
Source organism: Petroica traversi (assembly GCA_025920805.1). Classification (NCBI taxonomy): domain Eukaryota; kingdom Metazoa; phylum Chordata; class Aves; order Passeriformes; family Petroicidae; genus Petroica; species Petroica traversi. Next base: position 9,662,835 of record JAHLSL010000012.1, on the reverse strand, counting down.
GAATTTTGTCTCCTGCTCCATCTGTTTTGTGGTCCATGCCCAAATATTTAAGAGATGTTTAAAAAAAAAGTCAGGTATGTCCTCCTACTTTTCCTACAAATATTTGGTCTGGATTTTAGCCATCCTGATATCAGTCTTTAGCATTCCAGTGTTCCAGGGGTTTGCCATGGGGCAGAAGAGCACATCCCTGAATGTGTCTGGAATCAATCATTCCTTGTCTGCTGCCTTCTGTTCATATCAGTTGGTTTGGATTTTAAACGTATCCAGAAGCAGTTAGTTACTTGTCATCCAGATAATTTTTTTTTTTCTTGAATGGAACTTGTGGTTAATCTTAATCAGCCTGGAAAAAAATTACCAGATTTTTGGACTTGGGTCACAAAAATTAAATTGATGTGAATGTATTCTTATGTGGCACACCAGCATTTTCCAGCTCTGTGTAAATGTATGTTTTTTGAAATATTAGTTATATAGTTTCCATTACCTCATATCTGAAGAAAGAACTTTCTGGTGGCTTATTTATTGCTTCAGTGGACAGTTACTAAAAATCCTGTGTGGATTTTAAACTGTTCTCAGCTCACATTGATGTAGTTTGGTTTGTTTAATGAGTTTGAAGCTCATTAATTAGCATAACAGTGATTCTTGCTTGCTGTCTTCAATGATGAAGTGTTCATCTGCGTACCAATAATTTTAAAATATTTGTCTTAGGGTTTTATGGTGGGAAAGAGTTGCAAGCATATGTCTCACTCAGTCTGCTAAGACTGCCTAAATAAATTTCTAGACAGCAGTGGATGGGCTCATGTGTATAGACAGAATTCCTGGACATGTAAATGACCAGAAATAGAAGTAAAACATCATTGGACAGCTTTATTTCTGCTGCATAAAACACTCTTAGTCCTTTTGAAGGCTTTGGAGGCAATTTTTTTCTAATTTAGACACCCCTGAGGTTCAAGCAAGAGCTTTTAGGGATGTTAATTTTGGAGAGTATTGCTAGATACTATACCTTTCAGTAAGGGAAGTTTGCAGCCATGGTCAAGTCTTGCACTGTAGACATAACTTCAGTAGTTATAGTCTTAGTTTTCTGTGTGTAATAAGAACTTATTTTGCAGATAGAAAAAGAAATTATGCCTGTAGAATCTGATGTGGCCCAGGGCTGCACTCACTGTATGTCACTGTACAGGAATGTAGAAATCTGCACTATTTCTTTAGGATAAATTCACCATTATGTGAAACATGAGTGTCTGTGCTCCCTGCCTGAGGCTGTTGCTTATCTTGCTTTTTAGCCAAGGAATTCTAGTCACAGACTGGGATCCTGTTGTGTAAGGTGGTGTGTGTGGACACACATGGACACCCCTGTATCAGTCCAGTTCTTAGGGATTTTAAATTTCAGCAGTGAAAATACAGTCTGAGAAGCAGCATTTGCAGAGTGAGAGGGACAATGTTACTTGGAGTGGGCAGTGATACCTGTATTCTGGTAACTTATTACTTGTCACACTTTTGGGGATCAATTGGGAAAGTAATGCTTTGTTTTCCATGGATGATGGGAATATAAAGCAGGTGGGCATCTCTTCCTAGAATTTGTCTTTAATTTGTGTAACACAAGACTCGTTAATTCGTAATTTTGGCTCTTAGTGTTCACTGAAAAGGAGTATCCATAGTAAAATGGTGTTAAACTTATAGTTAGCCTTGTAGAGAACAAGTTCTTATTATTTTCTCATATTTTGGGAGGTGAGGAGGGTTCCCTTTTACAATCTCTTTCAGTAAGTCAGTGGTTTAGATGTTCAGAAATAGGCTGATAATATTTATTTCCAACTTTACTATCACACATGTGGAATGGTTGACTGTCAGCACTTCCTGCTTATTGCTTGATACGTGAGCAATGGCACAGATAGATCCGTGGTGAAGCAGGGGTGTGGAGGTAAGGAGAAAGACCCAAGAAAGTTTGATGGAAGTGCACGAGGAACTATGTGACTTTTAAAGGTCCATTCCAACCCAAACTGTTCTCTGACTGTGTAATTAGAGGTGAAATCATGGGAGTGGAAACCCAGGTGTATGAAGACCAACTGGAGTTTGTCTCTGTGTTTAAAAACCTGGCCACTGTGCCAACACCTTCACCTTCACCTCACTGCAGCAATCTGCAAAGTCACTGTTAAGCTGAGAGGGATATTAAAAAAAAAAATTTAAAAAAGTAAAAAGTTATAAGAATTTCTACTTAGCATAATTGGTTCTCTGTTCAGAGCGCTTTTTGTCTCTGGAGTGGAACATGTGATTTATTTGAGCATATCTTTGAAAGATGAGTGTGCTACATGCCTTTTTTTTTTAGGAGAAGAAAGAAGTAAAAGGGATAGATAATGTAGGACAGAAAACTGCTAACACTACTTTTTGAAAGTACTTTTGCCTTCCTACCTCTAACAGTGGTAAAAGGCTCGTAAGTTCAAAGACACCTTTATCTCCCCTTTTAGTGGATTGTTTTGGGATTAGGCAATTCTGTGGTTGGAATGGAACACCCCCACTCCCAGTACTGGGGCTGTTGTGACTCATGGTTTTCATGCTTAACCCTGTAAGTCTGTTTCACTTGTTTTAAAAATGCCTACGTGAGTGTCTGCATCAAAGGCAAAACCATATATGAAAACACTATGTGTCACTTCAACCCAGCGAGGTAAACTAGGAAGCCAAAGTTCCTTGTCTAGTATGACAGATAATACCAGCTTCCAAGAGTAAAACCTGTCATTCCTGTTTTTCCACTGAGAAGAATCATTGTTCAATTATCAACTTTATTCGGGGTTTTTTTTCTTTTTTTTTTTTTTTTTTTAATTGAAACCTACCAGACATCATTAGTGGGGGAGGAAAATGACAAAATGGAAGAGGGTACATTACACTGATACCAGAGAAATGACACCTTTGTCCATTCTCATCTTTTATACAACTTTGTGTAGCATTTTTCTGAAAAATCCTGTTCTCTAGGCACATAGCAAATATTGATGCCTGTCCTACCTGCTTTCCTGGCTCCCTGATGGCTGAGTTTTGACGGGACAATGACAGTTTGGAACTGGAGCACAAACCCAACAAATGCAGAAGCTATGTGTAATATGCAGAAAATATGGACATAGAATTCCTGAGACATTAATGTAGGGATTCAGCCGTGCACAGCTTTATAGTAGAAAGAGGGTGGAATGATTTTCAGACTGGCTTCTGATAAATTTTAGTATCAGGAATATTGCTCAACTCTTGATAGTGTTTTGCTTTCAAAAGAAGTTGCAGGGGAAAGGGGCAGTCATGCTCTCGAAGCTGTTGGGAGGATCTGTGCACAGTTGTATTGCCCTGAAAATGCAAGGGATGTTTGGATAGGCTGTGTTTCGACCTTTTTCAAAACATTTTGGCTTCAGTTAGTTTTCTTCAGTGTTTTGAAGAATATTAATTGAATATGACAGGAGACTAAGCAAGGGAAAAGCTCACCCAAAATATATTTTGCCCCAAAACTGGGAACAGTGAAATGAACAGTAGGGGATTGTATGGTAAAGTTTAGATTGTCAAATAAATGGTGCTGGATTCTTTCAATAATAGCATGTGAGTCTCTCTTTTGTTTGTAATTACTGTTTTGGGTAGGATTGTTTGATAGAATTAGGCTTTTCTGTCTTTCATCTTTGTCATGTTCAATGGTATGAATAGGGAAGATGATTCTTGGAATTAAAATTTCACTTCTTTGGCACTGCTTTTAGGATAACAAAAATTTCAGAGTTAAATTGCAAAATTCCATGCTGCAATGGATTAGGTGTTTGACACTTAAAATTGGTTTGTCTTAGGTATTCATTGCACCTGAAAGAAATGGAGTGTTTTCGTAACATGCTAGCAAATCATGCATATAACTGTGCAAAATAAGGCTAATAAAGCTACTTTATCCTCTGAAAATATTGGTCCTGTACTAACTTAAGTTTTTAAAGCAAGTGTTAAGCGTACAGAAGAAATCTTGTTCACACTAGCCTAGAGTTTCACAGATCCTACAAGCATTGCTTCTCAAAACCTGTCCAGAAAGTGCTCTGATACCGGGATGTGGTGAGTTCACATTTGGTTGATCAGGTAGAAGATATGTGGAGGCAAGGAACACAACTAGTAAGTGAAACAGTTGTGGATTTGATCCAAGTTTCTGTATCCTTCACAGACAAAATTTGTTTTCCTCACAGGTAGGACTCACAAGTATATCTTAGGATCCCTAGTTTGTACCTTAGGACTTCAGAGATAAAGCTAATCTTGATAAGTGTTCCTTAAGCTTTATATTCTTTCTGTTACTGTTTGTAGCCAGTTTTAGCTGTTTAAGTCACATCTCAATTATGTCCAGAGTGTGCTGGCGAGTGTGTCAGTTGTCTCTTGTTTCCCTGCTTGGGGATATCACGCACAGTGTGAGCACTCTCCCTCTCCTCTCTGTTAGTATCCAGGCAGGGCCTGGGTGTAATGCACAAAGCAGCAGAAAGATGTATGAAAGAAACCCCACTGCCTGATCTAGGTGATATTGTCATTTATTGCATGCAGTCTGGCTACAGGTCAAGTAACAGCATATCAATTTACCTTGTAGATAAATATACCACAGTTAATTTCACTTGGATCTCATTTTAATGAGAATTTTCCTCTAGTGTTTCACTGAAGAGGAAAGAAAACCTGCCTTTCATGTGGTTTCCTAGCTAATTGCTGATTATAGGGGAGTTGCATAATATGAACACAAAACATGCCTTTAATTGCAAGGTTTTTTCAGAGTAATAAACTTTGATATGAAAAAGGGTTTTCAGTCTGGGGTAGATGGTGTACAAATTCAGACATTGTGCTTGTAACATTGCATGTATGATGTATGGCTTAACCTACTTATTGAGTTTTTTAAGCTCTGCATTCCTAACTTTGCTTTCTGTCATCCTCTCAGGAACCCTGGGATGCACAGCACATTCCAGCGCTGTTCTCTGCTTTCTGTGGTCTGCTGGTTGCACTTTCTTATCACCTCAGCAGACAAAGCAGCGACCCATCTGTGCTGATGTAAGTTGCCTGTAAATGTTGTTTGCTGATTACTCTGTACAGCACACAGCCAGAGTGATGCCTGGGTTTCAAACCCACAGGGGTTGCTTCCTGAAAGTGCTGTCTGTGGGGAGGTGAAATTCCTCACCATGTCTGCATGGTTGGTATCAGTCCTGCAAATGAATGAAGTACTGCAGTCAGATCAGCAGGGCTGGTGCTCTTTAAGCAATACTGTCCAAAATCTCTGAAGCAGATTCTCCTCTCTGGGAAGTTGTGTGCTTGCCAGGTTGGAGGACAGTGATTTAGTTGAGGGGGTGTTCAGGCGACTGGAGTTGCAGCATGTGCATTGGATAGCACTGAGGCCAGGAGAAGGGACATTTAATGTGCTGGGAAGATGGCTGAATTCCAGCTCTTGCTGAGGATTACTGCAGGAGGCTGTGCCTCTCAGTTTGAGGTTCCATCCTTCCTTTTCTTCTCTGACAGTCTGCTAGGAAAGGAAGTGTATGCTAGCTGAGGAAAGGAAGCGTATGCTAAGAGCTGACATTGCAAACAAGGGAGATGAAGGGGAGAAGTCCCAACACGATGGTCTGCATGGTGAGGTGATGTGTGAGAGACCCAATAGATCCATAGCTCAGGGGCAGCAAATGCAAATTTCCTTGTGAGGAATCTGTGATACTTGGCTATTATGGGGGCTGTGGGGGTCCACAAGCAGCTGGGCAATTATATCTATGGCTGTGGGGCTAAGCAAGCAAGTGGGTTTTGTGCAGCCAGTATCACCATGCCATTTGGAATTCTGCTTCACAGACAGCTTAGTTTTATCCTAGAAGAGTGCAGAGGGCCTGTGAGGAAACCCACAGGCTCTCTTCTTTGGTTTGTGAGGCATATTGTGTGTGTCTTGAGGTGAGGTTCAAGGTTCATTATGCGCAGTTCTGCAATGCAGAAGAGAGAAGGGGGAACTGGTGAGATTTTTAGGCCATTCAGGGTTCTGTTTTAATAGAGAAACTTGGAAAAAGCAGAACAACACTGATGAGGAAATAAAGGATATAGAGCACTAGTAGGAAATTGTCATCCCAGTAAATCTTACCAGGAAGAGTTGAAAAATTCTTTCTTTACCATCAGAAAGATTCAGGGAATCTGACATTTTTACATTGTTAGGTTTTGATGTAGCAAAGTAACAAAAACTGCTTGCATGTCTTGCCATGAACTTTACCCACAGCCTACTCTGTCTGACTCAGATGTCAATTAGATCTGGATCAGTCTTTGTGTGGATGGTGTGTAGTTTATTGACCATTAAGTATGGAACATATGTATGGAAGGAAGTGAAGCTATGTGCTGTATTAGGGAGAGTTCTTAGCCTTGGAGTAAAATACACACAGGTAAATTGCAAATCAGCATGGAATTGTGAGCTCTTTCAATTTTGAAGTAATTTAAATGTATCCTTTTCTGCCACTTCCCAGGAAGGACACCCTAGTTCATGAACTTTTTTAGTTAAACTGAAACTTTTCTTCCTTGAAACTTTTGTTTTAAGGAAGTAATCTTAAACTACTAAATGCGTTTTAACTTGTAAATGTAGCTAAAAATTTCGTAACACTTGCCATGAAATCTTTAGCAAATGAAATCGTTGTTAAAAATAAAAAAAAATTAAGAATACATGTACAACAACATCAAATGTTTATTGTAAATTGTAAAAACACATAATCCTTAAAAAAGAGATTTAAGACTTTTTTCTTTAAACAGCTCTGAACTTCTTTTAAATAAGTTAAAAAGATTGGAAAATGTATTTAAGGTATGGCCTATGGCATAAAATTCAAGATTGATGAGGAGATAGCACATATATCTTGAAGAGGGAATTAACACACAAGTTTGTACAGAAATAGCTTCCTTGGCCATTTTAACACGGCTCTAAAGAACTCTCATATTGGTTTCAGTTTAGCTGTAACAGAAGTAAGAGTCATAAATGCAACAGTACCCTCTCTGCTCATTCCTCTAAATGACTGAGTCACATTGGTTGGGCTGGTGTGATTCCTCAAGATTTGAATGAGGAATTTCTGCTCTGATCACAGGTAGAGCTGGTTTATGTCAATCTCCATCTGTACAGAGATATGAATGCTGATGTACACGTGAAGAAGGAAATCTGAGGCTGTTCTTTCTCCTCTGCCTTTCAGGAATATTCATGTGTGTTGCACATGTTCAGAAGTATCCTAACTAGGAATTTTTTTAAACAGGTCCCTTATTCAGTGTAAATATGTCCCTCACTATCTACGCCAACGATTTGAAGATTCATCAGAAGATCCACTCCCAGAGAAAATGAGAGAATCAGTGGTAAGTCCTTTTCTTTCATTACTTTCTCTTCAAAGCTCTCTCTCTCTCTCTCTCATATCCATTTTTCCCATTGAGGAACCTTGTAAATATTCTCATTTAGTAATTTAAATTACTAAAAGCACAGATAGATGACCTTTACAGTGAGGCCAGGAGCAAGAAGGGGGATACATGCCATTTTCCCTTCTGAAGGGCTCCTTTGAAGGGCTCTGCCATATTGAGCTTTAGTTTAGTCCATGGGAAATACTCTCTTAGAGTTTGGGAAGTGGGGCATCTCTCATCTCAATACACAGAGAACTAATGCAGGTTCTGTGCAGAGAGTTACAGCCTGGCAATCTGGTTTGTCCAAGGTCGGCTGGATTGTTCAACAAGCATTCAAAAAGGTGAGCAGTCCTGCCAAACTCTGTCTGTGCTGGAGAGGAACAGGATTTGGTCCACAGAATTATGTGTGTTTAAAACAGCCCTTATATTCTTTGTTTTCCTGTGGCTGGGGCTACCAGTTTTTCAGGAATGCCTTTTCTGTGCCAGGAAATATTCTTGACTGTGTGCCCTCCACCCCAGCCGAGCCAAGTGGAGCACACTGTCAGACTTGGCACCTAGAGGTGGAAGAAGCATGTGAAACTGGGATAGTATGGGAGAGGGAGGTACATGCCTGGTGCCAAGCATTGCCATCTCATCATCTCTTCTTTGCTTGGCAGGCTGTTTATTTACTACTGTCTGGCAGGAAGCTCTAAGTTTGTGTCAGCTTATTTCTCACTTTAGCATAAACATCCTGAAGTGACCCATCTTCCTTTTTGTGTCTTTTTATATTAAAAAAATGTTTGCTGTTACCCAGGGGGGGTTGATCTTATAAAGTGTTCATGTGGGAAGATCTTGGAGTTCCAGAAATGCTAAGGAGTGTTTGCCATTTATTAGTCATGTGAACTGTCCTGCTTTCTAGCTGTTAGACAGCTCTTCCACCCAGCACCCACTTCCAAGCATTTGCAATCTAGGCAGCTATTCCTAAACTTCTGAATGCTCTCTGAAATCCAGGAGCATTCTGAGAGTCTCTGAAAGATAGAGTGCCTTTTTTGACCCTTAGATATGACCTGGAGTCCATAGTTCCTACTGGCCTCCAGATGTCCCTTCAAAGGGATGCATCTTTCATGTACATCTTGAATAATTTCTTAGGCATTTTAAAAGGTGTTGCACAGCCTACATTCTGCATGTGCATTGATCCCACACTACCAATGTCTTCTACTTTTCTTTGCTAAGCTGCTGCCATTTTTACTATGTATAGTGTTATTTTAAACTGCTTCCTCTAACAGGCCTGCATAAGATTAAGTGATGTGGCTATTTCTTGTTGCTTTTATGGAGCTAGAGTTTCTTGCAAACTAATCTGTTTGCAACAGTTGATGCTGGAATATGAATGTACATCTAGAAACAGAGTAAAATTTTTTTATTAAAATTATCCTGTATTCTGTGGTATTTGTGGTGTGTAGATTATTGCCATGGTTCATTGACATTCCATTCTTGTAAATGGGGACTGTGTGGCAGATGTAATGAAAAGCTTCTCACTCCCCTGTAGTTCAGCCTTTTGCTGATAGTGCCTTTCTTGGAGGAGTACAGAGTCTGATCTCATCTGTTCTGCAGATGGAGCCCAGCCCGGGGACTGAAGCAGTAACAGCAGCTGTCCACTGAACTGGTTTCATTTTACAGTGCAGAGGGAGACCTTGAGCAAAGCTTTAATATACTGAAAACAAAACCGAAAAAGAGTGGAAAAAAATCTGCCTCTAAGATCCTGGCTGTATTTTCAAAATGGAGTCATTCTGCAGGCTCTCTAACTATTTTTATGCCAGTGACATGGACAGGGATCTGCTGTCTTACACTAACTGTACAGCTGCTCTTGGGCCCTTCAGCCAGTGGGGTGGAAGATGCAGAGTTACAGGGATAACTGCACTGGGATTTGTCAGACACAGGGCTTCAGTTCTTCTCTTCACAGTGTCTCATTCCTGTCACATTTTGCCACACTTCTAGAATTAATTAAGTGGGCTTCCTGGCACCTTTGCTCTCCAGGAAATACCTGGATTTGGGAATTGGCACATTTCTGCTCTGTACATTTGATATTCCATGCTGCTGCTGCTATTAGGCAGAGGCTGCTTTTCTTCAGTGTTGCTGGAGCTTGGTAGTTTTTAGCCTTCCCGTTATTTCATTCTGTCTGGGCTTCCTTCAATATATATAAATATTGTAAGCAAAAGTGTTTGCTTATGATGTCAATTAGTAGTGCTAATTTTCCCACCCTGGGAGATCTGAAGAAAGAGAGGGCAATTTCCCATTAATGTAGGCTCTCTGTACCCTGTGTTACCTGGTACCTCTGTCTCAGTTAAATAGCAATGATACTCCCACTGCTATCTCACCAGTGCACTGCTAATAGAGCAAGTAGGGAAGAACTGAGGCAGGAGAAAATGCACGTGCATCGAGTTTGAGGAGCACAATCAAGCCATAGTCCCTGCTGAATTGTTTTAGCAATAGCAGGCATGTTTAGGATGTAGGACTTTGCTGACTCTTCAAAGCCAATTTAAAATAATTTCCAGAATTCCTGTAAGGGGATTTTCAAATGGTTCAGAAGCTGGGTGAAACAATATATCAGAATTGGGAAGGGATTTCATGATGGTAGCTCATTTTTTCTTGAAGTGCTCCCCTGTGAGGAGAATATTCCTAACCCCCGTTAGTGGCAAGAGATGGCAGGATGCAACACAAGCCAGCCTTGCCTTGGTCTATACACAGGTGGTCTACATAACACCATCTAAATAAGGCCCATTTTAATCAGAAAGCCAGAGGCATACAGAACCAAATCACCTTCTGAGCAAAAGCAAACAAGGTTAATATTGAAAATTAATGTGTTGTGTTCTGGATGGCTTTGCATTGATGTTAGGAGTAATAAATACAGCATCTCTAATGTTTAGTTTCATGACTTTTACCCTTTTCCTTTCCTTGAATAGCTGTGTAAGAATTGCCAGCTCTGGAAGCCTGAATTATAAAGCAGCTGTGATTGATAATTGACCATTCAACTTTGAGAATGGAGCTTCCTACCATTATAATTAATTTCTGTAGGCATCCACATGGCTGATTACTAGATTAAGCAGTGGCCTGAGGGTGATAATGTGTTACATTCAAACTCAAGCTTCCTTCCTGGTCTTTAGTACAAACATTTAGCTAGCTAATAAAATGATTTATACAAAGTTCCAAAAATCTAATTGAAAATAATAGTGGTGATTTTAAACATCCATTCTACCTAAATAATTATATAATTCTGTGATAATAATTAAAACAAACAAAAAAAGTGCAATTCTAATATATTGTGCTTATGAAATCCCCAAGGCATCAAAGGTAGCAATGTTGGTTTGGGGTTTCTTTGTTTTTTCCTTGAATGTAAAACGGCGAGTGTAAAATGGCTTTCAGCCCACACCAACAGTGGGTGTCTCTCAGTGGAGAGATTTTAACTGTGAATAGAGCTTAATTTTTACATTTTTGGACCAATTGCAGTGGAGGACTGAAGCATCACACTATAGGGCTATTCAGTATTCAACTCATAAGTGTCTGCCTATGGGAATGACATCCAAACTCTTGCTTTAACAGCTGGGTCCAAGGTAGGCACATGTTTTTCAGGAGCTAGCTGCCTTCCTTGGGAAGGCCAGAAGCCAGAGATCCACCCCCAGCAGGCTGTAGGTGGATGCCCAAAGTTTTCTCCTGGAGATTTGCTCTGAGTCTCTCTCAGCCAGAGACATTACTGCCCAGAGCCAGTCATTTCCTGGGGGACCCTGTCCCCTGTGCAGTGACACGGAACAGAAGCAACCTCCTGCTCAGCTTTGTTTTAGAAGGAAAAAAGCCTGAATTTTGTGAGAAGCTTGAAAGCATTGGCCGCATCAAGAGGGAGCTCCTGTGGGGACTGTTGTGCAAGTCAGCAGCTGAGCAGTATATTTACATCTTGAAGCAGTTCAGTGCAAGGGCAGAAGGACAAGCCTGGTCATATATGATACTTTAAACACATTCAATATTGTTAGAAATGGAAAGCAGTTGTCAAATTTGTGGTTGAATATATCATCATCATAATAATTTTCTTAAAAACATAGGCCTTTTTCTGTATAGGGTTGTCAAAAGTGATGAGTGCACTGTAAAAAGGACAGTTGCAAGAAAGATGGGAAATACAAGTCCAGTGCAATATAATTTGTGTAATATGTTCTCTTCTGAATGTAATGTTTGAAAAGATTCCTTTGGTGATCTGGCCTGGAATGGAAAATTTGGATGCCACCTCTCCCTGAAACATGCATTGTTATCACCTCTGCTGATTTTACAGCTAAATTCTTAATATTTTACATAGTTTTTTTAAGTGTCAGCTTCTTCAGTCATCTGATTGTGAGAGAAATCAGCCATTTTAATAGAAAGCCTTTTTGGTTTTACAGAAGAGCTTGTGAATATGCTTGGAGTGTGTTTGTTGTTCTTAGAAGCTTGTTTTAGACTATTGAGTAGTTGAACTCAGCTGTGCAGAAAATGATACTTGATCAAGACTTTTCATGCTGTGTATTCACAAAAGGGCTGAAATAGTGTGATATAAATTGGACACTGCTTAATTTTCCCAGATACTGCTGCTTTATATAGATTTTTTGTATGCAACATCTTGAAAAATATCTGGAAAGGTTAAAAAAAAAGTAGTTTCCATTGCACGCATTAGTAATAATTCCGTTATTCATTTTCAGTACTGCTCTGCCTATTAAAACCACTTGAGTTAGAAAAGGATGCACAACTTGCTAGTGAGAGAAAGTTTGAACTGAACTGAGAAGACTTGTGGGGACAGGCAGGGAGCAAAGATTTAGTCAGGGAAGAGAAGGCTTTTCCTGAGAGCTCCCTCATTCCGTGATTCTTCTGTTGAATGTGACAGCCTAAGAGCTGGCTGGCAGGGCTGTGCTTTGAAAAGATGGTCAGGAGGAGTTACAAAGACCTAACTCTGCTCCTACACCTTCCCACCACATGTAACAGGACTGTCTGGAGAAGGATGACTCCAGAGTGGAGGGAACACTGCTCTTTTGGAGGTGTGTGCATCCTTCTGAGCAGCCTGGGAAGGGCAGAGACCGTGGTGGTCGCTTGAGATTTCAGCGAAGCCAGATTGGAGTTTCCTGGGACAAAGCAAAAGTACTTTCTGAGCCTGAAGGCTTTTTAGTCCTGCTGCATTTCAAAGGGCTGCTGCAGCAAGTGGAAGTGCTGATGCTGGTGACCTTTTACTGAGAAGCATCTTTCATAACACGGAGTGATAGGCAGCCTAAATATAGAGGTTGCTACCAGCTTCCCCAGTAATTCGCAACCCTTCTGTTCTTGGTTTTTCTGCTTGCTTTCTTTTTATCTGCTTTATTCATAGGTTTGAAGTACTATCATTATTTTAGTTTTCTTTCTTTTCCTCTGATGAGATACCTACTTAGACTGCAGCACTAGGAAGTCAGGTGAACCTCTGGTTCTAACAGAAGTGTTGCTTTTCACATGTTGTTTCTAGATATCTTTGATTTAAAGCATAAGTCAGTTTCTAAACCAAGAGCTACAAATAGTTTCTCATTTGGTAACTTAGCAGCAGTATTGAGTGCTGAACCGAAATGCCCTTCTCGTAAATCTAAGACAGAATTTTCATTTACTCACAAAAGCATTTGGGTGACCTCTGAAGTACAATTCAGAAGACTGCACAGATCACAAGCTATCTTCTTTATTTGTTTACTAAGAATGACATTTTAATCACAAGAAAAATGTGCTGTAAAGGCAGTGATATTTTCAAATCTTTAGAAACAACCTAACCATACCCTACCCATAGTTACAGATCTTCACATAAAGGCACAGGCATGTCCTTTCATTATCATTCAATGACACTAGAAAAAAGCCTTGTCTAAAATCCACAAAATCTTGCTGAAATCAGAGAATGGGACATGTCACTGTAGAATATAACAAATGTATCAGTGTTGTGTCTTAGAAGACATTACAGAAAAGTATGACTTGTTTTGGTAATGCAAGAGAAAGGGAATTTTAAGAAATATTACTTCTCGCAAATAGGAAATGGAACCAGAATTTTGATTCCAAAAATAAGAAAGTCATTATGAAAAAGAGTTATATTTCTTAAGCAGAATCAGATTCAGCATTAACATGTATTACTTTCATTTCTCCAATATTATGACTTTGTTATTTTAAAATATAATACAAAATTAGGCATGAAGAATTTAAATGTGATTACTTCAACAAACCTAGAGTGTGAAGAAATAATTTCTCAAAGCAGAGTGGAGAAAATACTTTTGTATTAGGGAGTGCTGATTACCCTTATCACAATGCAGAGTATAAATAATTGAGAACAGAGTAATTTACTTCGGTTAAAATAGTGCTGCCTTACTAACTTTGTGTAAAATAATTATTTTCACAGAAAGAAATCTTGAAATCGGATCTCATTGTCTGCACAGCAGCTGCTGTTCTGTCATTTGCTGTCAGTGCCAGTACTGTGTTTCTGTCATTAAGGGTGTGTATCTATCTTTTTTTCTCCCCCTAAGGTATAATGTCTCTTATGCAAAACCACAGGGTGCTTTACTGGAAAGAATAGACACTGTGGGAAGAGAAGTTAGTGAAAATGTATTTACTGGTCATGATAACACTATTATATCTGCAAAGCAGTAAGTTTCTGGATATTTGTATTAATTTCAATATTACTCATTTGACATCTCTTTTCTTAAACCTCCACGGCTCTTACAATATGGAATCCAGAGGACAGAGTAAATAAACCTGACATTTTGCCTTTTTTCCTCCAGTCAAGAAGAAAAAAATCTATATTCACCTAGAGTCAAGAATTAGAACATTGGAATAAAAACAAAATTGCACAAAAACGCAATTATAGAAACTATTAAAAATGTTTAAAATATACATATAAAAATGTTGTATACAAATTATAACTATCTTTCCTTTTCTTCTGCTTTGGCCCAGCCATTTCTCAGCATTGTCCTGTTTGCTTTAGCGTGGACTGTGGGATTTGTAACACATTACATCCTTCCTCAGCTCCGCAAGCATCACCCCTGGCTGTGGATCTCCCACCCCATACTCAAAAGCAAAGAGCACCAGCAGCGGGAAGTGAGAGGTTTGTAATAAAATCTTTTCTAAACAGTGGATGCAATGGCTTTTGCCTTGGTTTGAAGAACAAAAGAAAAAATCCAGAAGTAACAGAGCAGGGAGAATAAATGATGCTTTTACTTTTGAGTAGCATAGGTAGCTGATCATTTTAATTTTTCCACTGCACTGCCAGCAGATCTGTGAACCTGTAGGAGTTGTCGTCTCAGGCCACTGCCCAGATGTGCTGAGGCCAGGCAGACACCTCTGGAAATTGTCCAGTCTGATGCCCCTGCTCAAGCAAGGTCAGCTAGAGGAGATTGCTCAGATTTTTGTCCAGTTTTTAATATTTTCAATCATGGAGACTCTAAAACCTTTCTGGACAACCTATAATAGCATTCAGTTATACTTACACTAAGAAAGGTTGCCTCAAATTGTGGTGTTTCAATGGTTTTTGGTGGGTTTTTTGGGCCTTCTTTATGGTTTTTTTTGTTTTTGTGTTTTTTGGTGGTTTGTTGGTTTTGGTGCTGTTTTGGTTTTTTTTTTTGTTGAAATAGATTTTCAGTGCCCATTTCCTTTTATCCTGTCACTGGCCACTACTGAAAAAGAGTGGTTCCAACAGCTTTACTTTTCCCCATCAGGTTTTTATACCTCCAAAGTGTTGCCAATCAGGCATTAATAAGGTACCCCCAAGGCTTTTTCTTCTCAAAGTTAAGCAATCCCAGCTCTCTGTTTCTCTTTCTATGTTAAATGTTCCTGTCCCTTAATAATTTCACAGGCCCTATGTGATCTTTCATGGGCCACTGTTTAGTTTTTACATTACAGTACTGTTGCTTGCTGTGTTGCTTGACATGATACAGTTCATGCCTAATACATTAGCATTCTACATAATTTAAAATCTTGAAAGATTGATGAAATTGAGGCAGTTTTTTTTTTCTACTTTCTGACATATCAGCAAATGTAGTGGAATTTAAGTGCTCTAATTTCAATTGTAACACTTTTGGAGAAATATTACAATTGAAAGGAACTGAAATTTTCTCTTAGATTTGTTCTTGGTGATGTCTGCTGGCTTCAGTGGGTCGTGCATTGATACATGAGAATATCAGTCAATATTTTAGTATGTTGAGATCAGATTTTCTGTTCTGATAGAGTTATTTCTGAAGCAGGCAGAATGCTTTGAGAAGCAAAGCTTCCCTGCTCCGCCTCAGCTCTCTTCTTGCCTTTGCTACCAGCCAAGAGCTTGCTTGTCATTTCTTGATGGATCCCACGCCTTAATAATTCTTAATATATGCTTCTGAAGTGTTTGAAGGCAGCATTTGCAGAACAGTCTGTTGAGGCACTTTAGTCTGTTCCTCAACTAGACTGCAGAAGAGTTCAGATCACTCTCTGGAAAGCCATACATTAAGGATTTAAATATTTTTTATTTAAAATAAATTATGTGGTTCAAAACAATTGCTTTCCAAACAAAGGCTGGGTATGAAAAAATACCCAAGAGAGTTGATTGAAGGTTGCCTTTTAACTTTTACAGCAATATGCCAAGGAAAGTGTAATAGAAGTATAAATATTATTAAGTACCATGCCCAGCTGAAAACAGTGTCCAGGACTTCCTGTCCCTGATAACCAGTAATTCTGATAAATACGCAAGTTGCACTGTTTGTTTCAGCATTTAATCATTGAAGACCACTGTAGGATTTCTTTGTCATGTCCTGATTCAGTCTGTCTTCATTTGTCAGAAAACATTGTCTTCCTAAATGCAATGACACAGCATTTTTAAAGGTTGAAGGTAGAGACGTGCTGGACTGATTTCCACAGATGGGTTTCTTCTGTTTTGAGATCTAGCTGCATTTCTCATGCTGCCCATTGTGAGAAACAGGCTTTTTTTCCTTCTTTTGCAGTCCTCATTTATATGTGGCTCATTCCTTTACTTTGGGGTCTAAGTACTATTGCAATGTAGCTGGTGTTGTGTGTTAGAAAACAAGAGAAAAAAAATATACATATACGTATTTCAGTCCCTTAGACTGCTGCAGAGGTTTTTTATCATGTCTGAGATGAGACAGACTGTGGAAAAGGTAATCCCTTTGATAGATATGTCTGATGGGCTGTCTTCTTTCTTCAGTCCTGTAATAAAAATATAGGAGCTAAACTTTAAAATGTTCCCTGTTTGTACTGAAAGAAAAACTTGGAAAAAGAACAGTAGTAACCCATAGCTATCAGGTGCGGACAATGAAAGGACAAGTACATAAAATAAGATGTCTGTGAGGAGTTTTTACTGCATAGATTTTAATTTTAATCTATTTTTTTGACAAGGGTTCTGCTGTGGAAAAACAAATGACTGCTTGCGATTAGACAAACAACTGGCAATGACAATTCCACAAATTTATTCCTGGCTTTGTTGCATGGGCTCTGGATGAGCTGCTTGAACTTTAAGGTGTTCCATAGAATAGCAATTATCAGACCAGTTCTTGTGATGCCCCTGTGAGATAACTCATTTATTACTTGTCATTGTCTTGGCTGGCTGCAGGACGAAAGGCTTAGGTCAAGATGTATGAGCTTGTGGTGTAATAGATGTGTAGAATCTAGTGCAGGACTAAATGAGAAAGAAACCCTGATACACTAGGCTATTTTTTCTTCTCCTTTCTCCCCATTACTGCTTTTATACCCACAGGTTCGTGTAAGCCATTTTCAAACTGTGCACGTCTGTCCCTGGGGCCCCTCAGAATGTGAGCTCTTTTTTTGTCTCCATTGTCTCTCTCTCTGCTCCTGCACTTACCTTGTTTTTGGTCTGTGTGCTATGCTTATCTCTTTACTGAAGCTTGAGTTCTTACACAGAGTTCAGCTTTGGGCTTGCATGAAGTTCTTGAGTTCAGGAGGAGGAGAGAGGATTAGGAAAGAACAGCTAGGTTCCAAAATGGAAATTTTGCTGTGTGTATGAACTTCTAGGAGGTGGCCTGTAGGTAATGAAAATGAAATATTTTTATGTTATAACAAGAAACAGAAGTTAATTATATTTTCTGAAGGGAGATTTTTGCAAGAGCATTGCCTTAGTTTAAGGTACTAGCAAAGCATGACTTCAACCTAATTTGGAAGGATTGCTTTTAGGTCTTCCTCTTAGCCTATGCAATATACAACTGTGCCTGTAAAACATAGAAATCCATTGATTCATCATGTCTTCTTTGAGGGGGGTGTCTATGTATAATAGTTTTCCTTTTGCAGGGATGATTACTTGAGATGCAGTAGCTGGCATTTTTATTTCTGAGTTAATGCCAAGTTCTGCCATTTAGTGTCCACTGTTTTTCCAATAATCTTATCTAGCTGAGCTTCGAGGATAAAGGCATTATTTCTGTCTGTACACAAATGTTTCTGCTCTCAGTTCACCTAAGTTCTCATAGCAGTTGAATTGCACGGAGCATTCAGTTCGTATTTAATACTCATATGAAGCACTGTTTTATTATTAGAAAAGTCTACTGCAAAAAAAAGCTATTCCTTAGAGAGGAGTGATGTGAGATGTGATCCTGGCAGATTCTCCTTACAGTGTTTTGGGAAACATCTATGCCAGTTTCTATCTTCTGATAATTCTTTAGCTCTCCAGTGGTCTTTCATTTATCAATGAGGTCAGTGATAATTTACAGTCTAATGAACAGTGTTTTGCTACTATAAGTTGGGGAAGTAGAGGCGCAGAGTTCAAATGAGGTTTTCTAGGTGATTCACCAGGTCAGTGCCAGAGCTGGAGAGGGCCTCTCTGGGGTCATTACATACACTGAAAGTACTGTTTAATGTACTGGCTAAATAATTGGATGATGTAAAAAACTACCATCTAGCATGAACTATCTTTTATTCTTCCTGAGTGTGTCTCAGGAGTGCAGTTATAAGCAGAAAAGCAGATACTCTCTTAACTCAGAGAACAAAATTATTTCCCTATTGCCAAAGAATTATGAATTCCATTGTTGCATAAATTAGTTGGTTGACTATTAATGTGAGCTAACTTGTGTCTTCTATGATAGTCCGATGCAAAAAGTGCTGATGATTTGATGGCATGATCTGTTATCTGAATTTTCATTTCAGATGCTGCTCATTTGATGTGGTTTGAAAGGCTTTATGTGTGGCTACAGTGCTTTGAGAAATACATTTTATATCCAGCCATAATACTGAATGCACTCACCATTGATGCTTTCTCAATTAGTAAATACAAGAAGCTTGGTACACAGTAAGTAGATTATAACTCAAAGCGTGTGATTAGTAGAATATTTGGTTTTAGACTGAAGACTGAGAAATGGAACTTGTTTTTAAATAAGCCTATAATCTTGTCACAGTTTGCTTTCATGCATATTAGTTCAGAATACAATAATCATTGGCTTTGCTGCAAGAAAAATGCAAAACTACCTTAGCACACTAAAATATGTCTCCAGTGAGAGAGAGTGAAATTAAAAGATTAAAGAGCTATATATAGATATATATGGAAGGTCTGAATGTCAATTAAAAGCAAGACACACTGTATCAGGCTGCAGGTGTTCGATGGGCATAAACTCAGTGGGGTAACTAGAATTAATCAGATGGAAATGAGAAATCTAGGCTGGATATCAGGAAACATTTCCTAACTGAGGATTTTTAACACTGTGCAGTAGTCTCCCAAAGGAATTATCAGAAGCTTTGCCACACAAGTCTTTTAAGGCAAGACTGAATAAAATATTAAACACTCTAGAAAGGTGGATAGTCGTGCATTAAAAGTGGTTTGAGAGAGCTGGGGGTTCAAGTTTTGACGAAGTCTGATGTCTTAGATATTAAGCAGAACTGGTCCATGGTCTCACAGTATGATCCTTGCAGACTGCCTTTTATGGTAAGTATTTTAGTCAGTGACTTGCCTACTGCAGATATTCAGCAGGCTTAGTGACTGCAGTATCCCCAGTGAGCAGAGTTTCTGCAGTCTTTTTATCAGAATGACAGTGATGCAGATGATAAAACAAAGAAACAGCCTTGGAATGTTCCAGCAGCAACAAAAACTGCTGGGAGGTGGGGGAGAGTTCCTCAGTATCCATAATAATAAAGATTGTTAATTTCAAATATTAGGTAAAAGAACTTTGGTGTAAAAATTGCATGTTGATTTAATTATTTCTCTCTCTTGAGGAGCAACACAGCTTTAGGAACTACACAACCGTAAGGAAAAGGCGTCCCCTGCTTTTAGGGGTTTGAACTTGGAGTTCAAATTTAGTCAAATTTGGAGGGCATTAGTCAAATTTTCTGCATAATTCTCCCAGTCAACTGCTTTTCCAGAGAGACTCTCACCAATAACTCCTTGATAGCCTCTGTAGTTCCCCACTGACCTTTTTCCCCACCTAGGCACTTGGAAGATGCTACAGCCAAGGTGTTTCAAGAGTTCAGGTGTATTGTCCAGGGTGACACTGAATCCACACTCATCCCTCCATTTAGTTCTGCAAGGCTGGGAGAATTAAAAGTAGTCAGAATGCCATTTGTTACTAGCCAGCAGACGTGACTGAATACATGCACGGAGCAGATATGTAGGGTTAGGAAGGTGCTATTTTTACATAGTTGTTCCTCCAAGCTAGATTGCACTTTAAAGTATCACCTCCCTCAAGTGTTCAGAAGAAATGAGTCAGACCCCCAGAAGTCTTGAGATTAAAGAAAGTAATTACATTTGTCTGCCTCTGATTGTTTGGCCTGTGGGGGAATACCACATCAGTCCTTTCCTTCCCCATCCCCCTTGTGTCTGTGTGATCACCTGTGTAAAACCTGTTTTCTCCTTTTCCTTGTAACTCTGGTCTATCCATGCAACTCCCAGTATCCCTTTTCCCCTGGCTCTCCTCTTTAATACATTCTCCCTACAGCTGCCATCCAAATGCCACACAAAGCATTCTTCTTCAGATCCTACTTATTTCTTAACTCTGTAAACCCATGAGGGATCCTGGATTCTCCTTGCTACCTCCATACACAGTGTTACTGAGGGTAGTACTTGCTGTGCTTTAATGCATAAATACCTGTTTTCTGTTGCTGGAACATTCCTTAGTTACTGACCGTCCAAGGATCAGACCACATCATGCTGTAGGGAAGGGAAGATGCTCTCCCACTCTGTGTCTGAAAGTGTCTGAGGTGGTAAATTTCATGGGATTTGATGTCGCAGCTTTCCTCAAATTGAATTTATTTTTTAAAGAAGCTTCACCTTGCTTTGTGATTTAGAGGACTGCAGCAGTTTGCTTCTTGAGGAGGCAGATCAGCTCCTTTGTAGTCAGTAGTTTGCTTGAGCTTTTCCAGACCCTGATGTGCTGGTTATTAACAGGACCCATGCTGACAGTGCCTGGCCCTGTCACCTGCCACTGAGGCATTGGAAATCAACCTCCCTTCTCATGCTCCCTTACATCTTTTCTCAGGAGTTAAGGCTCCAGGGAAAGCAATTTGTGTGGCAGTATTTTTAAAGGAAAAGGAATAATGAGCAAATTATTTTCTGTTACCTCTGAATGCATTATTTTGGAAAGTGTCATTTTTTAGTGAAAGTTTCATCATGGTAACAGGCACAGTGACAAAAAAGCTTTTTGCTCTATAATCTGTAATTTTCCAGGTGAAAACTTCTCCATGTTGCAAGAATTTTCTTCTTTCTGAAGAATGAGATAGACAACTGGTTCATGTAGGATACATGGGATGTTTCTGGTGGCTTCAGAATCTATTTAGCTTAGTCATTAAGTTTTCCATTCAGAAACATGGGGCAAATTGAAAAGAACAACTTTGACTAGGTGGAAAATGCCAAGGTTAGCCTGGCATTTCATTCCAACAGTAATGCCCTGCTGACCCTTTATAATGACCAGCACTCAAATGAAGTTGCATCTGCATTATGGGAGATACACAATAATGAATAAATGTCACATAAAATTAAATCAACGTGGAAAATAAGATGGTGAAAATCTGTTGAGAGCTTTCAAGGCTGCCAAGTGTCAGTCATGGCAGCAGGTATTCTGCTGGTTTGAAGTAGGATGAAGGAGAACTTTACATGCATTTTGCAAATACCTGGTCTGCTTTCTCATTCATTATACACTGAAGTTGCCACATTTTACAAGACATAGGTACAAAACAATTTCTTTTCATCTGATGAATTACAAATAGAGTAGTCAACTTTCTTATCAAGAACAATAGTAAGAATTTCAAACACTTTACATCTGTTTCTGTCCAGAATTTTGGCAGCACATAATGAAATTACAAGTAAAATTATAAATTCTGCCATCAAGTGAAATTTCTTGTAATAAAAAAAGTGTTGGGTTTTTTTTTCAAATTACAGTAATGTATGAATGAAAGTGCCAAGATATTTCCCTGACTGAAATTTTATTTTAAGAGGGATATAAAAATGTCTGGTCTAGATTCTTGGGTTTTAGTAGTCATTACTACTCTTTTTAGTACAGAGTTCATTATTTTTTACAACTTACATATGTGTCATAATGATAAGAGAAAAATACAAAATTTCACTTAAGTAAAATGGAGGTGATGATTTCTGATATTTCATCTATATGCTTTTAATAAATAAGATATGTAGATTTAGATATGCATAGCAATCTAAAATACATCTTGTGTTTAAGAACTTCTTAATTTAATGCCTTATGGCTTGATTAGGTTTTTCTTTCTGCTTTTCTTACAGCTGTGACATTATCCTGATAACAGTTGCTGGGATGAAACTCCTCCGCTCCTCATTCTGCAATCCTATTAATCAATTTGTTACTTTGAGCTTTACTGTGATCTTCTTCCGATTTGACTACAGAGACATTTCAGAAAATTTCTTGCTGGATTTCTTCATGATGTCCATTGTCTTTCATAAGGCAAGTTTTAGAGCTCCTATAATTTCTTTGGAGAATATATCTTCTCAGTGTCACTTGGCTGATCAATACATTGGGACTTTTTAAAAGTAATGAATGCATTTATAGACTCAGATTGTTGGTACTATAGAGGAAAAAATCTATTAAAATTTGAAAAAGACTTTGATTAAATGTTTTTTTCTGGCTTTGTGCAATGTTTTTCATCTCCTTTTTGTTCACGTATTGCTATATAAAGTTCAGAATTGTTGTTTTCAAGAGGAGAATCCTCAATGAGTTTGAAAGAGCCTCTTGGGTCATTAGTGCAGGACTGCCCTCCAGATCAATCGCCTGGTGTTTTTATCTTGGTTTCCTTTGAATGCCTCTAGTGGTTGACTCAACAACTTCCTTTGGGAAATTATTCCATTATCTAATCACCCTCATGATAATAAATGTTTTCCTAATGTCAGCCTTAACATTTTTCTTTTCCTATTTTCAGTCTGTTATCCTTGTGATGCTGCCCTTAACCTTAACCTCAGAGCTCCTTCCTCTCTGTTATTTTGTTAACTCTTGAAGTGTGCTCCAGTGGAGTTTATTTAAAAACTACCAAACCCTTTCTGAATCAGACAGGTCAGACCCTGTCTTTATTTGGAGTCTAAGCTGTTTCACTGGAAGAATTAGGCTTAACTGATACCTTGAGAAAACATGGGAAGGAAAGTACTGAAGGTTTGAAAGTATTGATCCAGGGGTAACTGGTTGAGGTGTTTGGTTTTGTTGATCTTTGTTTTATTTGGGTTTTTTTTGCTCAGGCTTCTTTGCTTGGTTTCTTTATGTAAAGTATTCCAACTATATATGTGAGTATGACCCAGCTAGCATCACTTAGTTTCTGAGAGAAGAAGACATGGTTCCATATTGATTGCTGCATGTGCTGTGGAGATATTTAGCCCTTCTACACAAGGGCTTCAGCTCATACTGCTGTTCATTCCCACCTGGAAGTTTCCAGCTTCTTAGGAAAAGGCCCAGTCCATTGGTGTTACCTTGGGAGTGCCCAGTCATTCCAGGAAAGAGTGAGGGAGAAATTCAGTGCTTTTCCTGGTTTATTTTTGTGCTGCCGTAAGGAAGGAGGAGAAAGGAGGAATTACAGCTTGGTGAGGTAACTTGAGCTCACTCTTTTTGCTGAACTCTTGGACCACACTCCAGCAGAAGCTTCACCTGCTTCAAGCTTTCACCCTCTGATCTGATCTGCTTTGTCTCTGCTGGGATGACATGGCAAGGGCTGGGGAGGAAGGGAGAAGAAAAGGAGTAGGAACTCTACTTTAACAAGATCCCCCTCCACCATCCTCTGTGATTCTAAGACAGGACTAGAGTAATTTTTTAAGCTTCTTAGCTTAGATATAAAGTATTTTCAATAGGATTTTTTACATAGTTACTTGGGTGATTGAAGCTACTGTTCATGGTAGAAAGACTAGTGTTAGCAATGAGAATGAGATAATGAAGGATGCTTATTAAATTAAGCAGAGATGTTTGCTAAAATAACTACTGCTCTACTAGACTGAAAGCTGTACTTCAGACATGTTTCGAAAATGTAGTTTTAGCATTGATCTTCCATCTTCATGTGTGACAATCTCTGAAATTTTTCAGGCCATTAGTTCAGCAAGTGGAATTGTCCTTGTTCCATTTAAAAATTCTAAATGAAACGGTTGAATTATTTGTATTACAAAAGCACATGCACAGTTTCACAATGATCATTAGATCCAATATGAAAAATAGTATTGCAGATGATAGCAATTAAATTCCTTTTAATTTCAAATCATAAAGGGCATAAGTTTTCTTTACCCTAATTAAGGTTTCAGCTTTAATTAGCTCAGCATTGTGGAACTTCAGTAAAGGATATGATCACTTGAGGATAAAGATGATGTGTGTTTATTTCATACTATAGGCCCTAAACAAGCTGCATCCACTTTCATTCCTAAAAGCTTTTTGGATCTTCAAAGATTTTGTCTGTATTTCAGTAAGTTTTATGTTTGCAGTTGTTTTGTAAAATAAAAACAAAACCTGAAATACTGTCTGTTACTGTCACCTTGAGCTATGCAGAGTTTATTACACAGTCATAACTGATGTCCATTTGTGCATAGAAAATGTCAGTCTACCACCCCCTTAATTAGGGAACACTAGAAATGCTGTGTCTTAGTCATAATGATGGCAATTTTTAAGCAAGGTTACCCCACTGAAAGTTTTTCATGCTTTCAAAGCACAGTGGTAATATTTTTTTCTTCTGCCAGGCACTGGGGAAGAAAGAATCTAAATTCAACAGACATTCACAATTGCACCAGCCACTCTCAATGCAGATTATATGGAATAAAACTTCGCTAATAATGTTTGGTAGAGTATTTCTAAATACCTCACTGATTGTGCTTCCCTTGTTTTCCCCATTGTGCTGTTGATTTAATGTAATTTAGTCAAATCAGAAACTCCAAATGAGCATACTGCTCCCTGAGCAAGTTGGGACACGGAAGTCCGAATTGATGCTCACAGATTTTCATCTGTTAGTCAAAACACCCACACTGAGGTAACACAGAGAACAAGAGAGTCTATTCAGTTCTATTCCAGAATTTTTTTTATCACTTCATTTTTTTTGTCCTTAGGACTTACTAATGTGACACAGTTAATTCAATTATTTTTAAAAAATGATTAGCTGTTTACACTTTGACAATTCACAGAATTTGAAAACACTAAATGTTGATTAGGCATATGCAGAGTGTGCTATTTTGTATTTCAAATTGCCTTGGGAAGGCAGTGAGATAAACATTTAGGAAAGATTTTTGTACTTGTTTTTGAGAATGATTGCAGCTTTCAGTTCAAGTGAAACACAACTTCTTTCTTAAACTAAGACTTTCCATGTAGTGAGACCAGGTTGTGTCCTTGACTACAAACCTGGGATTCTTCTGCCCAAAACTCCTGTTGTCTATAATCTTTAAATCAGATCTGAAAGGCCTTTTAAAAGTGTGTGGTTGCTCATTCAAAATGTGTGGGTGTAATGCTCTAATGTATATTCTGCAGAAAGTCAAACCAGATAATCGAGACAGTCTTGGTCTACTTGACTCCATGTAAACTTTTCAGATGAGCCAGTTGTTCTCCCTGGATGTCTCAGGAGATAATTTCAGTGCAAAGGTTAATAAGAATGCTCATATTAAGTGAAAATGGAAACCCACAAAAAATTGAGAATGTATTCTTCATAGCTGTAGCAAAGGTAGAATATATAATAGGACTTAGGAGATTTCTTCTTAGACTTTTAACACTAGGAGAAATCCTCAGACTCTTTCTTGTAATGCGGTTAAAAAAGTGGAAATATTAAATGGTTTGAATAAAGTATTTGGAATTCATGAAAAGATGAGCCTTTCTTCCATCCTTTTGCTGTCTACTGACAGAATATTTAACTGAGGAAAAGCTCTTTCACTTGAAAAAGCTATGAGAGGAAGAGCATATGGATGGTTAAGTGATGTTATAGCTCATCCAGTCAATTTTTCTTCAGTGTGATAAAAGCAGACAAACAAAATGTAGAGCAGTAAATGTACCCAGCACTGCCTTCCTTGGCAGATGTGTGAGCTGCTTTTGAATGATGTCTGGAGTAGCTGCTCAAGAATGATCTGGTATTTTAAGTGTGAAGTAGAGGCAAATGCAAACCATTCAACAGCAGGGATATCAGTTTGGAACTGGCTGAATGTTAACAACTATGCTCAGGGCAAGACTTGTCCCCAGCTCTTTTGCTGTGCTCTGTTAAAAGGCGGTTTTCCATTTCATCCAGTGCCACAGGCATCCTCTAAATTTTGCTGGTGGAAAGGAGTCAGAGCATCTCCCTGATCTGCTTTTGGAACCTCAGGCAGAGCTGATGTTGAGCTGAAGGAGCAAAGACAGCAAGAAAACTTGGTAGTGTGGCTGTGGAGGCGCCTCGTTGTAGTGTGCTCTTGGCTACTACAAAAACCTAGTGGGAGGTTCTTGCCAATCTCTTCACCATGGGAGCATGCTGCTGAACTGGCTCTTACCAGCAACTTTTTCATCTCTACAGCACAGCTAAGAAATTATACCTGTACTTTGGAATATGGGTTTTTGACAAATCTGTGCAGCTTTCTTTAAGCCCAAAAGAGTGAGCCACCCCTGGCTTACACCCTCATGGGAATTATAAGACTCAGTGACATTAACCTTCTAATATGTAGGACTACAACTTCTTATCTCTTTTACTGTCTTATATGTTACTGTCAGGCAGTTTAATGGACTCTTAATTTTTGTGTGTGTGGATGAACTAATTAGCAATACAAAAATATGAAATCACCTTATATTTTCTTATCATCAAGTCTTCTGAGGATTCTGAATTTGTCTTCATGCATAAGGCAAAATAATCAAAGAAGCAGAGCTTGTTAAATTTGCCTTCATTAGCAGTGAATTTATTTGCCTAAGTACTCTTACTCCTGCTGAGCTCACTTAAGTATACAATTTCCCTGTTGGGTATTTTTTCTTCTCTACCAGAATACATTTTCCGGCTAATAAGGAATCCTCATTTTTATAAGAATTTTTCTCCTTCTGTAGACTTCTTTCTGCTATAGTATCCAAGACCACACATTTATGAAAGATGATCTTTGTCAAAGTGGATCCAGCTAATGCAGCCTGTTTGTAGCAACCTGGCAGACCTGTGCTGATCAGGCTTAACTTTCAACATCTGCAACACAATCCCTTGGACAGGAAAGAATTATGTGTGTCATCTTGTTTTCCTTCATTTTATGAGAAAGTGCTGCCGAGTGCATTGACCTTCTTGGTGCTTTGTTGAAGTCAAGTAATTAACCTATTGGATCTTTTTATTGCTTTTGTGGCAATAAAACTCCTGGTTAGTTGGCATGTCCCATTGATTTAGGTGCTACTTATAAGTCAAAAGCCTCACTCTTTTTCCTTTCCTCTTCTGATTTTTCATCCTTCTCTGAATCTGATGTTTCACTTCAAAGCTTCTGGCTCTAAGTCGTTAATTCATATTTTAATCCATTCCTTGCCATTTGTGCATACTGAAATCCAATGTCTTAATCATCTGTACCCTCTTGACTCACAGCTGTTTCCTCAACTTTTGATATCTGGCATATAAACCCTTTTAAGACACTTTCTGCTGAGTAAAATACCCAAGGCTACATGTGATATTTGACAGGATAACCCCAGTGGTATTTTCCATAGACTCCTTAACTCTCTTGGGCACTGTACAGTTCAAATTTCCTTTTAATATTGGAGGAATGGTTTAATTGATTTTTCATTCAACCTTCTGTCACTGACCTCTTTGTCAGACTTCATTCCTTACACTATTCCCAAATTACATTTTCTCTTTTTATGTTGTGTTTTCTCTTTTTGATTTTCTCTAGAATGGAGGAAGTGCATTTGGGGGTTCAGGGAATTGTACACCCACTCCCTGGGTCAGTATGACTCACTCTGTATTGAGGGCTATATTCATGTGCATTTGTGCTGTGTTGGTGCAGGCTCTGAAAAAGGAACCTGAAGTCCATCAGTGCACAACTTTGTGTTTTTCCTTATGTCCACTTTTACCACAGCGTGATAGAGTGGCTTGGGTTGGAAAGGACTTCAAATATCATTGAGTTCCATCTCCTCTGCCATGGGCAGTGACACCTTCTACCAGAGCAGGTTGCTCAAAACCCCATCTAACTTGGCCTTGAGCACTTCCAGCAGTGGGGCATCCACAGCTTCTCCGGGCAACCTGTTCCAGTGCCTTACCACTCTCCTAGTGAAGAATTTCTGCCTAATACTTTATCTAAATCTCTTTTAATTAAAAACCATTCCCTCTTCTCCTATCCCTTCATTCCCCTATAAGAAGGTCCTCTTTCCAACTCTCTCATAGGTCTTTTTTCAGTACTGGAAGGCTGTGTTAATGGCTCTGTGGAGCCTTCTCTTCACCAAGCTGAACAACCTCAACTCTCTCAGCCTTTTCTTCATAGGAGAGGCACTCCATTCCTCTGATTGTCTTCCTTGCCATTCTCTGGACCCACTTGAATGGGTTCATGTCTTCTTGGGCTGGGGGCCTCAGAGCTGGATGCAGCACTGCAGGTGGAGTCTCACCATAGCAGAGGGTCAGAATCCCCTCCCTCCACTGCTCCCCACACTGGATGCAGCTCAGGACATGTTTGGTTTCTGGGCTCTGAATGTACATGGCTGAGTCATGTCCAGCCCCCCATCCACCAGTACCCTCCAGTCCTTCTGGGCAGGGCTGCTCTCTATCCATTCCCTGAGCAGCCTGTATTTGTGCCTGGGATTCCCCCAACCCAGCTGCAGGGCCTTTCACTTGGCTTTCTTCAACTACATGGGGTTTGCATGGGCCAAATCCTTTAGAAAAGGAAATTTCTGGGAAGACGCAGTGTTGGCAGAAGCCATGCCTGTGAAGGTTTTGCTGAAAAGGCTTGAATCAGTACAGCTGAGTGCATTCCCAGCAGAACTGATTTATTTTCCCTGTCTGGCCCTCTGCATATTAAGCTGATGAGCTCTGATCTTTTCCTTTTTGCCCACCTTGGGATATATGTGAGTCTGTTTTTTTACAGTGCCACAGGTTCCTTCCCTGGGCTCTTGCTGTCAGCTGACAATGTAGGAAAAAGCAGCATCTGCCATGAGCAGATCCAGGGCTCTGTTAGGTTTTATCATCATCTCATGTCATAATCCTTATCATACTTACATCTGGTTAACATTTAACTTCAATTGTAAAGCTACTCAAACTGCTTAAAACATGCCTGCTTTGTACAGCATCAGTGTTAAGTGCTGAATGCTGTGTTTGAGGAATAAGTTCTTTCCTCCAAGGTTTGATGTCAGAGACTTGGACTGATGATATTTTGATCCTCTTGTATGTATTGCATTAGACAATGATTTTGAAGCCTACAATATAAAGGCTTCAAGTGTCTGTAAGCATATACAGATAAAGACATCCTGGAAAATATTTGTTGTAGGTTCAAACACAGCTGTCCAAATACACCAACAGAGTGTCCCAATGACTTAAGATATAAACATTAAAAACCTTTAGTATTTCCAGTAAATCTTGTTTTGCAGGATTTCATAGCTGAAGCTGGTGTTAAATAAAAACCCAAAAGTCAATGATTTGCAAAGCAAAGCCATAAACAAGAGTAAAATTATTCCACCAAGTTTAATTTCATATCCTTAAGCCCATAAATACGTACAACTTTTTGCTCTTGATGTATATTAATCTTTATTGACATACCAAAAAGAAAATAAAAATATACCAGTACATATTAGAATTTAATTCTGAAAGCTGGAGTTACCAATTGATCGGAATTAGCTTAACATGAAAATGTAAATATTCCTCTCAGAGTCACAGTTCAAATTATCTCAAGTTCTCAGGATCTAAAGAGCAATATAAAGATGCACCTGTTCAAACTGGGTAATAATTTCTTTCTGCACTTAACTTTTTTAATCTCAATTTTGTGTTGCATGTAGAGCATATAGCTATATATATATTTATATGACAGATATTTTTGTTTAAAACCTATGTGTATATATACACACAGTTTTTGTAAAACAGAAAAATTCAAACTTAGCAAGAAAATGTTAATGTTTATGCATTATTTAGTCCCAGAGTTGCCAAGAACTCTGCCCACACAGAGTCCCAACAGATGCCAAACATACAGAAGGCCCGCCAAAAGCTGAGAGCGTTGCATAGTCTCCACCTCACACTGAGTCATTTACATTCTGCTGTTAATCTCTGCCTAGGTTATTGAAATCTGCCAAACTTGAGAAACGGAGATACCATTGTAGTGATATTTCAGACTCCACAAATCTTTTATTTTTTATGTATGTTAACTAATTACCATTAACTTCTAGTTTGTAAGGGTACTTAAATTTGGTTAAGTAAGAATAACCAGATTTAAAGAAAATCCTGGGATTTACCTTTGCTTTATTACTGTGCTGAAGTCTGTAAAGGCTTCAGAACTCATAGAAGACTTAAGGATGATTAAGATAAAATGTGTGTCCACATAAAATAAACATGAAAGATGGATGCATGTTCTGCACTTTCACTTGACAGTAGTGGGAATCTGCTGATTTAAATTCACTGAACGTGCTGATAATTTAAAGTCTTTATCAAAGACATTAAAAATGGTTTACTGTGTAAAACTGTCATGTGAGTAAAGATATCTAGAAATATTAGAACTTTTATGCCCCCTAAATAATACAGAATTATATATTATAAATAATATATAAACATATAATTGTTTCCACTTATTGAACTGTAGAAAACATTGAAGATCTAATACGGCCTAATGCAAATATTATAAGTCATTCTAAACTGGGATACAGAATAAAATAAAATAAATTTTATTTAATTTTAATCTTTTATATATGTTTAAAGAATGGTTATAGAAAGAGGGTTAAAATTTAGCAGAGAGAATTTTCTTTTCACCTTCTCTTTAGATGGGAAGGTTCCCTCTTTCTATCTAGCACTGTAACACCTCACAATCTCTGGAGCAAGTTGTTACCCTCATTCAAACAAAACTCTGCTGGGGATAATTTGCTGTTTCACAGAATCACAGAAGGATTGAGGTGTTCCCATCAGGTCCCATGGAAGTGGTTTTTTTTTCCAGTGTGCGTGTTGCTGTTGATAAACCTGTAGAAGTCCTTTCTGTTGCCTTTTACTTTCCTCACCAGATTCAGCTCCAGATGGGCTTTGCCTTTTCTCTTTCTAATTCATTCTGTATTGTTTCTGACAATTTAAAAAAGATGAAGGTTTTCCTCTTTAGCTCATGTCTTCAGATTACTGAAGGCTGAAATGCAGCTAATTGTAGTTGAAATAAGAGAACAGCTGTTTCTAAGCTGTTTCTAAGAATCAACCTCCCCTATTTATAAAGGCAATTTTTAGCAGCTTCAGTTTCTTTCTGTGTGAAAAGCTCTGTGAGTTCCCCTGACAGATACAGGAGAAAGCATATTGCAAATTGGATGAAACTGATGAGGAGGAGCAGTTTCTCAGATGGTTCTAGCAAAATGAAAAAGAAAAAATGTAAAGCCAAGTGCTCCTTCCCTAAATCTCGGTGTTGTAGTTGCTAGATGACATCACCTTTAGCAATTATAGTTAGAGATGTAAAATGCTAATGGCGTATTACCCTGAAGGCGTTTAGCAGAACATGCCCTGGAAGCAGGGATTTAAGTGGTAGTAGAGGCACTTGACAACTCTTAATGAAAGCAGTAGCTTGAAAAATCACACATTTCCAGGCTTTTAAGTGCAGTGTTGTAAGGCTTTAAAAACCAAGAGAGGTTCACTAAAGCGTTCTTGTTTCATGATCTTGTGAATGGAAATGAGCTCCTTTGCCTGCCTTGTGGAAGTGTTAGCTGAGAGGCAAGTGTTGAAAGAAACAGCAGCAAGTTCAAGTGGTGAGTGCAGAAGCAGTAGGACTTGTTAGATGCAACAGGGAACTTGGGCTCCATGATCCAAGTTTTTCGAGGTGTAAATGTTACAGAACAATTAAAAATGATGTAGTGGAACAAGGAGCCAGAAGGGTGTCCTTGTGGATTTGGTTTCCTAGCAAATGCAAAACCTGAATTTTATTTGAGATTCGAAGACTTTTTGATGAACTCCGTGCTTTGAATGCAGATTGGGTGATTTATGGCTTTGTGATTTCAATCTGTAACAGGCAGAACTTTACTGGATTGTGCTGTACTTTTGAATTTTTGAAGCTTCAAATGCAAGTCATTAGCTTTTTCCAGCCCTTCACTTGAATCTTTTTGCAGACAGAATTTTTCTTCCAGCTGTTCATTGTGATATTTCAGGTAAATAAAAATGAAGCAAAACAAAGCAACCCCACGACCTCCTGAATAAGATTCAAATAAATAAACGTCTGTTTGACTTTCAGTTTAGTTTTCCTTCACTACTTTAATGCTGCAGTCTGCAAGTCACCTGCAGTATTTTTGTCAGAAAACAAAGTTAGCAAGATACAAATTTCTCAAGCTAAGTAGGAGTAACGAGGCTGTGCATTGAAGGGATTGTAACAGCTTGTTTTGATCAGTATATAAATAGTATTTAAATAGTATAACTGTGCAAAGTTAGTGTAATCTATACTTTGCATACTGCTCCTTATTTGAGTCATGCCAAAGCAAAGAAATTGTGTGAAGAGCTGCTTGCATCTCAACTGGAAGGTTTATTAGTTGTAGCTGGAGCTAGCATGACACTGGTAACAAGTGTTATACGTACAAGTTAGCAGCTGCTGTCTGATAGTTTTGTATTACAAAGACCAAAACAGGTCAATGCTACAAGTGATTCTTACTTCCCTCACATTTAATATGCAATTATTTTCTACAATCTATGGGGAAGCTCAGTAAAACATCCTGTCAGTGCATTGCCACTGTGAATACAGATGGACAAGTGGGACTTTGGGGGTGGTGACTTAAGGAGGGGTGAAATGAGAAGGTGTGTCCTCTCTGACTGTACATGAAGTGTGCCCAGAACTGTACTCTGTCCCCAAGGCCAGCTGTCATGGGGAATCTTGTGTTCATGCCAATGAACTCGCCAAGTCTGTACACAAGGTGGAGGAATGGAATTGCCACCTGAAAATGAACCATGGAGGGTTTTCATTCAAAAGGACATTCATTCCTGGAGATTGCATAGAAGAGTGTTAGCTGGGTCAGACCAGAACCTTCCCAGGTGCCTTTTTAAGAGTTTAAAAATATGCACAGTATCAGTGCTTGAGAATGTGCCCTGGAAGCGTTCTAATATTCAAGTGTTGCTACAGTCTCAGTGTCTTTCAGGATGTTGGCAAAGTCTTGTTTTTCACTAACTCAAAAAAGAAATTACTCTAAGAAATTCAACATAGATTTGCTATATGAGCATGAAATATTGCATATATTCCTGTTTCGATGTCAGCTTCTGTGTGTGTTGAGCACTAATGTCTATTGATGGCCAAATCTTTCCTGACAGTTTGTCAGGAGCCCACTCTGCAATAGATGAGACATGAGATCTGTTTGGCCTGATGCCAAGAGAAATGATGGTTGGGGGGGGGGGGAAGAAATGTCTTCCAGGGAATAAGTACACATCGTTCTTGAATCAGAAACTGCTAGTTGCAGCACCAAGCATATTTTACAGGAAGCAAAAGGAAATTAGTTGTGTTTTTCAGTTTGTACTTTACAACGATAAAAGCTCATGTTTATGCAGCGCTTTTATGGTACAATGGTCTTGAAAATGCAGCTACAATTCATGATTAATTCTGTGCATATGCCTACGTTGTGATAGCTTCTCCCATTGAATCAACAGTTGAGAATGTTGTGTTCTTGAGAAGTAAGTCTGATTTCCATGTGCATAGCCACACATGTCACACATTGAACTTTCTCTGTTCACTGTATCCAATTTCTCCTGGAGTCTCCTCTCCTGTAACCGTCTGACTTGTGGTCATATTTGCTCAGTGAATATCAGTAGCTGTTTTCCCACTCTCCATTTAGAGCTTCTGAAAGCTAATCTGGGAACAACCTCAGTATGGTGGTCGAAAATGTACCTCATTGCAAGTTGGAATTTCGAATGAAGAATATCCTTTAATGCTTTACTGAAGTAAGACCTTAATACCCATGAAAGCTCCAACTACAATGTAACTTATCTCACATTTATTCCAGGGCACAGTTTTAAAGTATCTCTTCAGATATTAGTTTTGAAATTATCTAAGTGCATAAAGAGTGACGATGTTTTTCTTTTTTTCCTTTTTTTTCAGCTGTGGGACCTCCTGCAGAAGCTGCAGTTCATCATGACATACATTGCTCCCTGGCAGATTGCCTGGGGGTCATCGTTCCATGTTTTTGCTCAGCTCTTTGCAATACCTCATATCCTTTATAAGTTTTGTTTTCTTTATTCTTAAGTTCCTCTTCATGTATGCAAATTATTTACAGTGTTTGAACAAAATATGAAATTCTTAGGTAATTTTAAAAATCCTGGAACATCTTCTGAGAAATGCAGTTTTCTCTCCTTTTTTTTTTTTTTTTTTTTTGACTGCATAGGATCTGAATCTGGGAAACTGAACTCTGACTCAAACTGGTGTGTTTATTCCCACCCAGCCACATTCTACAGATCACTTACTTCCCCAGTCCTCAGCACTGAGTTTTGAGGCTTCCAGAAAAAAATGTTGTGACAAACATATTGCTGGGCTTATGGCTGACTGAGCTTTCAAATATTAGTTTCTTTCTCAGTTGCTTCTAGTTGGTATGTCAGATATAAATTCATTTCAGTGAGCCAATTTCTGCTGCAACTCTCCTGATTTTTTCTTTTATAAATTTCAGAAGCAGCTAGATTTTTACATTTTAATGTAGATTTTTTTCATTGGGGTGCTGAGAAAAATTTTCTTTTTGAACCTTTCCTCTCTGTTTTATGAGTAACAAAATATGTTCTTCAACAACAAAGCAGTCCTTCAGAAACAGTCTGTTTTGATGCCTATTCCAGGGCTGTCTCTAGGTGTGTATATATGGAGAGAAAAACAGTTCAGTTTTTAACCCTACAGACCTCCAAATGTCTGTAGGGTTTAAAAACATATATTGAATTTTTAGAACAAAAATTATTCAATTTAAATTCTAATTCAGTCAAAAACTTGATTGAATACAGAAAAAAAAAAAAACCAAACCAAAACCAGTTTAACTGAAAAAATTCAACTTTATTGATATCTAAGGCGTTACCAGGTTCTAATTTATTTCTTTCTTCCCTTCTAACCAGAGTTGTGGAAGAAGGTTTGACAAAGTGGTTTTAGTTCAGACCTACTGACGAGTTTACTTTGGACTGTTTATTAGATATATGCACTTAAGTCTTTGTCCCTTTCATCCCACAGGGTTGGGGATTTTTTTCCCTTGAGTGATTTCTTCCCTCTGCTCTTTGCTGTGAAACATAAGCAATGCTGAGTAACAATGCTTATGTTTCTAGATAGGAAGAATAAATGGGAGCCTCAGACAGAGGGAAGTGCACACAGAGTAACTCCCAGAGGGGAAGCTTTAGATTGTCTGCTTATTGAAGGAAAGCATTATGAAAGCAGTGATCTGTCCTAAGAGTTTTAGGTTATTTGTAGCAAATCCTTCCAGAATTTCACAACAAAAAAATATTTTCATTTCTGTTGGGGAAGTGTGTATGAATTTATTTAGCAAAACATTTAAGAACTAAGATTATATTTCAGCAAGTTTCCCTTTGGTCACAGTAATAACTTCTGCAGTGATAACTTTGCTCTTGATGAAATTACCAATTAAATTTTTCAAAATGGAAAGTAGTTAAACCAGAGGCTTGTGTGTTTACAGAGTTATTGCTAAAGTGATCTAGCCTAGCTTTTTATTATTTATATTTATAGCATGCTTTGTAAATGCAAATCTGTATTCTAAGGCCATGCTGCAATTAAGATACTGGTTAAATGCTGAAGTTAATATTCCCACAACAGCAATAACTCTGCCTCTTTGCACAGTAATTTTATTTGTTGTTATCATAACCCTGCAAACAGTAATGATGAATGCATGTTGCAGTTTACAGAGGTACTAAACCTGCCATTTCTTTACAGAGTTAATTATTTGTGACTCTTAATTGCTTCAATCAGTTCTGCAAACAGGATGTAAATTTTTAGATTTCGAAGTGCCTGGGTGAACTCTGCTGCAGAGCTCAGTGATACAAGTAGTTCAGTATGTTTTAATGCCTTTGAGTCCAGCGTGCAGGGCATGAAGGACAACACGTAAGGAGCTTTGCCTGTGGAGGTTGTGGAATCTCCACCATTAGAAATCTTCAGGATTTTAGGAGAATGTCTGTCAGGAGTCATATAGGTTTAGCTGATCCTGCTTGTGTCTGCAAGATGGACTAGGTGACCCTTCAAAGTCCCTCTTAATCCCAAAAGACCAGCAACAGAAATGGGCTTCAGACTTGAGAGAGATCTGCAGTTCAATTCCCAGCATTTAAGTGGGTAGGATGAGGTTATGCATTTATAAATATCAGCACGCTGAGAAAGTCCATGTAGTTTGTAGTTCAAAGGAAGATTTTACCTGAAAAGTGAACAGTGAAATTGGAGGGAAAAAAAATGGAGTTTGTAGTTGAAATTATCCTGTTTAGGGGAGTTTCTGCTTTGGTTGTTTCAGGGTTGCAGCTCTAACATCAGAAAACAGAGCCCTGTGACAGTCAGTTTTCCCATCCTCTCGGTGATTGTGTGCCTGGAAGGTACCTGTAGTAATTGCAAGTAAAAATGTGGGTTTTGAGAAAAAGAGGATTTGAGCTGGTCTTACTGCATAGTTTGCTGTTAAAATAAGGGGATGAAATATTTTCCAAATGTCAGTCTTTCACTTACTTGTTTAGAAGCTGGTTTGAATTTAAACAGATTTTTAAATAGCAGTTAATCATCAAAGGCAATGTTTTATTTCATGCTGAAGAGTTTTTAGCTTTGGGGTTTTTGTTCTCAAAATTTGATTTTGAGAATTTTTATTTGACCATGTTAGAAAGAAAACCCATTATTCACAAAGAAACAAGTTCCACTTCTAGAAAATGTAGCCTAAGAAAGATGGTACATAGGAAACCTGGTTTGGGTCACAGTGTAAGAAAGTAGGCCTGAAAGTTTTTGACACTTCTTTTTTACATATACATAATTAAAGCATCGATATTTAAAATAAATTAATAATGACCTAATACAAAAAAATTGGTACCCTCAAATAAAAATACCCTGATGACAGATAATTGCCCACTGCACACATTAACTATATGTAAGAGACTCAGATGATGTTACTTGCTCTCAACACACACTTACAGAATCAAACAGTTAAAATCACTTTTCACAAATCAAATGAGCAATGTCTCCTACTGTCCATTTAGTAGAACATTATGTGTTTTGATGAAAACCCCCCCCCATTGCTTCTGATTATGTCTAAGACACAAACAGTTTGCAGTGGTGTGTGAAATGTCTTAGCTCATGATGGTGGCAATTTTTAAATCAATCATGATGTTAGTACCCGCTTTAAAAAACTTGGTTTGCTGCCCTTATCTGTCCTCTTTGTTCTCTTTTCCTCTCTTCAGCTCCCGTGCCTGCTTCCCTTATCTGACACTTGTAAATACTTTTCATCTTTCACAGCCAGTGCTTGGTTATGACTGCAGTGTAATGTGACAGTAACTTTTTTGATGCACTTGCTTTCTGCTCTGTGCTCTCTGTCACTTTTTTAGACTTGTTAGACTCTCAGGGCAACTTGTTTTTCAATCTCTCTAATGCACAAAGACACCATTCCAGACCTCTGTCTTCTAGTAAGGTTGAGAGATTTAAAAGGTATCTTTTGGCAAATATTTGTTTCTGGAGTTTGCAAATGGCTTTGAAAGCATGGCTAGCTAGCTGTTTTATGGAAATGCTGTACCAAGAATGATGCTGCTTGTGTTAAAATGGGCTTTTTGTGAAGTCTCAGAGATTGTTGGACACACATACAGTATATTGCTACAAGAGGGTAAGCTAAAACACTGTGGTTATTGAGTGATTTTACCCAAAATTTAGTTTGAGGTGTGCTCGATCACTGTACCTTGTTAGTGGTTCCTTTAGTTCATGGCTTCTTTACTTTGCACTTCCCTCCCAAAAGAGGTGTAAGGAATGACAACTGGTTTTTTACACCAGTTTGAAAGTCTTTTTCCTTAAATTTCATAGATGTGGTATGAATTAATGAAGAATTTAGGCCTAGCATTTTATTTGCTTGCATTTGTTCATTTATCTTCCTTTTAACTTGCATCTTTTTCAGTATCCTTATCCATCTCCTGACTTGCTTTCCAGCAGTCTGAAATATGACTTTACATTTAAAGTAAACTATGGATTCAGACATTCCTTGTGATATGTATGTGTGATACTTGCTATTCCCCTGTCCTCACCTGCTGATATCATATATATTTCAAAAAGTATGAAATGCTTCAATTCAAAAAGAATGAATTTTTTTAGCGTTTGGTCAGCATGGAATAGTAAATTCTCAGTAAGAATCAATATGAAAGCATGACTTTGAACCAGCAGGTTGGAGTATAGAGGCATAGTTTCTCCACATGCCAGGTCATTCCAAAACAAGCTGAAACCCACAGAATGGAACACAGGACACGGTGAAAGCAAGACTCCGGAGTGGAGAGCAAATAATGTCCAAGAGATTGGTTTTTCCTCATGTGTGTGTTTTAAAGTCTCTGTCAGACTCTAGAAAGGCAGTTTTCTGTTACAGAAGGAAGCTCAGGTAACTGGAAAGGGCACTTGCTGCACTGCCTGTGCCTAGGATCTGTCCTTGGGCAGAGATCAGACAGGGTCACCCCAATAATAAAACTGTGTAGCGTTGAAGAGCCGCCAATTACAGGCTGGTGATGGGTGATTTGACACTGCCTGCCTTCCTCCCTTTCCTTTTCTTAGCACCTCTTTGGTAAAATAAATGATAACAGCAGCAAAAAAAAAAAAAAAAAAGGCTCAAAGAGCTCCCTCAAAGTTTTGTAAGTATAATGAAGTAATTTGTGTTACCTTAACTTGTAGTTTTCAGACTCTGCTATGCTTTTTTTTCAAACTCTGGCCACTTCAGTCTTTTCTACACCGCTGAGTCCCTTTCTGGGTAGCGTCATCTTCATCGCGTCGTACGCACGACCAGTCAAGTTCTGGGAGAAAAACTACAAGTAAGGCTACTCAAAAATTTCTACCCTTGTTATTTGTAAAGATTTCGCTCTTGTTGGTTTAATTTCTGGTAGTATTTATGTTTCCAAAGGTAATCCTTAAATTAGGGCATGAGAAGTTAATCTTTGAGTCTTGTTTCTGGTGTTTTACTTTCCTGTGGTTATTTGGCTATTTCTGAGAATGTGTTTAAGCAATTATCAGTATGTTACAGATGAGGTGTCATGTTGCATTTGTTGTACAGACACACAGTAACGAAGCTGTGAAAAAGAAAAAAGCAGTAAAACTCCCAGTTGTCAGCCTTTTTTGTCTTGCTAGCTGGTGCTAGCAACTAAATCTCTGAAGCCTTTGGCACTAGCAGTCAGACTGCATAAATACATTTTATACTAAGCAGGCTGATTAAATGCTGCCCTGTGGGATGCAGCAGGTAACTGCAGCTGCAGAACAGCGATAGAAAGGGAAAATAGTGTTGGCCAAGTCAGGGCTTGGCCACACCAGTGGGAAGGGCCATTCACTTACCACACCTCTTGTGCTCATGCTGCTGGTGTATCTTAGTTGGAAGAGTTTTCTTGTGTTGCATTTTGACTTGTGTCACTGAGTGAATATGTACTCATCTGTAAAGAAATTAGTCAGACAAAGCCAAGTCGTATGAAGAGGCTTTGTATTTGTTCCTGAATGTGATGAGATTTGTGGAAACCTTTCACAGGGAGCTGGGTTTTGTACAACAGGACTAGATCTTAACAGAATTCTCTTCACATCTCTTTTACTGGGTCAGCAGTTTAGTTGTTTCAAGGGAGGTGAAGTGGAGGGCAGTTATGGAAAGGCGGGGAGCTACCACTAATCCCATAGACAGCTAGACATTTTTTTGATGGAAACTTTGTGCAATATTAAGTAGGAAATGAGGATTTTAATGTCTGCTACATTTTACTTCAACCAGAGCAGGCAGTTCCATTTCTAGGTACCAGTTAGAGAACCAAACTCTGTTGAAGACACATCACTGTCATATAGTTAGGTTATTGTCAAGGGAAATAGAGGGGGTAATTTGCGTTTGCTTTTGATTTGTCATATCTTTTGATACAAAATGAACAGTAGATGTTCAAAGGAAGTATAAAAACGGTTGATACTTAATACTTTAAGAAGGGTGTATGCATGACTTGTTTTCATCAGTAGTGACCATCTGTGATTCCCACTAAGGGAAGTGAAGTACTTGATGCTAATAGTTTTAGAAAGCAAGGTAATTATTGTATCCATAAACTGTAAAACCTCAAGTGCAGAAAACAAAACCCTTTTAATTTTTTAATCCACCACCACTTGTCTTTTCAAAGTAAGCAGCAACTACAGCTTTGTCTTCAACCTGAAGGCTTACGTTATTTTTTGTAAAAAATTGTGGGTTTTTTTGCTTGTTAGAAACTCTAGTGTATCTTCTATGATCTCAGTTAAAACAAAAACCACAACATTGCCTGCTGAAAACCTTTCAGAAGTAGAAAACAGCCTTGTAGAAGGTTCAGATTATCATCAAATAAATCTTTGCCTGAACCTGTGGCATTGAATGTACATTGAATGACACCCCCTAAATTTGTATTCATTTTGTCTCTAGTACTTCTGATTCTCCTTTACCTTACTTCAATTTCACATGAAGAATGAACCGTAATGAATTAGAGTTGGACTGAAAAACTTCACGTTTATTAAAAGAACACATTGAAAAGACAGAAAAAAGCAAGGAAAGGGAGTAATTTTGTATTAAGAAAAAGAAAATTTTCAACAAAATAGATCAAGAAATTGAGTGAACTGAATGGGTCTTGCCTTACTGCTTTGAATCTTGACCTTTCAACATCTAAAAATTCAAAGGGGTGGTGGCATAATTGCTTTCTGTTTGAGTTGTGGGTAAGATAGGATCAGGAACTTCAGCTGGAATGGGAAGTTGTTCTGGCTTCTGCACTGGCCTGTCTTGGGGCTGCAGTTCCTTACAACCAGATGTACACTGAGTTTTAAGGTTATATAAGACAAAACAGAACAAACAGGTGGGGAAGCTGCCGTACAGATTTCTTTTTTGGAGTGCATTGAAAGTTTCCCCAAGTTCAGCTCAGGGTATTCATGGAAAGTGCAGTGTTGTCTGAGATGAGTTCATATGAAGCAGAAGCTCTTGGAGATTTTTTTTTTGCTGTTTCCATACTCATTGCTTGTTGACAGGAACTTTTGCCCAGGGGAAAGCTACCTTCAATCTACTTCATATAGTTTTTTTTCTTTTGCCTTCTTCGCATACTTGTTTTCAAACATTTCCTTGCTATATTGATGACTATGTTAAATAATCACATATTAGCTACAAATAATTCGTTTACACTTATATGAAATTAGATATTCTCAGTTCCAGGGTTATCTTTTAAAATAAATTAATCTCTTAATTGGAATCAGTGAAAACAATTTTATCAAGCAGTCTAGATATCAAAATCGCCTTTCTTTCAAATCATAAATTAGATTGCTTTCTTAGATTGTCATTTCTGTACTGATTGTAATCAGCATTTGCACACTTTTCTGCTGTAAAGCAAATTTCCTTGTGGTTTCATTTAAGGAAAAATAATTTTTGCAACTCATTTGGGCCAACAGCCTGAAATTAAATGAGGAAAAAAAATCCAGTTCATTTTTGGTAGAGCGAATCCAAAGCTGAAGCTTTGGACTTTAG
This sequence comes from Petroica traversi, assembly GCA_025920805.1. NCBI lineage: Eukaryota > Metazoa > Chordata > Aves > Passeriformes > Petroicidae > Petroica > Petroica traversi. The sequence goes on along the minus strand of JAHLSL010000012.1, from coordinate 9,621,331 downwards.
CAAGTACAGAGTGCCATTTTTATTAATAGAACAGGGCTACCAGGCCAGTAGTCTGAGTGCTGAGCAGCTGATCCATCTCTTCCTTAAAGTGTTGGTTTGGTTGTCATTACCTGTCATTTTCTGAGTGCACACACATATATCTTGTGTTTCCAGGTTTCTTTTAGTCCCACTTTTTCTACTGGCTAAAGAGGAGTTTGAATCCTCAGGTTTCTCTGACTGAGCTCCTGCCATTCTAGATGATGCAAGCTGGAGCTGGAAGTCTTAGAGAATTAAAATGGTGGCTTGTTTGTTTTTTGAAGGATTCAAGTGGGTAAAAAAAAGAAAAAGGGATTCATTTTGATAGCAAGCAAACTGAAATTCTTATCAGGCTCTTCAAAATTCAGGACTCACGCTGTGCCTGTTTGTGCTGTTGTGGTGTGTGCCAGAGCATGGGTGTTCTTCCCTGCAATCAGCAGATGCTGTTTGTTTTTAGTGTGCCCTTTGGTACTCACTGAAGGCAGAGTTCTAGAACACCAATACATCACTGAAGTCAGGGATCCTTCAGAGGGGAAAAGGAAGGGTGGCTAAGAAGAAAAAATGAGGCATTAAGGAAGGTGAATGAGAAAGAACTCCTGGAATCAGAGTTTTGCAGCTTTTGCTGCCTTTGTTCTTGAAAAGTGTGGGGTGTAAAATGAGAAGCTGGGCTGCTGCTTGTGAGCTGGTTATCTTGTGGGAGTTCAACTATGAGAAGTTTTTTTTCATTCTCTCTGTTATTTTTGGTGTTTTCTTTGTTTACAAAGGAAAGTTTGCTCTGACACTGGTTTTGTCCAGCCATTGGCCTGGGTCCTGCTTCCCAGTTTGAAGAGTGCTCTTTTAGTCCCTATTTTCACAGCTGTTGAGATGATTAGGCTGTAGATGTCAGAGAGAGAAAAGGAAATAGCTGTAAATCTTGTTTAATGTATAGGCACTTTAAAGCATAAAGTGTTTGTCCAAATGCTGTTGTTCAATTCCTCTGCTTTTGCTTTTTTTTCTTAAATACTTTTTCATGCAGTGGCCTGACTCTGTCCTTCTCCTCCCTTCCTCTTATCTTGTTTTGTATCTTGGATATGACAATGATAAAACAGAGTAGGAAGTTTACTTTTATTCCCCAGTGGGTCTAACAGCTGGATCACGTGGAACAACCTGTTTGTTCTCCCCTGCAGCTGTGACTTGTCCCCACAAAAGCAAACTGCCACCAGGAATCTGGAGATTTCACTGTTTACAATCTGCTTGTCTCTCCTGCACCTTCCTGTTTCTATTCTTCTGGTTTGGTGCCTATTTTTGGGAAAGGCACAGCTTGCATTTGCTTTGAAGTGCCTTGAATGAATTATGGTGTGGTGTAACAGAATTAATTAGGTGTCTCTAAAGAGGCTGTGATTAAATTGCCAGTTATCTCAGACTGGCATTACAGGATACCTCTCTGTGTTTGGGACTGTGTGAGCAAGCCTTTCTTTTCTCCATCTTTTTAAAAAGTGTATCACTGTGTTATTGTTCTCGTCATTGTGGTCTGGAAAATAACCACCTGTAGGGTTAATACAGCTGGGAGTGGAGGGTGAGGAAAACCTGCCCTGCTTCAGATGTAGTGCAGATGGCTTTTTCTTCTTTTTTCCTGCCAGCTCACTTAACCTGTCCATTGCAGTCAGCCTGCAGGTGGAATGGGAAGAGTTTTCCCAGTGTTCATGTAATTCTGGATGACCCCACATTGTGCACATGTGTGGGAAAAGGAGCTGTGAAAAATACCTGTCTTCTCCCTCCCTTTTTCCACATAAAATAACAGGCCTTCCACTTCCAAATGCTTATTTTTAACACACGCTGGTGCCTCTGGTTTCCCTGTGAGCCTGCTCATCTGTTACAGCTGTTAAAACCTCTGCTCCAAATACAAAATGTCATTCACCCATAACTGTCCAAGGGCCTTGTTTGGGATCTGCACACTCAGACCTTTCAAGTTGTTCTCTTTAGGACTGGATTTCTTTTTTTCTCAGTCCTTTTCTTGCTGTGTTGTTTGATTTTTCACATGTTTTTAGACCTCCATAGTAGTGATGTTTACAGAGGAGCAATTGCAGCAGATATTTATAGTTCAGTAATGGCTTGGACTTTGATTTATAGTTAATAGCATCACTTCAGCATTTTTTCCACTAATTGACAGGAGATAGTGTTTGCTTTATTTCATCAAATTTAATTTCAGATATTTTATGTTCTAACTACTGTCACTGCCCTACTTAGGGTTCAAACTTACTTAGGGTTCAAACTTTCTCGAATATTTCCAGCTACCTGGTCTGAAGGCCACATTGTAGCCTTGAGTTTTACTGTTCTTTGCAATTGTTTTAGTTTCTTCCAAATTGATTTTGTTTCTATGCTATTTTTTGTGTTTTTCTCTGGCTGTCTCTGCCTCTGGCTGTCCTGTTTTTATGAACTGACCAGAAAGAGGAACTGTATTTCAGTTGCATTTCTTTGTTCTAGAGTGAACTGAGGTTCCAGTGCCTTTGTTTATCGCTATTACTCATTGATGAATACTGGCCCCTCTGGTGACCATGGTTCTTCTAAGAGAGATCTTCCCTGAGTTGGCCTCAGGGCTCCTCCAGCCTTTTATTGAAAGTTAATTTAGAAACCTTCAAAATAATATAAATAAGTATCAGCTTGTAGATAAACCTGAATTGAGTGCTTATCAGTGCATGGGACTTACAAGTCAAAATAAATAGGACCAGTTTTTAGTCTGAATTTTTGGGGTGTTGTCTCCAAATCAGAAAGGCTTACCAATCCTGTTTACAAAGCATGTAGAATTTGGTGAGAGTCTTTCTGGAAACTTCAAAGGTCCTTAAATCTGTGGGAATCCAGCCTATACTGATGTACTACAGCCTATACTGGGGCCTGCTCAGGCCTGACTTGTTATCCTTGAGTATCCCTGCAGTTGTAGGTGGCAGTCCCTGGCTGGCAGCAGTGTGAAAGCTGAAATATTAGCAAGCTGCTGCTATTTTTCCTTTGTTGTTCTTCTCTTAAGATTGGCAGATATTCCAGTAGAGGTGATTTTTTTTTTTTAAACGTGCTCCTCTCTTTAAACAATGAGTATAAACTGGTCTTTGGGAAGTTATGCCCTGTTCTCCAGGGGCATTTGTGGCCATGGTTCTGGCACTGGGGGAGAGAATAGAGAAAACCAAAGCGTTTGAAGAACAAAGAACATCTTTGTGTGCACTTCAGCCTTAGTTCTTTATGAGCTCTCTGAAATTACATGTTACTCATTAGACTTACTCGTGTGACTCTTCTCAAGACCCTTCCCTGTCTGCTCCCTGCTGTAGTGTCTAACCACTCTCTTGCACACCACCAGTACTGCCCATGGACTTGAAGCTGCAACACTTGCCTGGCTTAGGAGTCTTTAATCCCTTTCCTTATAGGGCTTTGCAGAGTAACAGAGCCACAGCATTCAGGTGTGGAAGGTGCTGCTTCAGGTACAGCCCCAGGCTAAAAGAAGCCTTGCTAGAAACTGCCTTCCCTTCAGTGTCTTGAGCTGCGATCTCCCCTGGAACAAGTGACCATGTGTGTCCCTTTGGCCGTGCTGTAGCACGGAGCTGTGCACCTTCCTCTTCGACCCAGTCCTCTCCTTATCCCTTGACTCCACGTGTGGAGTCACACTGAACTGGGAAAACCTGAGGAAGGATGGGCAAGGAAAACCAAGCACCTGTAATCAAGTAGGTCTGCTATTAAAATAAGTGTTTTCTGAGTTGCCTGGAGTTTCACACTCAAGGGAGGCTATACAGAATTCAAAGATGTAGTTTAACTGTTTGGCAGTATCTCTTTAAATGGTAACATCGCTTCTTCTCAAATTTTTGCCCCTGGCAGACAATAAAACAAATTGAGGCTAATTGAATAGGAGCCATATGTGTGATAATTAATTGGGAATGCATTGTGATTCAGTGCTCTGTAGTTCCCTGCCGAGTTAAAGATGCATTCACAACTCCAATTCACTGAATCATTCTAAGAGGACAGAGTAAAGACAGAAGGGAGACATCAGAAAGGGAATGCATGCTGAGATTACGAGGAACACAAGTAGAGATCAAAACTGTAAGTGGCATAAATGGAAAGGGAAAGGGGTGGGCGAGCAAAAGGAAAAGTCATGCAGTGAAATATCTGGGGAGTAACCCAAAAGACATGGGTGAGCAGGAACTCAGACCTACAGAGGAGAAGAAATCATGAGTATGATAGAGGAGGGCTTTTAAGTGTATCTTTGGAATAGAAGGCAGCAACAGGATATAATGGACAGTAATGGACTCCCCTCAGAAACAGGGCATATGTAACGTTTTAAGGGATGTTGAGGGGCACTAAAGATTTATAATGCTTTTCATCTAATCATTAGCTTCCAAATTATGTAAATCTAATGAGATCAAACAAACTCATGAAATTTCTGTCATGTTGAATATTGGAAACGCCCCTGAATTTCCATAATTATAAGTGTTCTCAGCAAGTGTTCATCCCATTCACTTGGATAATGTAGATCACATCCTGTTTTAGATTTAACTGAATCAAACATTTAGGGGCACATTGAGGTTTAGAGTACTAAACCTAAACCTTCCATTCAAGGAAATACTCAAGCCACTTCTGTCAAAATGTGAAAAGTAATTAAGCTGAGATCCAGGAGGAGATATTCAACAAGTGTAACCATTCTAACTGAGGGGATAAGACACGTTGTTCACAGGGACATAGTGCAGGGAATAGTTCATGCTACAGCACGCTTGGGTCTTGGTTGTCTCCTGATATAAAAAGGTGTGCCCTGGACCCAGGTTGCCTTGGGGCTTGCAAGAGCCAAATGTAAACTATCTCTTCTTTCTGAGATAATGCAAAGTGCAGAATTGTGTCACCATTGCCACTGAGAATTGCCTCTGAAATTTTGTGCTAGTTAGGACTAGGTAAATACTGGATGAAAGCTGAAGGGATTTTTTTTTCCTTTTAAGTCATTTGACTAGCAGTGTTTGCTCTCAAAATATCAGAGATGTTTTCAGTCTGAAGAGTAATGTAAAGGATACCAAGATGAATGCTGTAAATTATTAACATTCTCAACAGTCCTTGCAGTAAAAAAAAAAACCTCTTTCAATACAGAGGTATTGAAAGTTACCCCTCTTTTAGATTGGATTTTGAACAGCTGAACAGTAGCAGTAAGATTTTTGTTATTCTTCAGTGTAGTGTCACTGATGCTGCACTTGCATGGTTGCAGCACTGGGATGGATTGCTTAGCTTCTGTTTTGCCTCCTTTCATATTTTGGTGAGAAATATGGATATGAAAAACCTTGTAGTGAACTAAACTAGTGTTTCTGATACAGGCTTTCTTTGGAAGACCAGTCTTAGTCTTGTATTTCCTCATACTTTCTTGCCATCTCTGCCTTCTAATTTTATTATTAAGCAGTCACCTTGAGTCTGAAAGTTAGAATTAAAATATCTTTAATATATGCTATTTTAATATTGCTTACTGAAAAAGCATGAAAACACACTGTTATCAGCAGTAAAGAATATCAACAATGACTTCTGAAATGCCTTCTTATCCTTTCCTTCTTTTTTGATGTTTAAACAATGTGTGTCTTTGTGTGGAGTAAAGGAGAAAAACATCTTGGCCTCATTTGCTGAAACAGCTCCCAACATTTGTTTTAGTTTTGTTTTTTTCCCCTCTGTCTGTTCTCACTCTCTCTGGTGAAAACTTCACCAGGATATTTCTCATCACCTTCTTTCTACTCTCCAGATCCTTACAGTTTCTCAGGCTTTTGCTGCTTCACTCATTGGCATCAGTGCAGAGCCCAAGTGATTCAGTCCTGTGGGGCTCTTCGCTCAGGGCTGGGCACAGTGCAATACCTTTTCTGTAATGTTGGTGTTGGCTCATGATGGGAAAAACAGAAGAATAACACTTATCTGTACTATTTCAGATACTTGTTTTTGTGCTATTAACACATTTGCTTTTAAATTAAAAGCATTTCTTTCAACTGCAGACAGTGAAGCCCAGCTGTGAAGCAGAGTCCTGTGCTAAGCCCCGTCCTTACAGGAACATCAGGATCCTGACCTTTTTTACATCCTCAAGAGTGAGCACAAAAAGACTGTGCTGTTTCATAATCTTTCCACTTATAAAGCTTCTTGGATTGCTTAGTAAAAAATAATCTGAAGGCAGTAATTACATGCCTTTTAAAAGAAAAAGCATACTTAGACAATGGAAAGAAATTAAATAAGACAAAAGCAGGAATATTGAGGACATTTTAGTAAAACATTAGTGAGTATTTTAAAGTTCACAGATGCTTAAATCACCTGTCTTACAAATAAGAGGTGAATTCCCCATCTAAAGCTTTGAATGTCAGAGCACTAAGGTGGGCTGTTTAACCCATGTTTGGGCACTCAGCTTTTGATCTCAAGTTCACACCTCGCAATTTCATCCCCCTTGCTGCAGAAGTGCAGAAGCTTCCAGACAGGTGTTGGAATATGCCAAATAAACATGCTCAGCAGTATCTCAGCAGATGACCACAACTCTGGTTTTAACACCTACTGAAACAAAAAACAGCAACAAAAAACCAAACCAAAACCTCCAAAACATTTTAAAAACTGAACCACAAAAAACCCCTAACAAACCCAAGAAACCTCAAAATTGATTTAAAACTACTTCAGTATTCTTCCCCTTTCAATTAATGCATTTTTTTTACCTCTGATGTCCTTCAAATAGTGATGGGTGCCTGCTTATTCTGCTATGTCATTCTCCTCCTGCCTCACATTGTAGAAAACTGGTACTGTGTTTTTAATGCTAAGCCTTTGTTTATAGAGCCAGCAGCATTAGGCATTCATGGAAATACTGTTGTTTTTTTTCACAGATTCCCATGAATAATCATAGGGCTGCAGCACAGTAAAGTTTCTCTCTGTTAAATTTGCCTGTTAGATGTCATCGAAGAGTGGATTAAAATTCATTGGACATAGACAGAGAAAAACTTTGGATCAGCCCTAGAAAGGCATCTCTGCCTCTCCCAGAGGGAAACTGCTTTCCTTTGTTTTGTTCTCTTTCAAAGCAGAGATCCTCTGCTACACAGCAGGAATCCTGGAAATCTTGAATTTGTGTTTTGGGGGAAAACTTAGCAGCAGCAGTGCAGGTAGAACAGCTGGAATTTTATTTTGATCTTCTGGAAATAATGATTTATTTAGCATCATCAAATCAGCAATGGTTTATTTATTTATTTACCTCAATTTACCTGATTCTCAATATATTCTCTGTATTCCCCAGACCACCTTAATCCCCCTCAGCCTGACTTAAGCTTTTTGCAAAGGGAATCAATTGTTTTCATGACATAAACAGTGCTATGCAAACCAGAGTGTTATCTCAGTGTCCATGTAAATGGGGGATTAAAAGAACATGAAATAGGTATTTCAGGAACTAAGAAGGATGTTGGCTTAAAAATTGCTGAAGACTTAGGTGAAGATAGTCCAACACAATCACTTTTTCTCTAGGGCAATTGCTGGAGGAACTGTGCTTGGCTTGTATAGAATAATGTAATTCAGGAAGAAATTCAATTATTGAGCTAATTATCACATTGGATGAGTGGTAACAACCAAATATAAAGCAAGAGGCCACTGGAGGAAAGCCCAAATCACCTACTAATCCCTAAAGTTCACAGTGAGAAGTCCTGGTTGAGAAGTAAAGGTGTTGCTGGTTTGATTGTTAGGTGTAGTGGATTACAGTTTAATCCAGTGCAAATTCCCATTGCCTTCAAGAAGATACAAACACAGCTTTGGTTACTAATAATTGTAGAAGACTTTTAAAATCCAGAATTGATTACCTGACTGCATTTATTCAACTAAGCTGAATTTCAGCACAAAAGTTTGCTTTATAAACTGACTATATTACCCTGGTCTTAAAAAACAGAAATAAAATTATAACTTATAATATGTCTATAAAGATTTGAGTTTTTTAGTAGTGTCTGAAAAGGTAAATTCTTGTCCTATGCCCCAAGGCCCATGTTTTAGCTGCTTAAACCAGACCTTAATGGATCCTGGTTTTGTTTTGTTGGTTTTTTTATTTCTTTTCCTTTTTCCCAGTCAGGCTGCATCATCTGTCTTGGAGTGTCCCAAAGCACTTGTGATTTTCCCTGATTGTTTCATGCATCTTTCTGTCAAAGGAAAAAGGAAGGGGAGAGGGGAAAGAAATAGAGCTGCTGGGCAAAAGGATTCCTATTTATTATAGATTAGAATTTTCTGAAGTATTGGTTGATTTGTATGGGTCTCAATATGCCTCCAGAACAGAAATGCTTTATATGTTGGTGAAAAACTGGGCTAAAGAATAGTATTAACTTGTACCTTACACTGCCACACTGATTTCAGAGGGTCTGAAAGTTAATAAAGCCTCTCATACTCTTAAAACATATGCATTCGGAAATCAGCAGTGTTTCTCTGCTGAGAATAGAAAATTGATTGAATTCTATAACCTAATGTTTATGCTTACTCTTGCATATGCAGGTGAATATATATTAGGGTGGGAGAATTTTGACAACCTTTTTGAAGTGAAATCATTCTTTATATTCTGATCTGCTTAGAAGGCCCTTCCCCCCATTGCCATTTTCTGTTGAATAGGAAATGATAATTGCAGTTACAATGAGCTGAGCCAACTAGGAGCAGGAAGATAAATAATACCTCAAATAAAATGTTCATCTATGTAGATAGGATACTAATATTAATTACAAATAATTTTAATTAAGACTCTTATTTTCTCAATCATACTTTTTGCAATGTAGAGGATGTGCTTTTTTAAGGAAAAAATTCAATTGCTTTTGGTAGGAAGTAGAACTAAAGCAAACCTGTTCCTCTTCTGTCTACTATTTGGAAACGTGTGCAATTTTTCTGTTGGTCAGTTTTCCACAACTTTTTGGGGGAGGCTGCAGGGAGTGGATGAAAAGACTTTCTAACGTGTCACTGGCATCCTTCTCCCAGTTGGATTCTGCATGAACTTACAGCTTCAGCTCAGAAGTTTCCAATCTTTTAAATAGCCTATGTATTGAGACACAAAATTCTCAAAACCTGAGAGTCTCTGCTATGTTTCAAAGACAACATTATCTTTACTCCATCCTCTTTTGGTGTTATTTAAGCTGCTTAAAAACCTCCCTTTAAAGTGCTCCTCTCTTAGGTGCAGTTTTCCTTGGGGCATGTCTGCTGTTCTCTCTGTGAGTAGTTGAATTCAGGCTTTGGAGGTTGACTGGCCAACCAGCAGCCTGCTCAACATCTGCACTGGTCCCTGTGCTCTCCACAGAGACAGAGGCCCTCGCCACTGTCACACATAACCTTGTGCTGATTGTTTTTTGAGCCTTTCCCTGTTTTTGCTTTAATCTCATTTTCCAAGGAATGAGAGATCATATCTACATATCTGGTAGATAGATCTTCATTTAAGGCTAGTGATTGAGGGCAAAACTTTTGAGGCAATATTCTTAATGAAGTGTCCTGAAATCCATGCCAGAGCAGTATTTCAGGGAAATTGATGTTTACTATAGCATTTTTATTGGCCAGAGTTCCACTTTTACCCCAAGTACGCCTGGGCGCTTGGGAGATGCATTGGACTTGGTGTTGAATATCCCTACTCTCCACAACAATCATTCCCTTCTGTTTAACACGTGCTAGCCCACAGTGATTTACTCATTCCTTATTTTCAGACTTTATTAGTGTCTTTTGTTACACGTAGTAATAAAAGTGCAATCCAATCTACCTTTTTAGTTGCTTTCTCTTTTTTCCTGCAGTATTTATATCCCACTGCTACAGTGAAAATACTGAATAGGGAATGGGCCATTCATAAGGGTGACAGGGTTAGTGTTTGTATGAACTAAGGCCCTCTAATTTACTATTTTTCAAGCCATAAGAATGACCAGGGACTCTCCCATTGCTGCTTAGGTAAATGTAAAACTAAATAAAGGATTTTTTGTTGTTTTTCCATAGATGTTACACACCCATAGAAATATTTTCACCCAAAGAAAGCTCCTTGAGTCCAGCTGTTTCCCTTTAGGCTTAGAAGGAGAGAAAGACTGATTAAATATTCTTTCTATTCTCTGTTTTGGTGGCACCTGGCTGATCTGTGTCTGGAGCCAGTTCAATTATTTAAGTACACAGTGTTGTGTTTGATGTCAAATTCTGAACAGACTGCACCCCACAAGAAGGAAAATGGGGAGAAGGAGTGTGCTGATAAACTACAATATCAGTAATAATACTGACCTGAAATAACTATAGATGCCTGATGAATGGATTGGTTTGAACTGCTCAATTATATGAACACAGAATGAAGAGATGGATTAAACAAAAAAAAGTGTTTATTTTGAGAATAGTTTTTTTTTTTTTTTTTTAATGAATTGTAAACATGTCTTCATTTCCAGCACCAAAAGGTCGGACCATTCCAACACCAGACTGGCAATTCAGATCGAAAAGGATGCAGGTATGGCCTGGGAGTTTGGGTGTCTTGCTTGAATTGCAAAATGTGATGTAATTACCCTGGTGAAGCTTTGCTGGGAAAGCTGAAGAGATGCAAAAGGTTTAAATGTTGTGTGTACAGACCAGAGCATGTAGTAAAACACCAGTTTAAGTCATGTCACCTGATGTGTAAATTCACTCTTCAGTTGTGTGTAGCTGATCTGACAGAGCTGCTGGGAAGCAGGCAGTGGGCAGGGAAAGGTTTTGGAAAAAAAGCAGCAAGTTAGTGGTGCCCCTACCACCAAGCAGTTTGAGCTGACAGGTGTCTCCTCTCTCCTGGAGAGAAACCTCTTTGAGAGGGGGGAGAAAACTTGCAAGAGGAAGAAGCAGGAAAGATGTGGGCCACTCTATTGGGTATCAGTGCAATAAATGAGCACCAATCCATGGCCATGTAAAGCAACTTTCCAGGCCACACCAAGTGGTTCCTGTGAGACTGGGAAGTGAGAGCAGTTTTGGCACATCAGTGGATACAGAGCATGTGGTACATCAGCTCACACTCTGTGCCTGGTGGGACAGAGCCCTTTTTGGGGGGAACTGATACCAGTGTCACATGGCAAAATCCCATCCCAGTGAGAGAGGCCAAGGTTTCATATATGGGTTTCATAAAAGGGTTCCTTTTTTCTTTTATCTTGCCACAGAGATGGCAGGGTTGTACTGTAAAGTTAGAAGTTTACATTTTAATTATTGCTAGTTTACCCCCCCCCAACATTTTTATCATTATCCATTACATCAGTAACGTGAACAGATTAACATGAACAAATACACATCTTCAAGCAGAAATGGATTAATCCAGGATGCCCTAGTAGGCAAGAGAGGCATTAGTAGTTTGAAGCATGAATAGTGCTTTTTAATTATTTATCACTCAAGGCAGGGAGCTAAAATTTTTCCCTAGACCTTTCTATCATCTGATAGCAATGACCTTTAGGATTACTATATATGCTAATAAGTGAATTATTTAAACCCTCTAGCTTGAGAAAAGCACTCCTTTTTTGCATGTGCTTAAAAGACTCATTTTACCACATGCTTCAATTTTGACCAAATACCCTCCAGCAGGTGCACAGGTAAGTGTGTCATGGGCACACATGGACAAACATAGCAGGGCTGTGTGTGTACTGGCCATGGGCATGAAAAGCAGTGTAGTTACAGGCCCTCTCCTCCTCTAGTATCAAGGAGCAATTTGTAGGGGAAGCCATAGTACCTGCATGTGGCACCATGATAGCATTTGTGAAGGGTTAGTCCCTTTCTCAAATCCCCATCATAAAGTGCTCTTTTTAATCCAGTTAAAGGCCACAGACCTTTAAGAGATGGCACTTCTAGACTGTAATGAGGCTTTTTTCACCTTGGCATTTGGTCTAAGCAATGTATAATTGAACAGCAACTCTTTTTAAATTTGTTCTAGTGGTGAATGTTTCATTCTTACTCAGTATGCTAAGTAAACTCCTTTAAAATAAGTATCCTCATCTTAAGTACCAACAGATTCTTCATGGACAAAGCCTGAAAAATTCCTGGAAGATTAAAAGAAAAAATCCCAACAAAATTATTGGAAGCTGTGTGACCAAAATATTTAAAAATCTCAGAAGAAACATTCAAATTTAGGCATATGTACCAAAGTAATAATGATTTTTTGTTTCTTTAGATTAAGAATAGTATATAGATATAAACTTAGCATGGCAGAGACTTTTAGTGGAGCCAAGACATTCTTACTGTTGTAAATCATGGAGGTTATTTGATTGAGTCTGAAATATGTGTTATCACTAATGTGATCTTTTATTCACAATATTGTTCATATTAACTTGATTCTTTGAAGGGCTACATAGGAAATGTAGATTGTATAAAGTATCAGGAAGATATAATCTAGCTGGAGGAAGAGGATTTACGTAGAAATGAATAAGAAGATAAAATTTTAGGCAGAATGGCTTTGTATAATTTTTTATTTTTACAAATGTGTGCTGCTCTGGTTGTAGGAAATGACGACAATAATCTCAACTCCATTTTTTATGAGCATTTGACAAGATCTCTGCAGGAGTCTCTTTGCGGAGATTTGATCCTGGGCCGCTGGGGAAACTACAACACAGGAGACTGTTTTATTCTGGCATCGGATTATTTAAATGCCTTTGTGCACTTGATTGAAATTGGAAATGGCCTTGTCACCTTTCAGCTCAGAGGGCTTGAATTTCGAGGTAAGGATCCTGATGATTTAAATAATAACAAAACCAGCGATAAATACTGTCTGTCTTTTAATCTATCACAACTCTGAAGTAGGGCATAGAGTTTGAGGACCTTTCTCTTCCTACAGATACTTGTTTATCTAATAGTTTGGTACTTCTTTGTATCATTATATGAATATTGTTTTGAAATCTAGATGTTAAGAAACTTGGAACCATTTTCTGCAGTATCATAAGACTTTCAGAAAGTACGGTTGATTTTGTTGAGTGGTTTGCTTGGTTCACTCTTTTGAGTAATGCTTGGTTATGTTTTCAGATTATTTGTTTTCCCCCATAACTATGAAAATTGAAGTTGTTCTTAAAATTGTTCAACCTTGTCTTTGGAAAAAAAGAAAAAAAAAGAAAGCCAGAAGAAGACTCCTTCTATGGAAAATATCCTGTGTCAAACCATGTAAGAAGCCAGTCCTGAGATGGTCTCTGTCACACTAGAACAGCAGAGTATAATCAAGGTGACTTTTCAACAAGGTTGAGTGTGAGAAAATAGGTGACAGACTGGCTCTTTGAATGCACTTAAGTGTGGGAGGATTAGATTAGGAAATACCATGTGTGGGCTCAAGTCTTGACTCTGTGACAGACTCCATGTAGGATGTTGAACAGGTTGTGGTGAATGCTTCATGTTGGCTTTCCTTCCTCTGTAGTGGAGATAAAGATAACACTCTTGTGTCCTCAGCGAAGTTATGTGGAAAGAAAACAGTAAATGCCTGAAACAGCTTGGTATTGAGTACGTGATGAGATGCCTGTTCAGAACAAATGCAAATCGTAAGGAAAAACAACTGGAAAGGAAGAAAGATAATTCTTGTTGTTGATGATGATTGTTGAGGAATACATGGTCATGTATGTGTGGTTCTGGGGTTTGCTTCAACTTCCAGGACATCTGTGCAAGTATTCTTGTATTTACCTTCTCCTCAGGTGCTCCCAAGGTGAGCTGCCGTGGTGCTGGCATGTCAGGGACAGGTACTTGCATTCTAACTTCAAAAACATATCTTTGCTGATCATCCTTTTGTGTTAAAATAGTTCAGTGTGGAATTTGAAATAAACAGAAGAAAGAAATCTCCTTCCCACTTAAATTACATGAGGTTTGTGAGGTTTTCTTTTCTTTGTGCAGTTGCCCCTTACTGCTGAGTCCCTCTCTATCATCACCATTGCTAGGCAGTAGAAGCAAAGTAAATCTTGGAAACAGATGAAACCATATGAGAGGCTGCTCAAGCCACGTGCTAGCTGGTTAAAAAGATCAGGGGCCTAGCAGACAGGCATAATGAATGGAAGTTGATTAGGGAAGAACTGAACAGTTTTGTTGCAATGTAGTTTGGGAAGACTTTCTTTGCAGTTGAGCCAGGATCATTCACACCCAGCAAGTGCCATTTGGTGTTTGAATCTGAGAGCAAAGCTCAAAAATTGCAGTGTGCCACCTGTCGAGGCATCCCTGTATTCCCTAAAATCACAGCTTAAGTAATTAAATGTGTCAGAAAATTGACCTTTCCATGCAAATTGCTTAATGCTGTTCAGTGTTAATTAACTGTAATTAATATTTTAGTTTGTGAATAGATGCAGCATGTCTGCCAGCTGCAACAGGTCTTTAAATTCAGCTGGGGCTGAGCCTCACAGCCTCTCATGTCTTTCATAGACCACTGTTGAGAGCCAGCTGAGATCTCAGGAGGAATATTCTCTTTCCTGGTCTTTTTTGCACTCCTCATGGGGAGGCTGGCAGCCTGCAAAGCCACACCTGTCTCTTACCTGAGTCTTTAACAGGCTTGGACCAAGAGAGTAGCAGCAAACTGAACTGGAAAGCAATGCCACTTACTGGAGGAGGTGAGAAAAGGAGTGAGGAAATGGGCGTTTTACTTAGATTATCTCATCTTCACTGCTAATCTAGTCCCCTGTTCCTCCTCACCCTCAGAGTATCACTGGGGGAAGCGACTGCTCAGTACTAGAGGAGGAGGTAGTTGGAAATGGGAGAAAAATGGACTCCCTCACTTCTCTGAACCCACTGGATAATCCTGTTCCAAGAATAAGACAAAATTTGTAGTATTTTGTGTCCTCACAGACATGGTATGTAAGGAAGTTTTCTCTGGTTAGATTATTTGGTAGAGGAGTTGTTATGGGACCAGAAACTAGGAGTGTGTGTATTTCTATTCCGTTGTTTGGCCTGGAACAGAAAAGCCATGTAGGGTTGAATAAAAAACTTACCTGAGACAAAACCAGCTCAAACATGTAGCATTTACTGTACCATGTGAGACCTGAACCCCACTGGACTGTGCAGAACGAGTGCCAGAGAACTCACACGAATTCCAAGCCTGCTTAAGGATGGAGTAGGAGAAGCAAAAGAGCCCCGAGGGAAACAAAGCACAGGCCAGATAAGGATGCCTAGATCTGCATGATGCAGATTATAACAAAATCCTCACGGACACCAAAATGTGAGCAGATAATCTGCTCTGTGCCCAGTGGAGGCTTCTTGGGGTGATGTGCTGGCACCAGAGGGTTGTTTGTGTCTCCAGGTAACCCATAAGGACTGGTGTGCTTGAGATAACTGTGCTGCAGAACCATGTCCCTCCTGTACGTGGTTTGGTCCCTCTGCCAGCAAGGAGCTGGGCTGCTCTGGTGGGGCTGCAGGCCACAGAGGTGCCCAGGCACTCATCTGGGTGAAAGGAGCCAGAGTGGCTGAGCTGAACACAGAAGTTCATAAGGGGATGAACCAAGGCTATTCCAAGGAAGTCGTGTGAAAGACTGAAATTCTGCATTGGAAGGCGTTCTTTGCTCCTTCCCTTGAACAGGACTGCTGCCTGCAGGGGCAGGAAGGTAGAGCAGACTTCCACCAAACAGAACCAAGAGACATCTCCTTTGTGGACTGGGCACGTTCTTCCCCATTTGCAGTCTTGCAAAGGGCTGTGAATACAGCCTGAATACTGAATACAGTAGTTTTTCCTGCAGAAGTGAGAGAGTGTATGGAACTGTGCTATAAGAACCTGATGGTTTACAAAGTCAAGTGGTAGTTATTAAGCACCAGGCTCTGCTTTGGACATCCTGCATTCCTATTTTTAGTCATCTAGTCATGCACTGTTTTTTACAGGGGACCCTGATTCCTTTCATTGTACAGAATGGTTTCCCACAAGGAGGAGTAAAGGGCTAGAAGAGGAACTTGTAATCTGTAATTTCTGAGCTTTGGCTGCTTAACTTCAATTTCAAACAAGCAGTTTTAATTGAGAGACCCAAAAATCTGCTGTTCCTTAAATAGGAAATCTGTGTTTGCCTTGGAAATGAGTGAATCACAACAGTGTTCTCTGTGACTATTTTCTGTTTGTGATTAAACCAAAAGCAATGTTTGCCTTGTGGAGCTCTGGATCTTCCTACGGGTGTTTCTTGTTGTGGTATCTGAAAGGCTGTGCTGGCAATACTGGCTGGTAGTGCCCTAAGAAGGGGTCAAGAGCCTTCTGAATTTATGTGAACTGTGACAGGAGGTTCTTGCTGCCTCCCCAGTTTGCAGTCCATCCTGATTGAGAATTGGCATCGTAAGTGACTGATCCAGATGCCTGTCTAACTGTTTGTAATAGAAGCATTTGTCTCAGCTTTTAAATGAGAAAACAAACCCAACCAAACGCCTGCAGGCTGCATAAGTAGGTACAGACTGAGCAGACTGAAAGAAGAGAGTCAGCAAATTTGGGATTCCTTTCATCTGTCTTTATTCCTGTTCACATTAAACACTTTGGATGAATTAGTTTTTCACTCCCCCATTCTGTGGACAGAGAGGGGATGTGCCTCCATTGTGTCATTCTTCCTGAGTGAAAAGCAGAGGAGAGGCTCAAGACCTCCAGGCATTGACAGGAAATGCCCAGCTCCTCCTTTTTGGAGAGCAAAGAGAAGGTAGTAATGAGTTGAAACCAGGGGAACACTTCCAAGGAGCTCACAATGGTGTGTGGCAATTGAGCCCTTCAGTAACTTAACTCTGCTGTGTGTGTTAGACCACAGCGGAAGGCTAAAAGCAGCCTGCCAGAAGAAATACATAACATATCATTTAATTTGAAAGGAAGAGATGGGAAAACCCACAGTCAGGGAACAAGCAGAAAAAATGTCAAAATATCTCCCTCTCACGAGTTCCCTGTAGTACAAGGGAGATTTAAAATGTTTTCCTGTTTAGTCTGTGTGTCTACAAAGTGTCTTTTGGAGAACATTCATTTAGGCATTACATGTGTAGAAACTACTTACTGATGGTGTGGCTGAAGTCTTTGGGAGCCGTTTTCTAACTCCTGCACAGTATTCTTCAGTCATTTAATGAACTTCTAAATCTCTGCTGTGATTTTTTGTTAGTGCACTTTGCACGTGCAATATTCATGCTTCACTTGGAACTTCATTAGACAGATGAAGGCAAGAAGTGCAGAGCAGACACAGATGTGGTTGTACAGGGTGGCAGGCAGCTGTGGCAGCAGGATGGGATTGCCTGTGGGGCTCTCTCTGTGTTAGCTAGCTCATTTCCCACGCAAAATGGTGTATGAAAGCAGCCAGTTCAGGCTATGTGCTCTAGGCACAGTAGTGATGTCTAATAAGGACAGTTACTCATTTCTGCAGCATGTGTGTATGCTGCATGGTTTTGTTACAGTAGCAAGTACATTACCAGTCTAAAGAATATTTATTTGTGTTTGATTTTTGTGTCTGAAGGCTCTGTAGCTCTGGGAAGAATCATTCTTTATTTAAAGAGTGGTTGCAACTTTCATTTTTTTTACAAATTACTTCTTGCTGTTTGGGAAATAAAAGCGCCTATGTTCGTGCCTTTGCTGAGACCACACTTAAAGTAGGTTCAGTGTATGTACCAGAACATTAAAAGGTATTGATAAATTACAAAGAGTTCAGAGAAAAACAGCATTTTTGGAACGACCCTTGGGAAGGAAGGTTAAAAAACCAAAGGTGCAGTGTTTGTGGGAAAGAACGAAGACTGAGAGACACAGTTCTTGAAAATATGAGAAACTTGGGCAGAAAGGATGCAAAGGGTTTTTTTTAATCTTGGTAATTTAATTGGGAAGAATAGCATGAAACAAGGAAGAGGATACTTTATGTTAAATGCAGGAAATCTGTGATGTATAAGCTTTTCTAGGTGTACAATGATGCCTCAACTGTGGAAGCTGTCCATGAATTTCAAATAGGCTTAGAATAGTTTCTGTAACACATACTAAAATAAATATTTGATGTCTTTTTTTCTTTTTCTTCCTTTCACAATTTCGTGTGTATTTATGGGTGCAGTGGAGAAGACTTCTGAAAAGAAGGAAAATGTTAAATGCAGTGCAACCTTTTTATTGAGAAAATATCTTTGCCAAAACCAAAATAATGCATCTTGCATTGCACTGCAAAAGATGTGACATGAGAAGTTTTTGTGGTGTTTCATAGCTTCAAGTTTAACAACAAACATCTTTGGGGAATGCTACTTCCACGTGGCCTTTCTTTATGTGTCTCTGTGGGCCAAGAAAAGGAAAGGTTTCTGAGGAGTGGGGATGCCTGTTATTATAGCAGCTGATCTGGTCTGAAAACCAGATTGCTTTTCAGACATACAAGCACCTGAAGCAGCTGAAAGCCAAACCACAGTTTAAGAACTAACAGCTTTGATGTTTAAGGAATTGATACTGGTTTTTAAGTCCTGAATTATTTCTTTGAAACAAGCTGAGACTATCTGAACCTATAAATTACTGTTCTTTTTCCCAGTTCCACAAGCAAAAGAGGAGGAAGGAGCCAAAAAAGTTGCAGGTTTCCAGAATGTGTCTAATTCTGTGGTTCAAAACTTTGCATTTTTGAGCTCAGTTCACTCCTCTTTGACGTATTTGGTTTTTTGTGTTTCTAGAACCATATCTGATGTGTGTTTCATTAAAGGATGGCCTTCCAATGGCTGTAATTATCTCACTCTGCTTGTTTTGTGTGATAACTTGCTGCTTGTTAAGCTGCTATCCTGAGCAGAAAAGAACATTTGCTTGAGAAGGAGCCTTATCCATCAGAATTTGGGAATACTCGGATTTGCAGCATAAGCTTGTTGCAGCAGAGCCAGATAATTCAACTGTAATGCATTTATTTGTAAGATATTGTATCTGTGCTTTGTTTTGCCAAACAAATGGTTGGCAACCAGGCATTTTTGTGGAGTCATCTGTGAAGAGATCTCTGCATTGCTTAGGAAAGGAGTTACTCTGGGCATGAACCCTTTCTCTGTAGATTTACACACTAGTTGCTTATTTGTCAGCAATCCTCAGTGCTCAAGATGTTGCTGCCTTCAGCCACAATAATTAGTCCCTGTTCTAGATGTGTTGTTAAACTGAAGTGTTTCATGGAAATTAAAACTGCTCCTAGAGGTATGTCATTGTGGGACGGATTTTTCTTTCTGGCCCCTCACATCTTGCAGAACCTTTTTCACTCACTGAGTTTTCAAAATTGAGTTCAAAAGCAGACTATGGTTTCAGCCTTAAATTCTAGAAGGCTGGGTGATCATTCAGTTAGGTGTATTTTATCCTCTTGAAGCAAGATTAGTCTTCAGTTTCAGTTTTCTCATTTCCATTTAGGTCAGATCATTCTGGCAGAGTACAAGTCTGTCCTCAAATCCTGATGTGTCAGGAAAACACAAAGAGCTCCAAGTTCTCACCCTGGCTTTCTCCTGAGCTCACACAGGCTGACCTTGCTTTGTTCAGCTGGCACATGTTTTTTACATTGATGGATTTTTGGCAACCTTCCAGTGTTAGATATCTTACAAATGAATTGGTCTCATCTATACTAGCAAGGGTCAGAGTGAATGACTAAACTGGAGTGAAGTGTACAAGATTATTTTCCTTCTACTGCAGAAAGAAATGCAAAAACATGTTTTCCCTCAGATTTTGAAATTACTAATTACTAGTGAAAACATTTTCCTGTATTTTAATATTTAATGGTACTACACTTAATTATATTGCAGAAGCGAAGTGCATGTTCTGTTCCCTGCTCTTTGGTTTTATGAATAATTCTCTCAGAGTTTCTTGAGCTTGCTAATTTTTTGAGAAGCACTATAAAAGTTGTCATTTAAACCATCAGTATATAGCACATACAAAAAAGTCCAGGTCCAGCCTTCTGTAAAAAATAAACAAATTCTTGACTTCATTTGCTGTGTCCTGTCCCTTCTGGTTCAATATATCAATCTGAGCACAGGCTCTTAGTCTCTGTGGTACCAGTGTCTGGAGTAGCGAACCAAAAAGGATTGATGTATGCACTGATAAATTAAATTTTGCAATAAAATGCCAATCCGGCATTGAAGTCCAGCCAGTGCATTAAGGACTAAAGCAAGACTCCATTAAAGATGAGAGAAAATTACTGGCAGTCGTTCTAGAACTGATTACAGCAATTGGGAGGGAATCAACGTGTTCTTGAGCATCAAGCCTGAATGTTGTCTTTGTGGGCTTTGTTGACCTTTACTAGCTGTTGTTTGGAAATACTAATCAGCAGGAATGAGGATTTGGTGTTCTGTCAGAGCACTGGCCATGGCTCAGGCTACACCTTTAAACTAGACAGGGATACCCCAGAGGCTCTGCAAGCAGTAAAGACACCAAATCCCCAAGGTGGTAGTGCCCAAGTTCATCAGACAGCTTTTGTTAATCAAGTTCATATTTGCCAGATGTTGAAGAGCACACCCCTGATTTCATTCTTTGGAATAAATCCGTGAAGCGACCCCATGAGCTCCTTTGGTTGTTTCCCAGAGCTTTTGTAATAACACAGTTCCTGTGTGAATGACTCTTGCTCCTCAAGTTCAATGTTGATTGCACCCACTGTAGTATAATTTTAAGTCTAGCTGATTAAAATTACCTAGCAAAGACAACTTGGAGGCATTTTAACCTGTTGAATTAACTAAGA
Source organism: Petroica traversi (assembly GCA_025920805.1). Classification (NCBI taxonomy): domain Eukaryota; kingdom Metazoa; phylum Chordata; class Aves; order Passeriformes; family Petroicidae; genus Petroica; species Petroica traversi. Next base: position 9,600,794 of record JAHLSL010000012.1, on the reverse strand, counting down.
ATGCAAATAATATTCTGGCATCATCTGCTGTTTGTTATGCATGTGATGACAGTTTCCTTTAAACATTGAGGGTCTCTTGAATTCACCTTTTCTTGGCCTTACCAGCCTCCTTAGGCCCTGTATGTTACAAAATATGTCCCCTGAGAAAACTTGTAATTACAGAAACTACAGAAATAATATTTGGCATGTATTGAAAGAGGTAGTACAGAGAGTAAAGCCTTCCATAGAAATAAAATTAGATTTTCCATACAAAAACAAAACAAAACAAAAAAACCAAACACAACCAAAAAAACTCGAATAGTTACATAGACTGAGCAAAGGCATCTTTAAATGCTGTTGTTGTAGGGGGATCAGTGACAGATGTTCATTGTGTTTTTCATTTTTCATCACTTGCAAACATTTGGCAATACTTAGTTTTGCACCTGGGATGAAGATGTACCTTCTCTTAAATTCAGTGTAATATTGAGAGACCTTTGAACTTTTAAAAATAAACATAACAGCAATAGTAACAGCACAAGCATGGAACATTTGTTTTACTCTTTCCAAGCAATGAACAAAGGAATGTTTTCCCTACTTCAGTTTGAGTACGATGTTTTCTGACTTGATTTCTCAGAAGCATCATCTGACCCAGTGCAGTTCCTGGGTTTTTTTGCTGTTGAGCAGTAAGTGTTAGTTCATGTAGAAATCTGTGAAATATGAAGCAGAAGCGCTCCAGTTCATGTCCAATCCAACTGGAAATGTCAGCCTAATAGGTCATGTTTTGTACTTGGCAGCATTGAAAGGCAAGATATTTCTATTTAGATGACCTGAAGACTTTTAATGATTTTTCATATTGTATATCCCTGATGTCTAAGGAGGAATGTGTATCAGTGCGAGAGCAGCAGTGGGTTCACAGTGTAAATTTTCATTCTTAGCAAACTGAACAGAGAACACTGGAATCCAATGAATCTTTTTCCTCCATCTCTGAGGGCTATAATCCTGTTTTTTCTCACACATTTCCTTCTGATTTTTATATTTTTACTTGTCTGTTTTGCAGGTGCACAGGCAAAAAAGTGATGATAACCAATACTTTAGCATATTTTGTTGTATTTTGAGAGGTTTTTCCTAGTGAGGAGAAAGGAATATTCTAGATGCCACTTCTGTTGATATAAACTGAAGTTCACAGGTTGTTGACCAGAGAGCTGTGATGGGACTGGAACAGACAGTAGAGAGCACAGAAATTGTCCTCATGCTCCATAGAAAAGCCTTGGGGATGCTGCCCTGCTCCAGGCTCTCTTTTGGGGTGCTGGCAGACTTCAGGGAATTGAAGCTGGCCCTGTGTTCTTTCCTGGCTGAATGGTCAGATGATGAACACAGCCAAATTCCTCTCCCATTTACAGTGACACAACAGGTCTGTTGATCCTGGGGGGGAGGGAGCTGTTGAACTGCAGTGCAGTGTCTCTCCCTCTTCTGTTGAGTGTATTTAGAAGCTGATGGAGTCAGCAGTCTGTGGGGTGATACTGAACCTCTGGCAGAAGGCCTGTGCAAGGTGTGTAACTTGCATCACAGGAGACGGCCTTGAAAGATGGTTTATGTAGGAACTCAGTGGGGAGCAAGTTCTGCAACAGCCTATGGAGAGTAAATTTTAAAAAGAAGCATACATCAAGAATGTAAAACTCATGTATTTTGGGAATACTGGTGGGAGCACATGGGTGTCTGCCTCGGTTTTTATTAGTAGTACCCTACATGGTAGAGAAACTGTATTCATAGATTTCAAAGCCACAAGGGCTCAGCTTGACCAACCAGTGTGGACAGCATAGGCTGAAAATGCAGAGTCTGCATTATTGCTTCTGCATGTGCCTCATGATTCTTTTTGAGGTAGCATATCCTTTTTAGAAAAATTTGCTCTGCTTTGATCTAAAGCCTGTGTAATAGACTAATTAGAAAGCTGTTCTGTTCTTGTGATGTGCTGCCACTAGTGCTGTTCATTAGAGATGTTTGATCCAGAGTAGCTTTTACTCCAGTGGGAGAGAGAACAACCTGGTAGATGTTATTTTTGGTACCTGCTTTCCAAGATAGTGTGCTAAAACCCAGGTTTTACAAGTGCTCTGACACACTAAAATGTTTCTTTGAGTCCAGTGTGTTAGTTGAATAAGCAGACTGAGACTTGGCTCAATTTGCTTGATGTGTCTTACAGAGCGAGACTCTTCAGGGTTGCATCCTGGCAAGTTTTTATGAAGGCAGAAGCTGTGGTCTGTAGTTTAGCTCAGCTCAGAACCCATTAGAACTAGAACATTAGACAGGCCCTTTTGGCTTTTACAGGTGATAGTAAATGAGTAATGTACTTTATTTGCTGTTGCACATGGCTAAGTTAGCACATGGAGTTTGTTGCTGTAGCTCGCCTTACAGATTTTTGCTAAATGCCTACAACCTTCAGACATACCATGAATGTAAGCTTGCAAGACATCCTTTGTTTCTCCTCCCCCAATAACTGGCAGCACGCTCTGTTTTTCTCGCTGCCAAGGGACATACTGCCAGCAGAGAGAAGTGGAAGCTATAACAGAAGGAGATGAAGACAACGAAGGCTGCTGCTGCTGTAAGCCCGGGCACCTGCCTCACCTGTTGTCCTGCAATGCAGCCTTCAACCTGCGCTGGCTGACGTGGGAGATCACCCGGAGCCAGTACATCCTGGAAGGGTACAGCATCATCGACAACAACGCTGCCACAATGCTGCAGGTGTTCGACCTGCGCAGAATCCTCATCCGATACTACATCAAGGTAAAGGCTGCTTGGTTCCTCGGCAGAGCAAGTGTTTCCTTTGACAAACAGAAACAGTGCTGTTTGGCAATGGAAGAAAGAGCATTTGAAGTTTTTTGCTTCATGTTTATCCCTCTGCACTACAGTCTGGCAGTCAGACTGACTTGATGTTAGATCGTAGACCCATAGAATCATTTGGTTTGATCTGAAGATCATCTAGTTCCAACCCTCCTCCTATGGGTAGGGACACCTTCCACTGGAATAGGGAGAGTTAATTCATGTGCCCCTTTGCTAAATTTAATTCTGGTCACTTATACTTACAGTTAGTACAGAAAATGGCAGGCATGCTTGAGTGGAGATCAAGAAGGGTAGTTACCATCCTCTAGTGATAAAGTCAGACAAAATGTTCTTACTTATCTTCTTACAACACTTCACTAACAGTTTGTTATTTCTCTTGCCTTGGCTTTTCACAGGTTGTTTGGTTTTTTTTTATGGAAAAGAAAGAGATTAACAATCATAAAGTTCTTGGGAAACCTCTGAAGAGCTGTTTCTCAAATGTACTCTTCTAGTAGTGCAGACCAGCTTTTTACCTTCTGTTTTACATATTTACCACAACACATTGGAAGTTGGTTTATTCGATCGATTACACAGGAGTTCATTTACACCACTTCTATATTTGCATTGTTATTAAGATCACAATAGCCACACCAATACTAATTTGTCAAAATAATTGAACCTGATAGTCTAGCAAGACATCTTCATCCTCTGCCAAAACAATTCCCCGTCCAGCAAATGAAGAGTTTGTTGAGCTTTATAATCTTCTACTGAAGCAGCAAGAGCCAAGTGCTGCTTCCTATGCCACTGGTACTGCCATAAAGCCAGTTGCTAAAGCTCCAAACCATCCCTGACATCTCCTTTCTGCTTACATCTCTGCAATTGTAAAAATCTGCCAACTTCAGAGAGAGACCTGTTGTAAATAAGTTAATCACCATTTTTTGCAAATGAACCAATGTAGTAAAAACAAGCTCATTGACTTACAAAGCTGCTTTGATCATGCAGTTGATTACTTCTGGGATTTCATAAATAATTTTGCAGGCAGTACAGCCTGGTAACCAACCTGCTTTGTTTAATAAACTAATTAGAAATAAAACTGCATGTGAGCACAGCTTTTTCATCTTAGAAGTGGGGTTTGTGGATGTAAATTGTTTTAAAGCAATGTAACTAAGCTAAAAAAAAAGCAAAACAAAACAAAACCCAACTCTTCTTTAACCTGTTATGAGTATGTTGCTACAATTGCTTTGCTTTACTTTAAAAGGTAACCTAAATAACTAGAACATAAACTGGTGCAAGCTGGCAAATGACTCAGCTTTTGATGGGGAATGAGATTGAAAAAATCCCAGTCTAAGATGCAATCAAATCAGCATCTTATTAGTTTAAAGCAGTGAAGAATTGTGCTTTATGAACTGGAACTCTTTTAGCACCTTAAAATGAATTAATATGTGGGGAAGTTGTGGAAAGTGTGAGATTCACCACATGGGACATAAAATGTAACTGAAAGGTGGTTTAGAGCTTCTGCTTCTGGACACACCTGAGAAGCAGCTGACATAGGAATGATGGCTTAGACAAACTTTCATCCCATGTGGTACAGGTGTGGTTAGTTGATCCAGTTTTGAGTGAAAGGGAGGTGGGTTAAATGCTCTCCACATCACTGAGATATGCTGTGGCTCCATCTCCACTCTATGCAGAGTTCATATTCACCACTCTCGTCTCTGAAAGTGTGAAAATCAAATCTCTTCTGGGTGGATTTAGTTGAGCCAGTACTGTTATACTGCACTGACAGAGTTTCATTCTCACTCAGGCTGTCGGTCTCAGACAGTTGGTCTCTTTAGTTTACTTCTCTTTTTAGGGAAAGATGAACTGAAGATAATAATGACCTGTTGGCATCTTCAATATTAACCTGGGCTGGGGCTCCCTTCATTAAAGTGAGGGTGCACTCAGGAGATCCCTTTGTTAGAATGTCACTTCCCAAAAGAAAGTTATCTGGATAATTTTCTTCTTGTGTTTTACAGTAATTAGATTTCTCCATATACAGGAGCTTTAAAAAGATTTGGTAAAATCTTTAGGACAGCCTTGGAAAGTGAGAAGGTATAATATATATTGGATCAGCTTTTTTTCCTGTTTATTTATTGCTTGCCTCCAAATAAACAGTATCAGACGCAGAGGTGAGAATTCATTCCTTTCCCAGCTCTTTCTTCTGGAGGAATCTAGACTGAGACCCTGTGCAGTTTCACTGTGAACACTTTAAGCCCTTGACACTTTCTTTTTAACCGTGTGAAAGTAATTGTAAAAAGAACTATAGATAAGACTGTATTCAGGTCACATAAAACACAACTTAAGCTGGAGTTTCTGCAAGAACTGCGCTTCCATTGCATTGAGCATTTGGAGTGTTTCTGGTTTATTCTCTGTAGCTTACAATGTTGTATATATTTACCATATTGTTTCAGAATTGCCATATAGCTGAGGATGTACTTATGCACAAAACATATCTTGGAAGGGTTACCAAGAGCAGAATTTAATTAAGTGACACAAGTTTTTGTTGTTTCTGTGTCTGATTGCAAGTCTGATTTTTTTCCCATCTGCTTCTTTGTAAACACAGATGAGAATAATAAAAAAGCAAGCTGTATTTCAAAAATCAACAAAGAGAATGTATGCTTTGTTTTAGTTCTTCTATCCTTCAATAATAATTATTGTATTTGTCTTTTAAACAATGAGTTGCACTGAGCATCTTATTCCTAAATCATATTTATTTCATTTGCAGTTTCATTGACAACCTAGAAATGCATACATCTCTTATTATGAAAGGATTTTTATTTCCCACAAATAAAGTGGGTCAGCTCCTGTAGCCCTTCTGCATATATTTTGAAATAATTTCCTGCCCAACTACTGTGTTATTTTTCCCTTGTGCCTCTTCCATCTCTTCTCAATATATTCTTCTTTAAACATCTTTTAGTATTCAAGGAGTCCGTGTATTCGCTGAGTGCTGTGTTTTCAGCTCCTATTGTTTCTGCAGGAATATTTTTTGAGGAGTATATTGTTCTCCATATGCCAAGAAATTAAGGGTCCGTCCTGTCTGACTTGTCTTTTTCCTCTGACATTTGATTCTCCTCTTACTTGTCTGTTTTTGTACGATTTGAAAGATAAACTGTGGAGAGCATCTGGGGTTTTTAAAGGGGCTGGTAGTGCTTCTGTCCTCTGTAAACCATCATGTTTTCATTTTATACACTTGTTTACTTAGTGCTATTTCCATTGACTGGGTAAAGTAGAGCTACATCTTCAATTGAGTATACTTGTTCCTCATTTGCTTTGGAATCCAACTCTAAATTAACATTATAAAACATTATAGTGGGACTTTCCTGCTGATGGAACACACTGGAACTTCTTAAGTTTCATATTCATTTAAAAATATACTCTAAGTTGTGTTTGGATAGATTTTTTTAAATTATTTTTTTATTTATTATTACTTTAATGTGTCCAGACAGGGGTTAGAAGAACTTAACATAGAAACTCAGGCACAGATACATGTATTGTTGCTTTCTAACATTTATGTATTTGGTAAAAGAGCCCCTGCTGGATGCTGCTCCCCCTTCAGTGCTTTAAAACCAAACTAAGTTACATCAGTTATCAGCTTTTTAACCTGACATGTAAGAAAAGATCTATTATTCTTAACCTGCATTTACAAACAACAGACTTGTGTTATACACATCTGTCACGTCTCATCTTTGTGGCTAATGAAGAATTAGGAAAGCATCATCCCCAAAAAACAGTATGTCCACTGAGCAAAAAAGAGCCCTATTTTTAAGATGTAACCATCTACTACTGTTTTTTCAAACAGTATTATGTTTGAAAATGCCTAAACTATTATTTATATCACCTTCTTGGTGACAGACTCTAGAACCCACTAGTATTGACATGTTTGAATTCTGGAACTCTCTATTCCTATCATATTGGTTTTCCTGTAAGGCAGAAGGATATTAAAAATATTACTTCTTTTTCTGTTGTCTGCTCTCAATATCAGTTATTATTATCTTTCTAACTTGAACACTTTAATGAAGCAATAATGGTGCTAAGCAGTAAAATGTAAGAAATAGATATATTATTTTAGTTCTTTATGTGGTCATATTTGGCTTATTCTCTTCGGTGTAAAGTATGTCTGCTTTATCAGAGTTCAGAGTGACTAACGTTTGCACATTTTGTCAACAGAGTATAATATACTTCACAGCAACTTCTCCCAAAATCCTTGACTGGATAAAAGATGAATCCATCCAAAAGATACTGCAGCCCTATGCCAAGTGGCATTATATTGAACGTGACCTTGCAATGTTTAATGTTAACATAGATGAAGATTATGTTCCCTGTCTCCAAGGAATAACAAGAGCTAGCTTCTGCAGTGTTTATCTGGATTGGATTCAGTTCTGTGCCAGGAAAAGGGTGGAGGTACGTGTCAATTTTATTTTGTTTTTTTAGTAGTATTAGTTTTAGTTCTTGGGATTTGAGTGAAATGATGCATAGCTTCTCTTTTACTTGCTCAGGATTAGTAGAATAAAGTTTATTTCATATAAGCTTTTAGATTTAATATAAAAGGAATGGAAATGTTTTGTGGAATGGAAAAAACATATTTTGGAAACTACCCATGTGAAAAAATTGGAGTCTTAAGGAGGATTAGTAAAGAACCAGTTCTTTACTGTGCACGTGTTAATTTTGTCAGCTCTAGAAAGCACAGATGTACGAAGTGCTCACAGAAGTAGTGCTAGAGCAGGCTCCATTCAGAGAATGCCACCAGAGCATTGCAGTTCCTGCAGTGTTGCCAGTGATTGGTACATTTGCCAGATGCCTGTGATGTCTGTGTATCCTTTGCCTATATTTGAGTTCAGTCACAGAATGGTAGGGGAGTGCATGACACACTTCCTGCTGGCACAGGTCACCTCTGAGAGCTCGTGGCCCAAATGTCACAAAACCATGTGAAACCACTCACAGCTTGAGAAGGTCAAGGGCAGAAGTAGAGCTGTGCACTTGCATGCCCTGAGCCACTAAGATTACTGATGGTCAGCAGTCGTTTGGCAGAAATGCACTACTGTATTTCCATGGAATACTCAAAATAGCCCAGAAGAAGGAGAGTACAGTTTCAAACAAGCATATTGCCTCCTTCTAATTTTCTGATTATTGCTGGTAATGGCAAAAATGGAGAGGTGTCTCTTTCCTGGCCATGATGCCCTGTATTTGTGCATTTTTCCACTCAGGATCACACACTGCACATCCCATTACTGACCTTAGCTGCTGTAACATCACTGAACCTTTCTCGGAACATCACCAAATGTTTCTGCTCCACTGTGGTTCCTTCTCATGTCTCTAATGCTGACCATTCCACCAGCTCCCCTGCATATCATTATATTGATATTTTTTCATTGAATTGTCTTCTGACCCCTTTCCCACCATCTCCTCATACTGGAAATACTTCACTACTTTTCTTTCTCATCTCCATGTCTCAGTCCCCAAGTTCTGATTCACAAAGAATTGCATGGTGCAGGGAAAGCTGCTATTAATTGATACCTTTCCACTTGTTCTCTGGCTTAGATTTTCAAATTCAGTAAGAGATTTAGGGATGCCAATAGACTTGAAACGTGTAAGTTAGACTTCAAAAGGCAAATGGATGCCTGCACTTATGCCACACACACATTTATCTTTTTTTTTACATATTTTTACCTTTGTTTTTTAATTCACTGACTATAGAGAAGCAAAGTTCATGTAGGAAATGGGATTATAAAACCCATATATGTACACATAACCCAGAAAATCAATATATTTTATTGAATGAGCTACATTCTCCATTATAATTGCCTTCAGAAAGTTCTAAGAAATCACTCATTGCATGGACTGAAATAATAATAATCTGTATCCGCCTGAAGATTAACATGCATGAGGGGTTGTCCCAGTTATTTCCTCCTGCTTGACAGCAAAATTGTCTTTGTGGAAATTTCATTAAAAAAACCTCTCCTGAGCTAGTAAGCATAAACGAAATGTTCCGACTGCTTATTAATATGGGCAGTCAGAATCTTTCAGCCAGCTAGATAGATATTGTTATTCACTGGAAGTGTGTGTCTCCAAACTTTTCCAAATAGATTGTACTTCTGTAATCTGTAGTAGGGTTTCATAGGAGCTGTGTTCCATGAAAAGGGTTTTGGCTGTCTCCAATTGCAGTGTTTCTCAACAACAAGGAACCTCCTCTGGTTTAGAATGTCAGATCTGGGAGGAGTGGAAACAAATAAAAACCCCACAATAAAACACTACTATCACCAAAGCTCCCTACCCTTGAGATCTCACTACCTGAGAATTAAATGTTCTGGTTTTAGCCAGTGGGCAAAACAAGCTTGCATTTTGCAAAAATCCTCTGATGGTGATGGTCTGTTTAACTGTGAGGAGTGTTTTGGTGTGCAGGTTCAGTTCATGTGAATGTTATGAATGTCACCATTTGTAGCATTGTGGTGCTTTTAAATATGATGTTTGCACTTAGAGTAACAGCCTTTTCTTAAAACTTTGTAGCACCTGGACAGCGATGAGGATTCTCCTCTGGTGACGCTTTCCTTTGCCTTGTGTATACTGGGTCGGAGGGCTTTGGGAACTGCATCTCACAATATGGCCATCAGGTAATCTTCAGGAATCCTTTCTCCTTAAGTTAAAATAAAGACCTGTCTGTCTTTTTTCATGTGATGTGGAATCTCAAGAGAATATTAGATCAAGGTGAAATCTCATTCCTCCATAAAATGTTTTCTGGTCATTCCTGGTCATCATTTTCTTTGTGGTTGGCTAAATAACTAATACCAATCTTTATTTCATAGGGCAAGTAGAATTTTTCATTGAAAGAATGGGTACCAATGATTATTGCATGTGTTCACTCATGCCTGGGTACTGGAATGCTGACCTTCCTCAGGCATTCCAGTAGGAGGAAGAGATCTCTGGAAGGGGAAGAAACTGCTGTCATCTGAGCTGTAGTTAGCTAAATAAGGATAGATGTATAAGGGCTCCCCTCTGTATTCCTTAGGGATGCATTCCTGTTCATTGTGCCACTTCATTCTGCAGCTAAGGATGGGAGAACCTCTCGTCTCCTGAGGCTGCAGCTTTGTCTGTTCTCAGTCTACCTTGCTCGTTTGTTCATTCATTCAAAACACTTCTTCCTAGGAAGTGTGGTTAATTAAAATATACTTCATTGAGATTGTTTCTAAATATGCTCTTCATCTTATATTTTCATTAGGGATTCTACCATTTTCACTGAGAGTCCTGAGTTTGTGTTTTATACAGTATAATTTACATTGTGCTATAGATGAGGCATATTATTAATGCAATAATAATTTTTTAATGGGGTTTAACTTCCCACATGATTTTAGGTTTTTGTTAGATTTATTTGAGCCCTTTGTGTGCACAGGAGTTTAGTAACAATGGAGAAGCTGGATAAATACAGTTTCTAAGTGACCTTGCTGTGTTGGCACAGAACGGTGAGCAAAGCTACCTAGACCTCTATCAGTGTGCTCCTTAGAGAGGATTTGTCTTACTAACAAGCAAACAATGACAGCATGTGTGATTTTGAATGCATTTTGTTATAAGATAAAACAGTCATTTTAAATATTCATTATAGCTTTGTTATCTGTTGAGACATTTATAATATTTTGTTTTATGTCTTCCATGCAAAATGTTTGTGGCTAACGTGGCTTATTTCTTGGTGTGCTGCTGATTTCTTTTTCTAAAGTGGCTTTTGCCGTCTCTTCTCTACTGGTCTTTGCACATTCCCTTCCTGCAGTCATTTTCTTCTTGCATTTCTTCTCCCTTCATTTCTATTCACCAAATTAGTGAGATGTTAGGTCAGTCATTGATGGTTTTTTTAATTGTCCAATTTTTTTTTTATAATCCAAATTGTAGAGTTTGGGGGCATGATGGAAAAGTTTATACGCATTGATATTTGCTTGAGAAAAGATTAAAGTGATTTTTAATCTGGCCCAACAATAGATAGGTTACAGTGATATTAGGAATTCATCTAAAAATAACACAAAAGCTTCCTAAAATTGTCATCACATTGCTTGTACTTTCCACTGGATCTTAAAATCTTCATTACAATGCTTTGGCACTAGTACAGATACAATAACAATGTCACCTATTTGTACTGGCTTGCATGGTTTGTAGCTAATACAAAGGGATAATATAATCAGAGACTTTCCAAAGCTTAACATGGAAAGTATGAATGATGAGGATAATTATTTGCAGTGTTCTGTAAAGATTTTGAAAATAATTTCTGGAGTCAACTATACCACATCTTTTCAAAATCTGACAAATTAACAATGAACCAAATTACTTCCTCTCTTTTAGTAAGTGGACTATCCATATTTAAAAATACTTTTCTTGGGTAGGAAAGGTCTGCATAAAGGCAAAAACTGGGGGAGTCATCTGAGGTACACAGCTCTGTCACTTTTTTTAATCTGTTCTATATAATCTTCAATTAAGTCCTGGTTTTCTTTTTATTAAGCAAGTGCTCCAGTGCAGTATCAAATAATTGTATTTTTAAAATGTATTCTGTGACATAAAAGGGACTAAGTGGAAGCTTCTGTCAGTATCTTTTCCAATGCTACTTCACAAAAGCTTTCCCTAGAAAAGTTTCACTGTGGAAAAACTGTGTCACTTCCCCACCTGGTTAAATTACCTTTAATGTATTTCCACTGTCAGAAAGATTTGGAGACATAGAAAAGGGATCTGTGTAGCACAGTCCAAGTTATAAATTGCTGCAGCTACAAAATGTGACTTTAGCTTGGTGAAATACATTTCTTCATGTCCTTCAGGATGTATATATCTTAACTGATAAAACCAATTTAGTACTAATTATTAACTAAGGAGCAAGGTGTGTACTCTACCCCCCAATATCAAGACCTTTATCAATAGAAATCCCCCCAAAATACATTCATTTGAGCACGAAGGGCAGGACTAACCCTTCTTACAGTGTTTATGGCTTCAGACAGATCTGCACAACTTTTTTAAACACAAATGAGCAGTAAGTCAGTGAGAAATAGGAATACAGTTATACAGCATGCCAGGGGAAGGAGACTTTGTTCAATGTGTGCAACGCTAATGAGGCCAGAAGGAGATGCTCACAAGAATTGTCTTCAGGCACCCCTCTCTCTTGGCAGAGCACAGCACCTCTCACAAGGGATGTTTGAGTGTTCCTGCTGGTCCCTGACCCCAGCTCTCAGACTACTGCAGGTCTGCATTCAGTCAGGTGGGGGAGAGGTACTTAAGGGCCTCAGAAGCCAGAGGAACCTTTTCTTGTGTGATGCTTCACAGTCCTTTTCTTTGAAAAGGCGCCATGGTATTTTGGGGACCTTTTGGAGCCTACTGGTGCTGAAGAGAGTTTTAGTTTTCTCAGCAATGGTCAGAGCAGGCAGTCCCACAGCCAGTTGTGTGCATGAGAGGTGGATGTACCACATGTATGAGGTTGGAGCTAGATGATTTTTAAGGTCCCTTCCAACCCAGGCCATTCCATGAACTCTGGCTGTTGGGATCTGGGTGATTTTGTCAGAGGTCAGGGCTCCCAACACATGCTTTGTCATGTTCAAATGCTGGATTACAAAAACATAGATTTAAGTTACTCTGGTAAGCACTGAGAATTTACCCTGAATATCATCTCGGGACTTTCTGTTAATTAATGCTCTCTGTGGAGCATCTTGTGTACATTGCTGGAGCTTTTGGGATGAGTTTAAGATGTAAGGGCCAGGTAGGCATTGTCCTCTTCTCCTCACTGGATGAAGCATTTCTGATGTTTCATGTGAGCACACCAGCCAAGAATCTGCTGTGTTCATTCTCAGAGGTGACTGTGCAGGCAGTAGGAAACTTTCTCTGGACTAAGTCTGGTCCTTGCAGTGTCTTGGAGGAGTGACAGTCATCGAGCTGCTGTGCAGCAGAGCAAAGGTAATGTTACCGTGGGTGTGCACTACAGAGTTCAGAGTCAAGTTTACATTGTGTATGCAAACTATCAATTTGCACTCATTTACACATGATTTTGTCTAATCTATTAATCAGCAAATGTCACTGTGTAAACCAAGATTTTAAATGCTCTTATATAATGTATGTAAATAATTATTCAGTGTACCTGTTCATGTAAATGTCAGTAGAAACCTAACATTAACACTAGATTACACAATAAATGTATTCATTAAGGAGGCAGAACATTGCAATGCAAATCACTTGCTCTTTTAAACTGTCATTAGGAGGCATCCTGCACAAAATGCAATTTGAAGAATGACATTACATTACCATTCATTTATTCTAATGTGAGTGATACGTTTAGTTGTGTATTTGTTAAAAAATTACAGAATAATTCTATTCAGCCATTAAAGCTACTAGTAAAGAAATATTTAGTATCAATTTCAGAGTTGGAAAAATATTAAAAAATCTCTCAATAATGCATCTCTCATCAGATAATTCCAACACTACCAAGCCTGGTAGCTCAGTTTCCCCAAGGCCAGTGTGAGCAAAGGGTCATTCTGAGGAGTGCCTCTGCCTGGAGGAACTGCTGCTCCCTCTGAAACCCAGGGAAGCAGCTGGTCCCACTTGCCACTTCCCTCCTGGTGACCCCATTGCACTGCCCAGCATCCGAGGGAAGGGGAAGACAGAGAGGGCACGGGCCATGGCACCACAGTGCTGCAGCTGCTGGTGCTGCACTGCTGGTGGGACTTCAAGCAGACAGTGCAGCTTGTCTGCCAGAGCTGAGCAGGGCAGAAAAGTTTTTCTCCTAGCTCTCAGCCACTGTCATCTAAAATACCCAATTAGAAGGGCTACCACTGAAAATATTTCAGGTGAACTATGACATTCAGGTCATTACTAGCTCACAGACATGCTCGTTCCTTTATTCCTTAAACAAACCTACAGTTAACACTGGAGAAGGTCTGCAGATGCAAAACACACACAGAGCTATTCACCTGCTCATTAGTCTGCATCCATACTGTTTTCAGGCTAGCACTAAATGCTTTTATTTTCAGCTGTTGGAGCAGTGTAAGGAGGGCAGTAGGAGGGAGTATTTGCTTTGGCACTGTTGCCCTCCCTCTGGTGTTTGTGGCGCTACTTAATCCCCTCTTTTCTGCACGTTCAAGGGGCTGACAGTTCCCACACACCTACCAGTCTTGTTCTAAAATAGCCTGCAGTTGTGACAGCAACTTTTCAGGTTGTTAGCTCAGAGGGTTAGAAATGTTGCCAAATATAGTAGTTGTGTCTCATTCAGATTAATGTTGTTTCTTTGACATGTAATTTTACCTTAACTAGTTTCTGAAATATTTTGAACCAGCCTGTAACTACAGCAGATTACTAATTGAGGTATGTTAAAAGTGGGCCAAGAAAGCAGCAACAACCTGGAGTGAGGCCCGAGATCAAAGTGGCTGAGAGTCAGGCCTGAGATCAAAGTGGTTGACTTTTACAGCTTTCTAATAATCTCATTAGTGTCTTCAGGTGAGAGCATAACAATGGGAAGAATAACAAGAGCTGTATCTTATATGGATTAAGGAGGCTGCATGTTACAGAAGTAATGGCTTGAGATAGTGTCACATTATAGGCAGAATGTACCCAAAAGCCTTATTACAATTGGCAGGAGAATAAAAGATGCCCATGGTTTTGTGAATACAGCAATCTCCTCCAGACTGCTCTGGTGGAAAATACAATACATAAAATAATTGACTCTCAGCCTCTCACAACTACTGCCATCACTGATTTGCTCCTTGTAGCAGTCATGTTTGTTCTTAAAAATCCTCTGAGTTAGAGAACTTATTATGCAGAGGGCTGACAAATGGATGAACCTTCCCTCAGCCCAGGGAGAGCTGTGTGTGCTTCCTCCCCCTCTCTCTGCTGATGCTCAGCTGCAGTTTGTGTGGCTGTCCTAGTCCTGGCCATGCCTCCAGCATATCCTGCTGTTCCCAGCAGCCTGTTTAGCTGGTGCTGATGCCTGTAAGACACTTGGATGGGAATGCAAACTCTCTGTCTGCTCTGGTGTTCAGATTTGGCTCCGAGATCCTCCCAAGATGTAAAAACCAGTTCTCCCTCTTGCCTATTCCTCCCCACATCCCAGCCAACTTTTCAGAGCAAATACAGGAGGTGTTATATGGGGAAAAACTATACCACAGATCATCATTAGATGCAGAGTTCAAGGAAGCTTTTACAGTTTCTTCCTGGGAAGAATATTTAGGTACAGAAGGTTTTTTTCCAGGCAAGGATTCAGCTGTGTATGCTGATGTTGTCTGGTGGGTGGGCAAGTGAAAGGAGCCTTCCTGATGTGTAGCCTTTTCAAAGGGGATGATAGTCACACATTTCACCACACTGGTGCACTCACCATTCTCCCCCCACCCTCCCAGCTGGCTTATTCTAGGGCTTTCCTAGCTATTAAGCAGGGTCTGAATATATTTTAATTTTCTGAATTGTGGAGATGATGGATTGAAAGTCAGTGGGGATCAGGACCCACTCCTTAAGGACACATAATAACTCCCACTGAAATCAGTGCTTGAATGTTTTGAAGATCTGAGTGTGCCTGTCTCATATAGGCATGTTTTAATACATAACTTAGTACTAATAAAAGCAAATTCAGTTAAGAATTCATAAGAGCTTCCCTGTACTCCTTATGTTCCCAGCAGTGACAGCAGCCCTGCCTTTCTGGCTAGCTTTGGTCCCACTGATTAGTTGATTTGTATTAGATTATGCTTTCCTGGAGAAAATCAGTATCCAGCTGTTTTTCTGGTAACATATGTATTTCCATTTTAATTTCTAAAACATGCTACCCACCAAGAGCAAAATTAGAATGCCTTTGAGCTGAAGTTGGCCAGGCATTCTCCCAATCTCTCTCTAAGAGAAGAGAATATATTGAAAAGATTTTTTTTATTTTTATAAAATAATTAAGAAAGCTCAATTATGTGGAAAGATCGTGTTCTCTAGAGAATGGCTGGGCAATAATGAAAACTACTAACATCTTAATACAGCTTCTCTCCAGAGCCTTTACAATCTAAAAGACTGCAACTGTTGTAAGAGTGAGTAAAATCTTAGCAGGTAGAGGAAACCGTGCCCTGTGAGTTTGCAAGAGATGCCTCTTTTTAATAGATGGGTGTTTTCCTCGATTTTGAGATAACTTCTCCTGAGCAACATTGGGGCAGCAGACAGCTACAAGCATTATACATGTGACAGTGGCATGGGAATTGTAATTCGGGGTGCAGATTGGAGCTGAAGGCTGATTGTTTCCCTTCACAAAGCCCTTGCATAACCATCATCTAACAGCTACCTGATTTTGTAGCTTTTAGCTTGTGCTTAATTCTCAGGTTCAGGTACACCATCATGCAAGGCCAGGCAGAACTGCCTACATTTAGTTTCTTATGTTAGAAAAAAGAAAAACACAGTGTGTATTTGCTGTAGGGCTCGTTGTTTCAGCAGGAAACACCTGTTATTTGATTCCTTCTCTCACCTGCTGAACAATTCTGAAATTTAGTATTCAGTGCATCTGCATTAATGTTCACGTTTAGGTTTGAATGCCATGAGAAAGGTCTTAGATTTCCTGAAAGTATTTTTTTTCTATTACTATTTTCCACTTACAAGGAAAAGTGCTAACAGGACTGATCAATAAACTTTGAAATAAGGAAGCAGCTTGTGCTGGCTGCACAGGGAGTGCAGCTGGCACCCTGACCTGGTCTCTTTGGCACAGCTGCAGAGAAGCAGTGCCCTCAGGCTCCCTGTGACCCAGTCACCCACCCCGAGGACATCCTTCATTCCGAGTGCTGCATTCATCTCATGGCCCTCATTTGCAGACAGAAGGAAAACTGCCTTCCCCGAGGAATGTCTTTTTGTTAGAAAAACATGATGTGACCCTGCTTTACACCCACCACAGGCACTCGCCCTGTGCTGGATGGCCACCGGCCACTGCACAGGTCAGCACGAGGCTGGTGACTGACAGATCTGCCTTGGAGAAGCAGGAATGACTTGGGGAGTGACTGCTGCCTTTCTCTTACAGCCTGGACTCATTTCTTTATGGGCTCCATGCGCTGTTTAAAGGAGACTTCCGGATAGCAGCAAAAGATGAGTGGGTTTTTGCAGACATGGATCTGCTGCATAAGGTTGTAGCCCCAGCAATCCGAATGTCTCTGAAGCTACACCAGGTAGGGTATTTATTTATGTATTTATTTCTAACATTTACTATTGTATCTGTTCTCTTAGGAAAACACAGGAAACCTTAGCAACTGTCCAAAGGAAAGGGGGGGAAAAAAAGAGAGGGAAATGGAGTACTTGTCACCTCATTCTAAGAAACATCCTTCACCAAGATGGGAGAGTTTGGCATTTATTTATTTTGCATTCACTTGATTTTCTTTTCTAAACCCCCTAGCTGCCCATTTGAAAACATTTTGCAGAGCTTGACCCTGTGTTTTTCATCAGAAGAAAGGAGACAATCTTGTCATATTTTACTTGTGTGGATACTATAAAGGTGGTTTCTAGATTGAAGGGAAGTATATTGTTTATGCTGATTTCACTGCTAATTTCAGGTCAGGCCATGTATAGCTTGGAGTTGATTTTATTCTTCCTCTGGCACATTATGATTTAACATCATATGCATGTATTGTTAATGATATTTATAATTGTTTTGGATGTTAATGAACTGCTGAGAATTTGCATCTGTTTCTTTGACACAATAATTTTACAATGTTATCGCTGACCATGGTGCTGCTGAGGGAAGTTTCACTATTGTGGTATCTGCTGGTGCATTCCCAGTCTGTGCTACTGTTGGTGGGGTTTTGTGAATAAAATAAGAATTTCCACAAGTCCAGAACTGTGGACTGCCCTAGGTGATTTCTTTCTCCAACTTACTCAAATGCCTCCCCATAGTTTCACACTTCATTAAAAAAAAAAAAAAGAAAATTATAAACTGGTATTTTCCAAGTGTCTTTGTCCAGTGTAGTCATGAGATCAGACAGGTTACAATAAAACCAAAATTGTACCTTTCTGTATTAATGTTAAATGAACCTCCCAAAAGACACTCTTTATCAAGTGGCAAGTCACTTGGAGGGGGCCAGCTGGCAACTGTTTGAAAGCCAGTGGTTTTTTTACTGTCAGTAGTTTTTTTGGTTTTCACAAATGTACCTGAGCTCTTCAACACTTTTCCCTGCGTGGCCAGGACCAGTTCACGTGCCTGGATGAGTACGAGGACCCAGCAGTTCTGTACGAAGCGATCCAGTCCTTTGAAGAAAAGGTTGTGATTTGTCACGAGGGGGACCCAGCCTGGCGCAGCGCTGTCCTGTCCAACCGGGAAGAGCTGCTGACTCTCAGACACGTGGTAGATGAAGGAGCAGATGAATATAAAGTTATCATGCTCCACAAAAGCTACCTGAGCTTCAAGGTGATCAAGGTACATAAGCCATCTTTCTAATATTGCAGTAATTTAGGGCTGTGGTAACTAATATTATTTCTGAGTAATGTGGCCGAAAGGAGAAGTTGATTGTCGTTTTTAAAGTGAGGACTGGAGACCAAAAGAGTTCTCTTCAGTTGACTTCCGTTTTGCCACCCATGTTTGTGTATCTGAAATAACATTCCAGGCTTTACCAGGGAGTAGCTGCAAAAGTTCATAGAAAGCTGTTGGTGCAAAGACATGAGGTGTTTGCACACTCAGCCACTGCCGCTCTACTTAGATCCTGTAGTTCTGCCTCATGAGTAGCAAAAGTTTCTGCATGATCTGCATGTTTTCAACCCACCTGCAGGTCAACAAGGAGTGCGTCAGAGGGCTTTGGGCTGGCCAGCAGCAGGAACTGATTTTCTTACGCAATCGTAACCCGGAGAGAGGAAGCATCCAGAACAATAAACAGGTCTTGAGGAACTTAATTAACTCTTCATGTGATCAGCCACTGGGATATCCAATGTATGTTTCCCCCTTAACCACCTCGTACCTTGGGACACACAGCCAACTGAGGAACATTTGGGGGGGACCTGTCAGTTTGGACAACATTAAAAAGTGGTTCAAATCCAAGTGGTTAAGGTAGGTGTTAAATTTTGGCTATGCTGATAGGAGACCCTGAAGTCTCAGTTTCACTGTATTTTCTGTTAAAAGAGAGTAATTCTGTATTTTTTATCTATGAGTAAAAAACTTAATTGCAAATAACTCAGAATATAACAAAATAGTGCTGCAACTAGAGCAGAAAGAAAATCCATTAAGTCATTCATGACAAAGCTTTCTACATGTTCAACAAGAGTCATTCAAATCACACAGTGCTACAGACACTTCCTTTATTGCATGGAATTTTACAGTTTATGCCATCTAAATACACTATCTTTTCTGTAACTCTGAACAAGAGTAAATGTGCTGGTGGGTTTAGTGAATCTCCAGCCATTAGATATTCATCCCCAAGTTATTGTTCTTGACCAAAACACACCTAAAAATGTACTTGCTATTCACCAAAAATGCCTGACTTCCCCTAGCCATGCATGATCAGTACCTGACACTGCATCTCCCATTCCTATATGCACTTTTCACACAGCAGTCACTCCCTTGCCTCGTTCCCTGCCCTGTTTCCACTGTGGCTGAGGGAGAGGCAGGGCACCATGGAGACAGGATGGGAGCCAGCTCGCATGCCAAGACCTGTGGTAAAATGTCAGTGTTCTATCTGATGGTTTAAGGTGCTCATTTCCCATCATGCAGCCCATCCCTCTGAGCTCCCTCCAGCCCATTCCTCTTTGCTATTTGGTTACCTCATGCAGAACTTAATCTTGGGAGACCACTGTAACATTGGATAAAGAGCCCTAAGCTACTGCAGGGTTCCAAAGCCACTAAACACAGACATGGAAAGATTTGGCTTGTGTCATATACAATTTTGTTCCAAGTAAGCTTATCACATCACCTTTGCCATCTCCTAAAGTGTCAGAAGTCCTACAGTGGTGTAAGGGAGAACACTCTTTGAAGGCACCTAAGACTGGTGACACAAATTTTCACGTGCAACAAGTGGCTGACCCTGTGTGTGTTCCTGCAAACAGAATGCGGAAGGACTGCCATGCAGCTGCTCACCACGAGAGAGGCAACGTTGAAGAGGTGGATAGTGGAGGGGGGTCTTCATCCAGCAACAATTCCACAGGGAATTCAAGCCAGAGCAGTAGCTCACAGCCCACCAGGGATGGAACCCCTCAGCTGCACACCTCGTCTCAAGAGGTCCACCAGCGGGCAGGTATTTGCACAATTAACTTGGCTTTCTCTGGAGTCTTCTCCAGAGGTGGGGGGGTCACATGGGCAGATCCTTTTGGGGAGACCTCAAATCCAGTGGAAAACTAATTTTAGAAAGAGAATGCATTTTGTCTCTCCTAATGACAAAGAACAGGTAGGAGAAGGCTTCCCAAAGTTGTTCCAGGTGTTTACTGGGAGGTGGAACACAAAAGTGATTTACCAAAAGTTCCACTGTCAAAGTCCATTATGGGTAATTTTCGGCCTGGCAGGTGCCACTAGGAATGCCAGAATGAGAAATGCAGATGGGAGGGAGTGTACATGTGTGATGCAGGGAGCCTGTACCACAGTGAACCTCTGCTTATTTTTGGCTGGGAACAGCAGAATGAAAGCATGCAAAAATCTTAATTATCTTGGAAGGACCATGACAATTTATTTGAGGAATTGGTTTGGCTGCTCATCAGCGCATGTGGAGAACAAACAAATGGAAAATAGCTTCTGTATAGCAGTTACCAAGAGAAAATCAAATGTTGCCAATCATTCTGTCGACTAACAGCTGAGCCCTTCTCAAATTATGGATTCAAAAGTGCCTCACACATATTTGCAGGGTAGAACTAGTGGCCTTTATGCTGGAAATGTATGGTAAGTGATAAGGATAAGCAATTGGTTGGACAATCCCATCCAGAGGGTCGTGGTCAATGACTTGGAGTCCTGATGGACATCAGTGACAAGTGGTGTCCCTCGGGGGTCCATTGTTATTTGATATCTTCATTAATGACATAGACAAAGGGATCGAGTGCACCCTCAGCAAATTTGCAGGTGACACCGAGCTGAGTGCTGCAACAGGCACACCTGAAGGATGGGATGCCTTCCAGAGGGACATGGACAAGCTCAAGAAGTGGGCCCACGGGAATCCCATGCAGTTTAACAAGTGCAAGGTGCTGCACCTGGGTCAGGGAAATCCTCAGTATCAACCCTGGATGGGGGATGAACAGATCAAGAGCAGCCCTGAGGAGAAGGACTTGGAGGTGCTGGAGGATAAGGCTGAACATGACCCAGAAATGTGCACTCACAGCCCAGAGAGGCAATTGTGTCCTGGGCTGCATCCAGAGCAGTGTGGACAGCAGGTAATGGAGGGGATTCTGCCCCTCTGCTCTGGTGAGACCCCACCTGGAGCACTGCATCCAGCTCTGGAGTACCCAACATAGGAAGGACATCGACACATTAGAGTAGGTCCAGAGAAGGGATACCAAGATAATTAAGTATGAGGAAGGGTAAAGAGAATTGGGTTTGTTCAGCCTGGAGAAGAGAAGAGATGACCTAATTGCAGCTTTCCAGTACCTGAAGGGAGTTCACAAGACGGAAAGTGACTTTTTACAGGAACATGGAGTGACAGGACAAGGGTGAATGGCTTCAAACTGAAAGAGGTTTAGATTAAATATTAGGAAAAAAATCTGTACTATGAGGGTAGTGAGGCACTGGGACAGTTGCCCAGAGAAGTTGTAGATGCCCCATTCCTGCAGGTAGTCAAGGCTGGGTTGGAGGAGGCTTTGAGCAACCTAATCTATTACACAGCAGGGAGATTGGAATTAGACAACCTCTAAGGTCCATTCCAACCCAAACCATTCTATGATTCTAAGTTGGCAGTGAATCACTGTGAGATCTATCACTGTGAGATCAGGTCTTGCAATGTAAAGCTATTAACATTTCAACAAGTTTTTGGTATTACTGTATAAATTAAAGCAGAGAACTTGATGGGTTTGACACTTGTTTGTTTCCCGTTCGATCATTTTGACCTATCATTAAAGATAATGGGCAGGACTGGAATAAATCTTGCCCTGCATGTAAATCACATTGCAAGAATAAAATAACTGCTGCTTTTAATTGAGCCTAGTGTTAGAGGAATCCCCATGTGCATACTCATAACTTGACACAATAGTTATCAGAGGAGCAAACTTAATTGTGATATAATGATCCCGAGCATACCATACAATAAAGTAAGTTAATTGTGAGTTGTTTAAAAGAGCATATTGATTGGGTGCCCAGAAAACCATAATCAAGAGAGAAAGTCACACTTGGATAAGAAAAGCAACCTGGCTGTTGGTAAATTAAGACATGCACAATAAATATAAGGAAGTAGAAAACAGGAAATGAAAATCCATATTCACTCCTGAGAAACTGTAGAGAATGAACAGGGAGAAGCTTTTGTCTAGGGCCATTAGGGATGAAAAGATGAAAGTGGGCTTGTGGCTGTTTATTTTTAAAGAGCATTTAGAAACAAAAGAAATCCTAGCAGTGGTCTTGATCTGTCACTGTATAGAAAGGCAGAGTTGTCAATATGCAATACATAGAACTGAGAAAAGAAATGTCTGGTTTATATTGGGAAAAAGCACAGGTAATCTATTTCTGTGATCTGATCTTGAAATAGTTCCTTCCATCATAACAGGAACAAAGAATGTGAAAGAGTGGCTATCAAAGTATATGCTTAATTGAGCAAAGCCAAATGACTCATTCAAGAAGGGTTTTAAGAGAACTGGTTAGAAAAACAAGCTCTGTTCAATCTTCAGGAAGAATCAGGACAAGAGCACTGGAAAAGAACTTAAGCTATGCCTGTTAAAAATCAGAATATTGTTATCCTGTCATACACAGTCCTAGTGCCCTAATTTAAGGACATTTTTATTTTGGAAGCACTTCAAAGAAGAGCCAAAACATGATCAAAATTCTGGGAAATACATCCCAGAAATATTGAAAGATAAAGTGCTTTCAAGCAATTGGTATTGTAAGAGATGCCTTGATCATAGTCTGTAAGTTTTTATCTGGGCAGCGAAAGGTAACCAGAGACCACTGGTCTAAGCAGATTTGGATGTGATAAAGCTAAACAAATCCAGATTTGAAATCAAGAGAACATTTTTAATATTGAGACAGTAAATAAATAGTGAAACAAGAGACTAAGGGTTAAGGTAGATTCTGTAGATTCTCTATGACTGGAGATGCTGGATACATTTTTTAAAATCACAGTTGCAATTAACAAAACCACACAGGAATTAATTCTGGGAAGTTCTATGGCCCATGCTATGTAGGACTGCAAACTAGGTAATCATAGCAGTATCTTCTAGATTCATAATCTGTGCATCAAGCGCATTCAACTTCACATTTCATGCTGTGTTTTACAGCCTGGTACCACTGAGTCTGCGAAATTGCAAAATGCAATGAAAGCCCTCTATAGAAGTGCGACCAAAATCAGGAGCACTGGGAACGTGAGGGGTTCTCCTCCAAAGTGTCCTTATTTCATTATGCAGTTTATAGAACAGACTTTGTTTTTCAAAGTGTTTTCATGGACAGAGTTTTTTAGATGTAGATGTGGGTGGTCTCCTGCCCAGTGCTCCAACCACTGCATTTGGAATGAATATAGAATACTTTTGGACAGGGGTCAGCTTCACAATTTAAATCACAAACAGATGTTTGGCCATGTTAGCCCCAGTACAGACTAGCACACCGCAGCCCCTCTGTTCTTAATTCCAGTCTTTCCCTTTTATTTAAGAAAGGTAACATATTGAAATAGCCATCAGATGTGGAAACCAAAGCACTTAAGCAGAATCCCAGGGTTTGAAAAGCCTGAATCCCTGCGGAGGCCAGGCATGTGCACAGCCATGGGCAAGGCAGCCAGGCCTGGCGCCCATCACCAGACATGAAGCACAGAGAACACTGGCAGAGGGCTACACAGGGGCCATAGAATCACAGAATATCCTGAGCTGGAGAGGACCTACAAGGACCATCGAAGTCTAACTCCTGGCTCTGCAAGAACTATGCCAAGAATCACATCCTGTGCCTGAGAGCATTGTCCAGGAGCTTCCAAGAACCATCTGCGTCTGTCCCATCATTCTCCAGCAGAGATCTTGGGGCTCTTATTACTTAGGAAAATGATTTTTTTATTGTTCGGAGTATAAAAGTAGAGCTGAAGATACATTGTAAATGAGGTGTGAAAATGTCCAGTACTTGCCAAACCAACTCGGTTTCAGTGAGCTCCAGTTAGGCTGTAGCCCAGCTCTGCTCGTCTGGCTCTGTGCCAAGTTACCTAAATTCTCTTTGCTTCAGCATCTGAAAAATGGGCATAATGATACCAGCCTCTGAAAAGCAGATCTGTGGATGTAAACCAGCATGTTTCAGCTATATAATGTTTATATATGTAATGTATGGCTTGGGTATGAAATTCTGCATTGTTGGAACCTGCATGAATTCAGCAGTCATGTTTTTGGAAGATAGTGTGAGATTTGTATTCCTTTATGCCAGCAAAAATTCAGTATTTGGAGGAGTTTGGGTATTGGGGAAAACCAAAGCAAAAAAAAAAACAACAGAAAATTACCAACAGCCTGGAAATGCCTGGCAGAAAAACTTGTTTCTGTGTTGATGGCTCTCAACAGATTTCCTGGCATCAACTCCCCACCCCTCAGCTATAGCTAGGAAACCAAAATGCCAGCTTGTGTTTCCTGGAGAGCAGAAAAAACCAAGCAAGCATTCTTGTGACAGGGTATTTGCAGCGTAAGCCTGGGTTAGAGCCTGTCTCTAGAAACAGTAAACTCTGCTGGGGCCTGTGGCACACACCAGCCCATGGCAGAATGCCTGGGTGTGAAAGCAGGACTCTGGTCTGTTCACTGGCCAGTATTTTAGGATTTATTTTTCATTCTATGGCTAATTAAATACACAAGCATAAGA
Source organism: Petroica traversi (assembly GCA_025920805.1). NCBI lineage: Eukaryota > Metazoa > Chordata > Aves > Passeriformes > Petroicidae > Petroica > Petroica traversi. The sequence goes on along the minus strand of JAHLSL010000012.1, from coordinate 9,576,094 downwards.
AATACGGAAATTGTTTGCTGGAATGACAGAAGGTGTTGATATAAACGTTAAATATGGGGATGTATTTGTACAGGAAGGATTTTTCTAGGCATGTCAGAATAGCTTATCTAATGTACTTTCAGTACCCAGTAGTGGCTGCATTGAGATGCTTCCCAGAAAGGAACAAGAGCCTTTTGTGGGTCTTATTTAGACCTCCAATAGTGTACCCCACCTAAAAGCATTCACATCTTTTCAAGTCTGTGAAGTACTGTAAATGTCTCTCTTGCAACTCAGAGTTTACTGTTAGTCTTAAAACCTGTCTTGTGGCTTGAATGCTGTATCCTTCCACTTGGCTGAATTTTCAAATTCCCACTCCCCATGTGCAGGAATAATTCTTTTAAATGTGCCATTGTTTTAACTTACAGGTTTTTGGTTTTATTGTTGCATTTAATTATACCAAGCCACTTAAGACGGATATTCAACGTTCCATTAGTGTGGTTGTCAGAGGAGAGCAGAGTTACAGCAACACAATGCTCAGTCATTCACTGGGCTGGTTAAACTACATAGCAGAACAGCTGAGAGCCTGTGATTAGAGTGCTTTGCTTGGGGTCTCTTCTAATTTCCCTGTCTTTTGACTGAGAGCACAACCTTTGTTTGGACCAAAACTCAGAACACCTGTAGTGGAAAACACAGGAAGATTCATAGGCTTTAGATTTGTTACTTTTGCTTTTCTTGGAGTTCTTATGCTAATAAAACCAGTGGTAATATGCCAACAGTAATATGTACGCATGGGGCACTGTCAATAGCATGGAGTTCATCGGAATGCCACTTACTTAAATATATTAATCTTTCTTTTGAAGGCAGGAGAAAACCCAGGAGTCAGTCTGTCCAGGCACACTCTGCTTTAAACCAAAGGCCCCCTGCTTCAAGCCACTCCGGACCAATTGTAGAAAGCCGCCAGCCTTTCATCCAGACATCCACATCTGCCCACGAAATTGCCCAAAGGCTTTCCAGTAGTCAGCTGTCCTTCCACAACTCGGCAACGTCTGTGTTTTCTCAGTCCCCTGCTGTTCCTGTAGCTGGCCAGCTGACTGTGCAGGACCGAGCTGCAGCAATGCTCAGGTCCAGCCTGGCCTCCTCCACCAGCTCAACTCTCAGCCTGCTGTTCGGCAAGAGAAGCTTTTCAAGTGCTTTGGTGATTTCTGGGCTCTCGGCGGCGGACGGGGGCAACACGAGTGACACGCAGTCATCCAGCAGCATGAACATTGCCATGGGGCCCTCTGCCAGAGCAGCAAGCCAGGCAGCTCGGGTAAGGCTGAACTGAAACAGCAGTGCTGAGCGTGAGCTCCCGTGCTGCTGACCTGTCTGGTTCTTAACTGTCCTCAGCACCACTGGGTTTCTTCCTTCTCAGTGGTCAGGAAACAGTTTTTTCCAAAACAGTGTTGGGATTTTGGTATTTGTTTTGGATTTTGCTGCATCACAATGCGACTGTTTAGTATCAGTGTGTTTGTGAGAGTGTTTGTGAGTAACTGATGGGAAGCTGTTAGGCACACACCTGAAATTGCAAACTGGGGCAAAGTCTCTCTTCCTTTCACTCAAAACAGGGACTTATGTCTCCATTTTCTGCAGCCCAGGTGATGAGTACCATCATTAGCAGACTAAATAGCTCCTTCCTTGCCTGCTTTAAGTCCTATACAGAACTTAAAATTATTTTATCTGTAGGAGAGGAACGGTTTCCCCTGAATAGTGCACTTGTTTTCTCTCCCTCTCTCTGAAATTCAACCCAAGACCTGAAACATTGTTGCTGAAAGTTAGTCAAAGGAATCCTGTATGAAATATTTACCAAAGGAAACCAGCATGCCCTGTGATTAGGCACTTCCTAACAGCAAAACACTACACACAAAAGATTTCCAGCCTTCTTTCCAATATACTCAGTTTTATTTCTATCTTCCCTGAAAAATTCAATTCTCATTGTAGAGCTACTGTTTTATTGTTTACTTAAATGTATTAATTTAACTTTCGATGCCATCTGTTGCTGTCCTGAACTTTGAAAATTGACCTCAGCACCAGAAAGCAAAAACATGAGAATATGAACTAGAAATAAAGGGTGGCTGCAATCAGACAACATAATTATACAGACTTTTGCATTCAAAATGGAAACCAATGATGACAGGGGAAGACTGCAGATATAAGTCCCAAGCAGCACTTTGCTGTTACTGTGCTTCTGAACTGTGTATAACTTCCCTGGTTTCCAAAGAGTTCTTCAAACCTTAGGTGAGAAAAATCTCCTCGGCCTGTGTGTATTTTGCTCTCAACCCAAAAATACCATGTGTGGTACAGTTCCCTAGAGTTTCACCATGAGCTTCAACAAGGCTTGACTGAATGATGCTGGGTCCAATCCTGCTTTGTTGCTGTAACAAGTATTAATATTTCTACACATACAGCTGAATATATCCAATGAGAAGGCACAATTCCAGCTCCCAGGAGTTTATGGCCTGATTTGCAAGAGCTCAGCCAGTCTGCAATACTGAGTGCTAATGGTAGGATTCACCTTGTCCAAGTTCAAGCTATCTAAAATTTGGGCATGATGTCTCAGGAGGTTGTTGGTGAGGCTTCTGTTTTCAGTGGAGAGGCCAATTCACTTCATCCGTGGAGCTCTTAGGAGGAAATTTTCCCCTGGGAGACTTGTATCTGTCTGCCAGCCATTGGTAGCCTAAATGACACAGCAAGACCACATGGTTAAATTTAGATGAGGTGAATCCTGGCCAAAGTGACTCCTCTCTACCCATTTAACTGAAAGTGGTAGAGAGGAAGCATTTCATTTCAACATTCACACAGCAAAGTTCTGGGATGCTTTTATCCTAATGGACTCCTTTCAGTGGGGTGGCACTGCGCTTAGAAGTTTTCAGACTGATATTGCATTCCAGTTTTGATGAAAAGGTTTCTTTGTAAGTTGGATTTAAAATTTGGTGTATAAAGCAAGCTCCAGAGCAACCCGATTTAACAACTTAGAAGTCAGCCCTGCTTGAAGCAGCAGTTTGGACTGGATGACCTCCAGAAGTCCTTTTCAATCCAAATTCTTTTACAGCTCTCTCTACATGTACATCTGTGGTACTAAACCTCCAGCTCCTGGTCTGCTTTTCCTTCCAAATTTATGCGTTATACAAAGTGTGACAAGTACCTCTTCAGAACTCCCTTGTGAATAATGCATGTTAAGAATCCCATGGTGTTTCACAGAATGACATCCCTACGTCAATTTTTAAACTTTTTTTCACCTGTCACTTCAAAAAATAGCTGAAGTGTTACTTAGAAATTTCCTAAACTAGTTGACTTTTCTCTCTTACTTCCCAGCAAGTCACTGAGGCCTGTGAAGCAGCTGATGCCACGGAAGCGAGACCGCAGCGGGAGGCAGGTCCAGCCCATGCCCTGTTCATGAGTCGGAACCTGGAGTGCAGAAGGGCCAGCCAGGAGGACATGGCCCTGGAAGACACTGCTTCCCAGCAGAGCCTCTCTGAGGAGCAGTAAGGAGCACACCCAGTGCAAGGGCCACGCGCTTCTTAGCATTAAATACAGACGGAGTGAGGTCAGGAGGCTGCACATGGGTTTAGGTTCTTTCAAATGTAATAAGCAACCTTCAAATGTTTATTTTTCTAACTTCTACACAAGAATATTACAGGGCGGATGTTCTTCAGCTAATGGCCTTGACGTGGGTAGGGTTGGAAGATATCCTAAAAAACACACAGTGCCACTTCATCTCAGGTTCTTGTAAATCCTAGAACAATGAATACAACCTTAACGTTCCTTCCCCTGGAATGGTTAGAATCACAAACGAATACAGTAGGAAATATTAATACAACTCAGTGAAAAGCACACAAGACATCTCTTTCCTGCCATAACTAAACAGCTGATTGCATGCAAACTAATTGAAATTTGGTATATAATATATAGCAAAAGGCAACTAAGAACAGAAGCAATGAATACATAAAAGGACAGTAACATTAGAGCTAAATCTGATCTTTTTTTCCAACAACAAATCTTATTTTTCTTTGACATATTATGCAGGTGCTAATGCTGAATAGCAACACAGCATCTCAGACTGATATACTGCATGCAGCCATACTGAAATACTGTGTGAACGAGCCACGCTACACCGGTTAACAAAAGTCAAGTGTAGGAAAAGAAAGTATCCAGTGCATGGAAAGTCTTCAAAGCATATGGTGCACCTTATTTGCAAAGCAGCTTTGCATAAATTAGGTATTATCTCGTGCTCCTGTTTGGTTTACAGCAGTGTTTCTCTAATTCTAAGCAACAGTACCCTTAGGAGTTGCAAAAGGGCCCAGAGGAATCCTCCTCTAGGACAGGAAAGTGCAAAGCAGGCTGTAATTATTGTCTGGAAGTGTTTGTGTTAGGAAGGGAACAGCTAAATACCTTTAATTGCTGGACACAGCTCACTGTCCATAAACACTTGTAGCCAGTAATTACAAAGCCTTCTGATTTCCCTCCCCCAGAGAAAACTGAGCTGCTGCCAATAAAGACATGATAAAAAAAGGGAGGCCATGCCTTCACAAGGTTTGAGAAACACTGATTTACAGGAATGCATGACTACTTTGAAACTCAAAAGGCTACAACAAATCCTTCCTCTACTATAGAGTCTAAACAAACACGCGTGTGGGGTTTTTTTTTTTCAATTAAAAAAATTGCAGCTATCAGTGTCTTGCTGTTCCTCTTTACTGTAACTACCATAGATTGTTTCTAAATCTCAACACAATGATGTGCAGCCAGGCTGTCCCAATTAACAAGATTTAACAAGAGATGCTGTAGCTAAGTCTCATTACTGTTAGGCAATACTCAGTTGCATTCTGAGCTTCCTACTGTGCCACACTTCAGATCTGAGTAGTAGAACTAAATAAGACTGAGTGAAAATAAAATGATCCAAGTATGTTTTGTGCGGCAGCAGTTTCTGGGTCTTCTTTTCTATTTGTAATTGTTTTCACCTTACAAAATTGCTTTCTGCCTTACAAAATTAAGAAACCTGTTCTTTTTTAGTTCGCTTCAGATCTCGATGAGTTGATTATTAATAAAGCTTAGCACAACCTAGGAAAAATTCTGCTCATGTTCACAAAGACAAAAGCAGTGTTCATATGCAGCCCTCTCGACACATGGTCATCAGTGCATTCATTTCCAGCCCTACTAATGTCTCCTCTAGCATCCAGGTGAGATGGAAACTGAATTCAGCTGCTCCCTTCTGACCGGTGCTGGCAGTTGATGATTCTTGTCCCCCACACTGCTCATTAATTGCTTCATTACAAAGGATAGAGGTTATCCTGGTAGGCTCCTACTAACAGCCACCAGCCCCATTTCTGCTTTGGGGGCTTTTGCACAGCAGTCCTCAGGATAAACCATCACTGATTTGTCTTCCTCCATAGAGGCAGGGCAAACAGGTGGATCTGGGAAGCACCAAGAACTTTCCCATATTCATTTAGCCTCATTTAGGCCTCCAGTTTTCATATCTTTAAGTTTGAATCAATTTCCATCAAAAGTAAATAATTCTGGTAGTCCCAATCAACCTAAATTATTCTGTGTAACCAGCTCAAGCATACTAAGCCAGACTGGGGAATGATTGCACTGAAAGCTTAGTATGCTTTCAGTGGATTGAGGCCCAGCAACAGCACCTTCCCCCAGCACATCTGCAAGACTCCACCATCTCCACAGCCTCTGGTACTGCATCCTAAAATAATGCAGCTGCCTCACAGTTCCTGACTTAGTCCAAGCTACCAGCCATTGGAGCCCAAGTCCTTGGGGACAGCAGTTGTGCCATGAAGTCCAGCCTCCTGCTGCACAGGGTGGCTGCCAGGAAGGGCAGGTTCTAATGCCTTTGTGGAGTCACAGCGAGCAAACACAGCAAAACCAGAGTCAAGGTAAGATTCAAAAATAGCTCCTTTTTTGTAGCCATGTTTTTATTTTGCCTTAAAGTTGCTATTGTAGCATAGTGGGTTGAAAAAACCCAAGACTGATCACTAACAAGCCAACATAGAAAAAAAGAAACAAAATGAGCACGAACTCTCCCATTTCTCTCTATTTTTGGAGATACTCTGCTGTTATTAACTGAACTACTGCTATATGCAGCTGTTTTAAATATGAGCCAATCCTACAGAATAATCTGACATAATGGTTAGAAATGAAACCTGCAGCTAGGTATGAGGCTGTATGATTAAACATCTCTTACACTTGCCCCATTTTTGCATGAGGTAGAGATACACCCATTTAGCTCTGCTTGTGACAGAAGGTGCATTTAGGGCTCTGATGCACACCAAGCTAATAAACAGGAACCTAACCCTTACACAAGGCCTAATTTCAACAGTAAGCTGCTCCAAACAGCTCTGCATAACTCCAAAAGGCACCTGAGTCCTCAGCACCAGTGGGCTTTGAGTCGTACCTTTATTCCTGAAATACTTAAACAGCTTGATACTTAACCTCACATACAAGATGCCTCAAGAGCTGCAAGACAGAAGTACACCACTTTTTGGGCAGGTTTTGACTTTTAAATGAAAACAAAATTTTCATTGCTTTTCTGTCATCTGCGACACTGTTGATTGGTTTCACAATAATAAACACTGTTAAAACTTGGCCCTAAAGTTGCTTATGCTTAACAGTTTGCCTACAAGTCTGATCTGCTACAGCTGTGATGCAGGAAGGATGCCACCACCACCACGTAAGGACCTTTTACCAAGAGTTCCATCAGGGTTTTTTGCACCAGGTGCTACGCTTGATTTTTCCAGAGCTGTGGAGGCCACTTCGCCCATTCAGCCAGTCCAGAATGTTCTTGTTTCTACAACATGAAAATAGTGACATTCCCATCTTGTTAGCACCTGAATGCATCCTTTGAGGAATCAAGTGCTCAATCCACACTGCCATTTATACAGGCAGTTCTTTCACTGAAAAGTCAGAAGGGATGAAGGTCTTATCTGTCTCCCCTCAGCTTAACCTCAGATAACATCACCACTGCTGAAAAGAAACACTGGGAGTGATTTTATCCACATTTGTCTCAGCAACCAGAGAAGAACACGAACAAATCAGCAGGTTACAGGAGGGAGGATGAGTACGTGGTAAAACAAGCACAAACACAGCCTTTGCACTGAGCAGGGGATACTTACCTCCTTCACATTCCTTTCCTAAAATTTCCTTTCCCAAATAGGCTCTTCTTTACATCACATAGTAAAAGCCAGTTTCTGCACTCCTAATGGTGAAACACGACCTGAAGATCTGGCAAATAGACATTCAGACACTTTTTACCAAAGCCAAGCATAGGCTGCTGAATTGTCACACCCAAGTACACTGGCAAGCCCCAGCCTGGCCTTCAGCCCAGCTGTTTCCCACCACAGCAACCAAGTAGGAGCCAGCAATGTGTGTAGTCTGCAAAGTTCATTCCTGTTCATCCAAAATAAAAAGCCAGAGGTGCTGGCTGTTCCCTCCATTCTGTGGTGTCATGCAACTTCTCTGTGAGGAACAGATGCAAAGTTTCACCTCATTCCCACAAGTAGAAAATCTTGGCATTCACTTCACTGAAGACAAATCTCAATGAAAAGACTTATTGGTGTGAATCTTTTTCCCTTGACATGATGACCAGATACTCTCAATATTTAAGAATGACATTCTGACATTATTAAGTTCTTAGGGCTCTCTGTGATGTCTTTCACAGTTTTTTATAAAAACAGTTTATTAGAATAAGGCAAAAAATGTCATCGGCATTTGTCTCCAGCCCACCGACAGCTCTTCTCTTACTGGAAGATTTATGTTAAAGATTAGCTGAATTTTGTGCAGCTCATTATAGAAGATTAGAATTACCAGTGAGGCTCTCCAGTATGTTATAATCATCTTCTCATCAATGCACTTTTTAAAAATACCCAATTATTGCAGTATTTCGGTTACTGCCTGGATTAGGAGCTGGTATTTAATGACCATATTTCACTAGTGCTTGTACATCCTTAAATCTGCAACACAGACATATTAGTTACAATTAACTTTGCAGTAGGTCCAGTATCAAAGATTCACCTCTCTCACTCAGTTTTACAAGTCAAAAATTGCCTAATGCATGATAAATAATGCAGGCCTTGTTTATTCCATGCTGTGTGCAATTTTATGTTGGAACTACAAGACTTGTTGCCAAAAACATCCCTGATTCTCCGGCTTGGAGACAGTAATTGGTATCTCACATTCTCTCCTTTTCTGCACCAATTAAAACCTGCAGGTGCACTAATGCTGTCATCTGGAATCTAGCTGGTACATCAGAGATGCTTTTCCCCAAATGTGTGCTATTAATAAAATCAGGCCATCAAGGGAATTGTGAATGCTCCATTTGCTGTTACAGTGCTCTCAAGGCCTTCCAAGTATTTTACCAGTGCAAGACCAGACAATAAATTTTTACCTTTAAAGTAAACACAGCCTTGTCATAAAAACTTAGATTCAGTTGGAAACACAACTTTCTCACTCACTCGATGTGTGTTTGAAACAGGCAAATCATATCTTCAGGACCATCTGAGACTTAAAGGCCAGACATGACTGTTAAGGTCATCTATGTTCTCCTGCTGAACACAGATCACAGAATTTCTCTTCATTTATCTTGAAAAGCACTCTAGCTCAGAGACAAAACAGGCTTAAAAAAAGGACAACAAATAAACAATTCACCAGTCTTGAGATGGGTAACAGAAAACAAGTGATACTGATGTCAGTAGCAAAATATGCATTAGTTTAAAAGGGCTGATGCTTCACCCACAGTTCCAGAGAAGGAAAAATCCACCTGCATTTTCTAGCGACTTTCTAGCCTCAGTACAAAAGGTCTTCTTTGAATCATGAGACAAAAGGTTAGAAGTACTATAAGCACTAATCAAAAGGTCCCTAAATGTCCTGTTGCAATTGGGGGTTTTTCTCCCCCCACTCTACTAAATGATGGGACTACACTAGGCATCATGGCACTACATGCAGGGCAATAAACACCACTTTAAGTGATCTCCCAGCAATACTGGCTGAACCAGAATTCAGAAGACTGACTCCTAACAGAACTCCCCTCCTTGGCCTCTACCACAGAAGTGTCAAATCTCTCCATTTTTTTTAGCTCTGAAGGTCAGTCCTCATTTAAGACTCAACAGCAGTCCCACTAAAACTGTGCTAGGTTTTGGGTAACTCTTTAATCATTGAAAGAACTACTCTTTTGCAGCATATTTTACAGCTTAAGAGACTTAACATTCAAACAGGAGGGCATCCAACACTTAGGCAGAGAGAGGTTTCTGCTCAAAAACCTATGGCACGCAGCCCTGAAAAAGTTTACTTTGGTCCCAAGTCCTCCACATCTAAGAAGGTGTTTTGTCTGAGTAAAACGCCACAAGTAATTAAGGGATTAGTGTGTCTGTTGGGCGCAATCTTATTTTGTAAAAAGCAGCCAGGAGCTGTACATTTTCAAGTGGAGACCCTAAGAGGAGTTTGATTTTTCCCATTTATGATGAAGACAGACAGTCAGGAAATGAGCTTGTGGCATCCTTTAACACAGCATGCACTTCCTACCACCTGAGGAGTTGCAGTGCTTGTACCATACCCTTGTTCTGAATACAGGGGAGAAAAAGGACATTCCCTCCCTCCTCCTTGCAGGGCATGTGTAAAAATGCCTGTCCCCATCCAGCCCTATACAACTCTGGGTGTCAGTTTTGCAGAAATAAATCAATAAAATGATACTTGAATGAAGATGCCTTTAAATAGTTTGCTCATTTTAACAGAACTGAACAGAAAAAAAAGTTAAGGAACAACTGAATTTTTAACAACTTTCTTCAGCCAGAGATGACAATAAATTTTACAATGAACAGTGTTCACCTAAGAGGGGATTCTGTTTTCACAACATGCAAAACTAATTAACTGGCAGCACTTTTGCTGAACACTTTTGCACTCCTCACAGGGAAACACATTGTCTAATACTCTCAAACACCTCTTATTTCACCATTAAGCATGTTCAGAATTGAATAGGAAGAAAAAGCTAAACAAACAAATATCAATAAACATAACAGATTGTAAAATGAATATAGACAAATTCAGTATTAAGATGATCATGACTTAACAAACTCAGCATGAAAAACACAAGATCTGATGACATGGATGAACCTGAAGATTTATATACACATTATTTGTAGGGTGTGGGACAGGATTGCCATCAGGAAATTGAGAATGTCAATCAGTGTCTGGGCCACGTCAGAGAGGGTAGACTTGGCTATTTTTCCTACAAGAATGGATTCTGTAAATGTCACCCAAAACACACTTGGACACACCTAAGGTGCATCACCAACAGCAAAATATTCCTACAAAAACCAGGCAGGACTCGTATACATTTTAGACAGGTTCTGTTCTGGCACCAGGGCTATGTTTCAGATATTGAATTGATCTCTAGGCAGAACAGTCTGAACACTCTCAGAAAATCTAAGATCTCAAACAGATTTTACAGTTAATTGTTTTCACGTGAGGTAATGGGGATCAGAGTTGGCCACCTAACTTCTAAACACCCAGATTAGAACAGGATGTTAGCTACACAGTTTTTTTTAATTCAGTGAACTGAATAAATTACAACTCTGCTATCCCTTTTTCCCATTTTAGAGTATTACCAGCTTTATCCTACTTACACTGAAGGCTCCAGTAAAGCCTCCAGGGGGCTAATGCTGGAAGGACAGACTCTAAACCATACGCAAAATTTTGTGATGTTTCGTTGAAATGAAAGCTTTAGTGTTTACAGGACAGAAAAGGTCTTCATTTTCTGCAGGATTCCACAGCTGCCAAGATGTCTTGCAAAATGCTGTTTCTGTTTTCTTTACTAACCTGGAGAAAGAGAAATGAAAACTGACATAATTTCATGAATACCTTCTATACCAGTGTTTACTTCAAAAACAATCAAAGCAGAAATTCCAAATAATTTCTTTTTCAGTGCAGGAATGTTGAGTGTCAAACACCTGCCTTCTTCTGTGCCTGAGAACACAGTATGCTAAACCCACAAAAGCCACAATTGAATATTTAGTGATCTTTTTGATTTAATTACTCACGGTAATTTGCAGTATTATTCAGGGCTTGAGTAACTAACAAGAATCACTCAAAGAACCAGCATGCACTTTTGCCATTACCAGAAATCATTTTCAACTACCAAATTTAACTTTCCTACTATAAAGTGGAGTTCTTATGCCTTCATTACTTGAAAGGGTTGTATTTATTAAGATGACAGACCTAGTCAAAAACATCTGCAAAGGAAAAAAAATAAAAACAGGCTTAGCAGCATAACTCTGTACTCTGAGAAACCTTAATGCTACAGGAGAGAAACACCTTGGAAAAGAAATAAGACTAATTGAGAAAGCTGGGACGTTCTGTAGTACACTGAGATATACCTTTGGCTGACCAGTCCATGGGAATGCTGGGCTTTAAGTCCAGTGTATGTGAAAATGCATTTAGTCCAGTGTCCTGTCTTTTACATGGCCCATTCTGCATTCCAGTACAGACACATGACTGTAAACTGCCAAGCAAGGGCTGGTGCTTGCTAGCCAGCTCAGCTCCCAGGGGCACAAAGCTGGGGGCTGTGTGTGGGAACTATCCCTTCCTGACAGATTGGGTCCTGATCCAGAGCCCTGTGACCCACAGTGCCATGGATTGCTCACTCAAACAAAACCTAGGGAGATGACTGGGGTTGTAAGGGTTGTAAGCAACTGTGAAGCATCAGCAAAAGCTTCATTTTAAAAAGCCTAAGAAATTTTCGCCACTGCTCAGATCCCTGCAGAGTGAGCAGGAAGAAATCAAACAAAGACACATGAGCCGAAAAAATAAGTAAGTGCCTTCATACAAAAGTGCATAAAAACAGTTTGATATGGAAAGAGACAACACCAAGAACAGCATAAAACTCTACCAGCAAGGTTCCACTGCACTCCCTGAATCTGCATTCAAGATGCGAACACAGGAGTTTGTAGCCCTTCCAGTACTACACTCAATAAGGAAGAGGAGAAATTATTACCATTATTGTTGTTGTAGTTGTTCAATAGGTGACAGTTCTAACTGAGGAATTTGGCCCTAAGAGCCTACTGTTTATGGACACACACACCCTATCCAAGTGCTGTAAACCCACACTGTAAAACCTACACACAGCAGTCTCACTTTCCACTGAATTCAAGACAGCAGATCAGCATGGGACTAATGAAAAAGTGACATTGAAGAAAAAAAAAAGGAGAGGAAGAGTAATGAAAAGGAAGATCTGCCTGAAAATGCCACTGTTTTTATTGAGAATCATTCCAAGCTTTATCTTATAAACAGAAAACCCCACAAAAACAAAGAGAGCAAGACAACAAAGAATGCTCTTCAACAAGGCTATTGGGACCCCAAGGTAAACAACCCACAGCACAGATGAGCCAAATTCTAAACCTCACAGTAAGTCTACTGATATCCTGACTTTCAAAGGACCTTCTGCACATTTAATAGCTCTTCCCACTTTCTCACAGCCAACAAAAACAATACTACATTTTATCTATCCTTTTTCCATACCTATATGCCAGAAGTCCAGTGAGAGCAGCAGAGAGAAAGTGCCAAGTGCTAGGAAATTTTCACAACTGTTTTACAAAGGCTGCTTGATAGATATAAGATCTCTTAAGATCTGGAGACATTCTGTGCAGGCAGCCTTCCCAGAGAGAACAAATCTCCAAGTATCTGCACTGAATGTACAAACAGATGGGTATGTTTTTAGAAAAGAGTTGAAAATAACTGTAGATGCTGCTTATATTAAGCATTTATGTAATTTGGAGGAAATTACCACCTAGATTCCAAGCAGGCAACTACAGAGGACAAAAGCTTTCTTCCCCTAACTGTTAAAAATACCATCAAGGAAACCACTCATGTACAAGCTGTTCAAATGGAACCTTTTCTTCTTCCTATCCATTTAACTATTTTCTTTCTTAATAGGCATATGCAACTACACTTCTGTAATGGGTTTCATGCAAGCAAAATTAATAGATGGGAAAATGGGAGAAAATGACTATCTGCCAGCTGCTAAGGATAACCTGATCCCATTCATGCCACCATGTTTGCAAAACTACACAGATGTAGGCAGTGCAAAAAGAGCCTCTGTAGCTTCACTGGAAAGTTTAGTTCTCAGCAAAACAGAACTGGGCAACAGGAGAAACAAACGTGTTAAATATCAGAGCTCCTACTGTTAAGTGCCCTGACATAATAAATTAAACATTTGGGACCAAATGCTGCACTGCTTTTAGGGCATCTGGGCCCATTTACACCAACAAAATATGCTTTCAAGACAGAAGGGACTGCAAAACCCCAAACAGCTGTTCTCTCATCAGAACTGTCCTCGTGACACTGGGAGCAGGGTGAAAAAACTGAGATAAGCTATTTGAAAGCAGCCTAACTCCATATTAAGTGACAAATGCTTTTGGAAGCCTACTTCTGTACACTTCCAGGCACCATACAAGTTAGTTAAGAAATTACCAACTGCGAGCTGTTTGGGCACTCCAGGTAACCCCATGGCACAGCCCCTGAAGGACACAGCAGGTGACCCAGTACTCACTTCAGCTACGAACACCTCTGACTCCCCACAGGCAGGTTCTGCTTCTGCTCATACACACATTTGAACCAGCTGGGACAGAGCATGTAGTGTGTCACTGGAGCAAGAGAGACAGATGCTCTCCTGCACAAGACTTCAGCTTAGCAGGTCTGTGACACCTGGGAATGACTAAAGTCTGCCACACATTTCATATCCATGCTCTTGGTTAATGGATTCACCAGAGATCTCAATTTAATTAAAGAAACCCACATGTCCTAATGTCAGCAGATGAACAGGATGGATCATTGTTTTAGTAAAGATCTTTCAGCTAAAGAGAACTGTTCCATTGAAATTAACAAAAAGACTTTTGCTGGCTGCAGTCAAAAAGAAAGAAATGATGTATCAGCAGACTGATACAGCTCAATACCCAGGGCAGAGAAGCCCTTGCCCTCTGAATATCACCTGATAAAAAGAGACAGCAGAAGCCTCAAAAGCTCCCTTGAAAAGCCAAATGCTGTTTTTTTAGTTCCGTTTCCTCTCCTGAGAGGACCAAATACACACACCACTGTCCTGCCATAACTGCAGCCTAAGCACCGAAAGATTGCTACTTTCAGCAAGGCTTCTCCATCCCCTCTTCCCCCTGTAAAGCAACTCATACAAAATTCACATTTACATGCATCTCTCTTCAACAGCCTGACTATGAACACACATCAGCTAGGTAGCAGAAAAACCTGGAGGTTTATCTCTAAAAGAATGGCAGGAATTGAATGCTTATACAAGGAAAGGAATAATCTCTCATCTTTGCTCCTACAGTTGCTTTAGCATTTAATTAAATCAGCATTTAATATAAGAACAGAAATTGAAGATGATGATGGGACCCTCAGTTAAAGGAAAGCTCAGGAACTTTGAGCACTGCAGTTTTTTAAGCCAGCTTTGAATAGGAAACAGCATGAATCAAAGGAGTGAGAGGTGCCTTTAGCTTGTTTTTGTGAAGCATCAAGGACACTTATGATGTTAAGGAAATCTCACATATGCACTCCTAGGAACAGGCTATGTTTTGCTGTGGTAACTTTTTGAGAACCACCCTGTGACTGATCAGAAATGTACTTTGAGGCCCTAATATTCTAAAATTATGTCTGTAAAAGTAACATAATGAATTCCAAAATTGGTTCACTGACTCCAGAGAAAGTACACTGCATTTAAAACTGTCTTTCTTCTATAAATCATTCCTGCAAACCCCACTGCTGCCTTTTTCCTCTTTTTTTTCCCCCCTCTTTTATTTCTGCAAGCCAGTCTGGAAAAAACCAAAACAAGCTTAAAAATCTGACTGTGCTTTAAAAGATTTAACTCTTAAGAATAATGAATACCTATACAGCAATAATACTACAGCAAATAAACCTTTTAAAACAACTACAGCATTACTTCTGCAGCCCCTCACAAGCAAAGCCAGCTGTGTGACTGCTACAGTAACTGCCAAATGGGACTTTTTTTTTAATAAGGTGAACACCTGCCCATTAAGAATCAAATGGAAACTAAAAAACTTATTTCATGAAAGCTACCCACAGCTATCAATTGGCAGTAACAGCTTTTAAACAGAGCCAAATATAAACCAATAACTTAGAACAGAAGGCTCTTTAAGGATATTAAATATTACTCACATTGAACACTTTAACATCTTTCCTACTTCTTATTTCTTCAACAAGATCCAGTGGCTTTCCCTTAGGTATTGGAATAGTTCCAAGCACCACAGTCCCCGGGCCAGCCAGTGTTTGACGAACAGCTTGAATAAAAGCCTGGCTGAAGAGTTCCATTTTACCAATCTCATCTATGACACAAATTCTTTTCTCTGCATCACGGCCATGGTTTACCTGTGGAAAAGTGCATTAAGAGACTGTAAACAGCAAAACTTAGAACAAGAAATAGAAGTAATTTCTATGCTGACATAAGCAATAAATCCCAAAGAAATAAATTCAACTGTAATACTGGGAAAAGTTGGAGGTCAAAGCTACTGCTGGTAAATGACAGACTTATAGATTTATAATTTCTTTTTTAGGACAGATTCTTGGAAGGATGGAAACAACCATACAGTAAAAATACCAAATACAATCAGAAATATCCATTATATCACACTGCCTTTAAAGCAGAAATCTCACAATAGTCCCATATGAGCTACTTGACAATTAAGAACTGCACTTTGCCTACAAGCAGCTCTCAATCATTCTGAGGGTCAGCAATTTCTAAAAACTTTACTCTTTCCACTACATAATGCATTTAGTGATTACATTTAATTATGTGATCAGCAGTTACACAAAACTTCTAAAAAAAGAAGACTTCCATTAAATCTAGATTTGGAAGTTTCTCCTCCTGTAGTTGCGATGATGGAGCATTTCACTCAAAGCTACTGGCTGTCTTCAAAGCTGTCTGGATAACAATCAAGCTATTTGCAAGCCTCTCTCACATTAGAACTGATATTGAGATATACCTTATTCTATAGTACCAGCCACTGGATAGCAGGAGAGACACAGTCAGCCACAGTTGTGGCTTGTTTGCTTCTTTCATGAAGTGAAGCCTGTGCCAAACAGTGCCGTGCTGCAGGCTGTTGGAGCAGCAGGGAAGTCCAGGAGAAAACAGGGCTGATTGCTACTGAGGAAGAGGCAGCTCCCAAAGCTAAGGAACTCTTCAACTGCACTGCCTGCCCTATCTTGGTAAAGGTGACTGAGAACTGTACTCCATTATTTATAGAAGTGAGGAGAAAATCAAATCAATTCAGAACCATTACAGATCCATTAATATGTACCAATACAAGCCATATTATACAGAAAGTAAAAAGAAAAAAAATTGAAACATCTCCCCTTGTGAAGGCAAAGTACTTGCTCCTGGGAAAGTGAAAGAACTGTACAACATGCATCCTAAAGTCTGTTCATAAGCTAAGTCCATACTGAGTAGCTTTTTTATCTAAAATCCTTTCATAGATCAGTGAGCCAAAAAGCCACTGCTAGTCACTAGGTCACATATTGAGGAAGAGAGTATTTTGCTTTGAAAAAAACCTGAAAAAACTATCAGTCCTGCCTGATAAAGTCTGGAGAACCAGAGAGATCCTCCACTGCAGGATCTATCCCACTCTCACGGGAGTGAGCAAAGCTTTAAGAGCAGAATCTGTCCTCAAGCCTAACTGGGCACATGTCCATTCTGTGCTGCTTTCTCATCAAACCAGAACATACCTATGACTCTCCTGCCCTCATTCTTTGTTTGTCTCTCCTTGTTTCAGCTTTCTGATCTTCCTCACTCTCCTCTTCCATTTTGGGCCATCTTCATGTACGACCACATTCCCATAAAACTGATAAACAGCACTTTCTGTGAGCACAGGCACATGCACTGTGTGACTCTGCTGGCCCCAGTTCTTCTCTTCACCTTCTTGTACTTGCAGAAAGCTATATAAGTAATGCAAAAAATTCAACACTGCTAACACTTCTCTAGGAAAATATCTCTTGGATTTTGGCTTAATTCAGTCATAGAAGGATTCCAAGTACAGCTTTGGGCTTAGTGAAGTATTTTCTATTAAACTACCTTCCTACTTGCTAACATCATCAATATTACAGTGAAACTTAACATACAAAAGTTGTCCCATTTTATTATTATTTCCTTTCTCCCATGCCCCAACATCCTTGCTTTCCTACTCTCAGACTTCAATGTTCTTTGACAAAAACAAGAATCAGATCCTCAGATTCTGACTGCACCTCTTTGGGTTTTTTTAAGTTCACCAAAAAACCCCTTCTTCTTCATCCCCTTGAGCTTTGGCCATGTAGAAAAATCACAACAGGATTTTTTTAGTAGTACAGTTCAGCAGCTGCTGTGCACTATTTGTGGTATGTTATTGCCAAAATCAAATCTGTTCTTGTTTAATTTTGGAGAGGGGAAAGGTTGGAGTGAGAGAGGAAGGAGAAGGAAAAAGGCAGTGACAGAATATTAGCAAAAGGATAGGAAAAAGATTGTGAGGAAAGTTTTGTCACAGCCAGAGCACTTCTTGAGCAGCAGGCTAACTCCCAAACAATCAGGCTGCTATTATCAGTCTGCAGGTATTTATACAATAGTAATCAAAAATACTTACCAGATTCAAGAAACAAATGCTTCTACTGTAAGAAGGTGGGAATCAGAAGAAAAGGGGGAAAAAAGTTTGTAAAGAAGAGCAGCAGCAGAAGCTTTTTTCTTAGACCCACTGATTGCATCCAGCTCTCTGTGGTAACCCACTCATGCATTTTGTTTGCTTTCCAGTATGAGACAGGCCAAGAGGGTGCTGCTCACAGGACTGCAATCTCTCCAACACCACAATAATGACTGGAGAACAAGCCAGATTTGCCCCTCCAGCTTCCTGACCCTGAAGTCAATCAGAACCAGCATTACCCAAGAAATAGGCCATTAATTAGTCTCAAACACCAGCTCTGTAGAAGGGCCTTCCAACAACACTGACTACCATAAAGCACAGACTTACAGCAGCTTTCACAGAATACTCACATTTCTCAGCATAGGTAGAACCAACTGCTCAAAAGAAACAAGGTCTACAACATATTGTCCAACCCGGTATTCGCGTCTTGAAGGATCAGAATTAGGGCTGAAAAAGAGATACACAATTCCTTCTAAGTACTATGCTTAGTAAGAATTCACTGCAGCCGTTTCAGGTGAATTTATAAGAAGTTATCCAAATAAATCAAATCCCCTTAGTTCTTCTTAAAAAGGAATGAAATTCTAAACCATGCAGTATGTCTGGAGATAGCTTGCTGTCAGATAATAAATATACCATATGCATCCTTCACAACTATACAAGCTCAAATTTCAACAGTGTATGGAAGGACAATGGCATTTAAAAGTCAGCAGGTATATTTACACTGAAATCAAAACTCAGGTCTGCAGTTCAGATCTTTGAATTTTGTTATGTAACACTACAGACAGCATCACAGCAATATCATCTCAATATGGGCTGCAACACCCTTAAACAACCTCGGAAAAATAGTCAGTTTGCATGTGCTGCACCACACACTGCTAGGTGCAGAGTGTGGTGCATTATTAGCAGAATGCAAATTATTTCGTCACATCAGCTCTGTTTGAATGAGGTGCTAAGGTCACACTGGACATAGACTAAATTTTGCACTAAATATGGAAATCTAAGTCTAGTGAATCAGGAGAGAATGTGAGGCACTCTGCAATTCAGACACTCCTCTCTGGCGCTCTGAAACTTTTTTTTTCTTAAAATTCACAGATGAGTTTTGTGGACCAGTCAAATGTTCTTTAAAACAATGCTATATGCAATTCACCTTTTTGTTTTGTTTGGAAAACAAAATCAGCTAGTGCTAACACAAAAATCTTCCTCTCTGCCCACAATAAGCTACTTAACTGTATCCCATAGAGACTTGGCCCCGCAGTAAAAGGCTCAGCAGTTCTTCCTCTTTATCCGGTGTAAAACAGTCAGTAAGGGAGAACATCCCTGCCCAGTACATTTTCAATATTTCACTGTGCAACAGAGACACTGCCTACATATGCAATGCAGGTATCTGCCAGGACACAAAAAGCAAGCAAAGAACTTGACCATGAAAGCCATGTGTGCTGGAAATCACATTCTGGAGGAGCATTTAACATGCCAAAGGACTGGAGCAGACACATAAAATATAAGCTGCTTAGAGTTATTAAAACTTCAGTACCTGACTCTAGATAAAGGTCCTCGGTTTCCAGACAGAGTGACAACATCAAATCCTGTTCTCCTGCCACCTTCTCTAACTTCCTGTGTGTAAAATCCATCTATGGGAACGCCTGAGGATTTTAGAGCTTGAGTGACTTTCTGGATCAATGTAGTCTTTCCAACTCCTGAAAATAAAGAAGGGAAAAAAGCACACAGCATTAATCTTCTGCACTAAAAGCCCATTTTTTTAAACACCACAGTAATGATTCAGTTCAGCAGGAACATTGATCACTTTTGTAGGTTGCAAATTACTTTGCCTAAATGGAAGGAGAGAACAGAAGCATCTTTTAAAGTTCATCCTGTACTGACACTGTAAAGTTTAACAGAATGGTACAAATATCCCTGGCTACCAATAAATTTTTTATCTTAGTTGATGCATGAGTAGCCCACAAAACCTACCATGAGACAGGTAAATATGTGATACAAAACCAATACCCAAGCTTGCTGGAAGACTGACTGATGAATCTCCCTTTCTGCCACTGACACTCACTATTTTTAAGAACAGAGCTAAGTTCACCCCCTTTATAGATCAAAAGGTCAAAGCTGACTGCTATTACCAGATGCCTTACTGGCACAAAGGACACACTACATCCAATGTTGTCCTAGAAATCAGAAGCACTCAATGTCCCTGAGATACCAGGTGGTATGCGGCAAAAAGAAGTCCCAACAACAAAAAAAATGTTTCTTCTGGTACCTGAATCAGGAGACATTCTGACTAGATATAAAGACAAGCTTGTTTATTGTGAGGCAAATGAAGCCGTGAATCAAGTTGCCCAGAGAGACTCTGCAGTCCTCACATAATTTAAAGGTTTTTAAGACATGTCTGGATAAAGCCCCAACAACCTGGTCTGGCTTCACAGCTGATACTCCTTTAAACCTCAGCAAGACCCTTTTTACATGAACTATCTTCTGACCCTATAATTCATTTTCTTATCCTAAGACAGGTCCTTAAAACTCTTGCCACCTGTTACCTCCTTGCACAGTTTTATGCACCTTTTACAATGTGAACATTGGCCATGTTCCAGATATCCTTTCAGTTTATCTCCTTTGCCAGTGTACAAGTACATCCCCAACAATCTCCTTTTAAATTCACCTTTATTGAATCTCACAAAATTTAGTGCTATCACTTTCTTTTTAATCTCTGCTCTAAAAATTCAGATCATAGAAAATAATCCTGCAGAATAAACCTTCAAGCTCCTGGAGATGAGGAACACAGACCAAGTACAAGATGCCAACAGAAATAATTTCAACACGCACACACCAAATTTCTACTTTAGACTTTAAGCAGATTTAGGAACTGCTTTCCTTACAGTCAATACCAACGACAAAATATTCTGTGGCTTCGAAGACATCTAGTCAAATGCTTAAGCTAACTTTTCAAATTTGAAGAGAACTTCCTGGCAATTCAACAACAAAAAAATGACAAATGTGGCACCCACAGTATCCAACATCTTTTCAAGGCCTTGTCTCTTGTAAGTGAAGTTATAGTAATTTGCTAAGTGGATTTGCAGTCTCTACTTTGTTTACATTCATTCAGTAAACTGTCAAACAAGCTAGAGTGATTCAAACTGAGCTTAAGAAAGCTTGAAGTTAGACATTGAGCTAATCAAAAGAGTACATCCAATTTGAGATAAATGAAGACAGACAAGACCTAAGCAGCCCTAACTGCTGCATCTCCTGAAAGGCTGTCTTTATTCAAGTGGATGGAAAGCCAGTGTGACGTGGGTGGAATGTATTCCTATCTCAGCCTAGCAGCAGCATTTAAAATTAATTCCAGTCAAGACAGGCATCTGCAAGAGGTTCACAAAAAGGAGTTTTAGGCCCACTGCTTTACTCCCACACCACAAAGGAAAGCTCTGCAATCATAACAACTGATAAATTTCTTTATCAACCACAGAGTTTGACCCTCATACCATGTCCCACTCAGCCCCCACAATAATCAGATTCCCTTACCATGACAAACTACTCAATCAAGCAGTTCAATCGAGTCCTGACCATCCGGGACACCAATTATTACCTACACCCGCACTTCACTGATGCTGGAAGTGCTAAATCACTACAATTAAGTTACAGGAGAGATGAGCTCTCAGAAATTATTAATCGCTGCCGTTTATACTGAAGCAGAATTTGTTGTCCAGGAGGTGTTCTTTTTTCCCCAACACTGAACTCCAGGGCAGAAGCCAGGGACAAAGGCAGCAGCGCCTGGAAAAACCACATGCCTTGGAGGACTGGATGGAGAGGTAAAGCGGCGTTTCATTAGGAACGAACTAATTAGTGCAACAACCCTGACCTCGACACGGGGGAGGGGGGGAGCTCCAGGCCCGCAGCCGCGGAACCTCGGGCAGTGCCGGGCCCAGCTGCAGCCGGAGGCGCTCCCGG
>JAHLSL010000012.1:9497487-9554050 GCA_025920805.1 Petroica traversi | reverse complement strand
CACGGGCCCTGCCCGGCCTGGGGCCGCCCCGGAGGCGGGGTCAGCGGAGGCTGCTGCAGCCGTGGTGTTTAGCAGGGGATAGAAACAGCTTGCGGTTAGGAACGAGGGAAAAAAAACAATTAGTTGAGGGCCAGCGTTTTCTTTATCCAGTTAGCTTAATCTGTTACATGTCTGAGTATGTTAATACAATAATAGAATGTTAAGGTGTGGGAAGAGACCCTTAAAGATCAGTCCCAAGGCTCTGTGCCATGGGCAGGGACACCTCCCACTACACCAGGTTGCTCCAGCCTGGCCTTGAGCACTGCCAGGTTTGGGGAGTCCACAGCCCCCCCTTGGCAACCTGTCCCAGTGTTTCACCACCCCCATAGTGAAAAAATTCTTTCTAATATCTACCCTAAATTTTCTCTCTTTCAGTTTGTACCCATTACTCCTTGCCCCATCGCCATGTTCCTGATGAAGAGTCCCTCTCTGGCATCACTGTATCCCCCTTCAGATACTGGAAGGTTGCTGTGAGGTCTCCACACAACCTTCTCCAAGCTGATCAGACACAATTTTTCAGCCTGCCTTGGTAGGGAAGGTGCTCCTGTCATTTTACCAAGTTTGTGGCCTCTTCTGGCTCCAACAGGTCTATGCTCCACTTATGTTGGGGACACCAGAACTGTACAGAGTTCCCCAGACCAGATGGGGTCTCAAAAATGCAGAGATATAATAAAAAACTCTCCCTGGAGAGTTTTACCTGGAGCTGTTTAAAGTAAGCAATGTGCTCCAGGTGTAGCAAACCAGTAAATTAAAGATGAACGGTTTGTCTCATACCTCAATACAGACAGCAAATGTGGGTTTGATATACAACCAAGGGATTTTTACAAAACTAAGCAAATTGAGAAGGTCTGGCAGGTTTAACAAAGATGCTGATAGACATCTGCATCCCAAAATGCCATAAGCATGTGGCCTCCTTATTTCTTTAGACTTGTGTGATGGGGAGTAGTAAGGGAGCAGGGAAGAGGATTTTTGTGGTGAGGACTGTGGTGAACAGGGTTCTGTTTGGGTGAAGTGATGCCTGGACACCAAGAAATACTTTTATGCCTGGCCATGAGGACCAAAAGGGTTACCCAAAAATATTGGGCAATGAAAGGGATACATCCCAGTTTCTGCTTGCCTCACTAGAAACAGATCACTTCAGGTTCAGCCCATCTTTGTCAGTCTTTCATTTTCAGTAATTTCTCGAGGAGCTGAAGGTTATTCATCATTTTCACAAAGATAATGAATATCCTTGTCAGCCAGATGAAATGTGCACATCAGCAGGTAGAGGTGCACCTCACAATAGATGGGTATTTCCATAAATTAAACAAAATATTTTTGATGTGTACATCACATAAGGCCGCTCTTCCCTGTATTGCTCTATATTCTTAGAAGGGATGACTACATGTGGAATATATTTCATGCTTAAATACTTAATTAAAAAAACTTGACTACTCTGGCACACCTCTCGGGAGGTCAGAGGGTTGAGAAGTAACAAAGACAGCTTCCCTTGTCATCTAAAATGAAAACTGCATTTTCATAGTTTCAGTACTTTGTTCTGGTGACTTTTTTGGGATCAATTAAATTGTGATGTTAACTTACAGCTTCTTGAGGGTGTTTGTCAGGCATCTTTAATCTAAAGAGAGAGCCACAGAGAAGAACTGCGTATTTGAACGGACTATTAACACAAGAACAACACTTCATACCTGGCTACTTCACCCTTGCCCTGAACTTCCTGTGCAGAGCTTACCATGATTGATTTTACAGGTAGGTTTTCTGTATAATAGTAAACTAAATCAGTCTATTGGCTGGTCTCCCAGGCAGGCCACATAAAGAGACCCAGACAATGCTGTTTTGTTGAATGCTGAGTTTTACTAGGTTTTACAAATCAACCCTTTCTTTTGCAGAAGGGCATGTGGAGAATTTGAAGGCTATTGCTACTGTTTGACAAAACCCTTGTTTTCTGTTATTCTAAGATTCTTTCATCCCGTTTTCAGACACAGGACTCTCAGAGTTATTTCACTGTGCAGTTAAGACCTTTCTCTTGCAAACAGATGTGTAAGCAAAGTAGTTGCACTACCAGGGCTTAAATTAGTTAGCATTTCACTTTGATTTCTGTTGTAATTTCTACTATAAAATGTTTTCTCTTTCTGATGCTGTGTCTAGGCTGAAGACATTTAAAAGCATGAAAGCCATGAAGTAGTTATGCCAGTTGTGCTTTTGTAGAGTTTTGCTGTTAGGAAGACCTTATGTTTGCTAATTTAACTGGAATTTTTATGTATGTTTTGTAAAAGATTTACTATTTACATTTGTTCCCTTTGATATATTTATAATCAATGACTGCATAGAAGAGGCAGGTTGTTCAAGAAGCACGAGTTGTAGGGCACAAGTTGTCTTCTCTGTAGCTGTAGGCTTGAACCAGTAGTGTTTGGAATTAGCCTGTGTGCTTTCTTGATCCTGGGATTTTGGCATTCTAGGCTGGAGATGGTTAGCTGAAATAAGCAGAAACAGCACGTACCCTAGCAGTGTAGATAACTCTAAAAGAAAATAGGTAAGTGGGTTTTATTCCTTTCAGGATGAGAAGAACCCAGCTTTTCCTCTTTCGGTCCTTAATCAGTAGTAATTTATTCCTAAAATGTTCCCAGTCCAAAATATTTTCCTGACCAAGTACCTAAACTCTGGTTCTGCTTGGTGAGAGTGAGTAAAATTCAATTAATGCTGAATTGAATTGCGTGATTGGGCAAGGCCATGAAAGAAGTATTTACAAAGAGACCCCCTATGCAGTTCTAGGCTGTGATTGTGGGTGATCTGTGGAGACCTTGGAAGGACCTGCCAGTCATTGTTATGAAGTGTTAGCTAAGCCTGGTGAAACTTGCATTTATTGCTGGATGTTTACTAAAAAAAATTGGATAGAGTCCTAGACCTTTATTTTGAATGGAGTAAAATTAATTAACTGCAAGTTTCCAGACCAGTGACTAAGAAAAGAGGCCATTTATGATATTTATGGTATTCCCTAGAGTAGAAGCTGGAAGGAATGAGAGTGTAATCTACCATCTCTGACCTGCCTCAGTAGGCAGGAGTTTACATTTCAGCACTCTGCCTGGAGGTAGGCACAGTACCTTGTTACAGTTTCAGCCCTTGGTTTATCTGGTGTTAGGTTTTGGAGTTTTTCCACTTATGGAAGAGAGAATGGTTAAGTGTGAACCCTTTTCTTTCTCTCCAATAGAACTTGTCTTCTTGATTCACAGTACCACAAGTTGGTGCATCATTTTGCTTGCATCAGGGTAGGGAAGAACGCATTTTAAAAAGATAACACTTTGTATTAGAGAGTTCCTAATTTTGTCCTCGTCCTCCCCTGCAGAGAATTCTCCTGCTCGTGGATAGTGGGTCTGGCTGCATACCACTGGCCATCTAATCATGTTAGTGATGGTATTTTACAGCTGACTTTCGTTTTGCCTGTGGAGTAATCATGGCATCAGCAGGTGTCTGAGAGGAAGCATTGAGCATCTACAGCCTGACAGTCTTTAATCTTGAACTTCCCAGAGAGATAAGCCATTAGCTACATGCAGAGCTTCCTCTAGATAAAAAATGTGGTCCTCCTTCTATCAGAGATTTACCTATAGAGTTTTTTTTGTGCAGGTCATGCAGTAGAAATCCTTTATGTTTGTTCCATCAATGGCTGTGTCCCCCAAAACAGAAGAAATTCCTGAAAGTATTTCCTGAAAATAGTTATAAGGAATAAATATATCAAATGTCATAAATAAATATATGGTAGTTGGGGAGTATTTGTGAAAATTAATTTACTATTGTAAACAACAGAGAGCATCCAACATTCAAATAATGTTAGTCCTCTCTCTCTCCCAGTACAGCATGTTCAACCTTCCGGGCAATTGCAGATAGAGGGGAAAAAGTAAAACATCCAATGAGTTGTTTTTTAAAATATATACATGTCTGGATATAAGAGGAAGATCCTTTTAATGATCTGAGGATCCTTATTAGGCAGGAGAGAAGTCACATAGAACTCAATCCATGACACAAATCCATAGGGAACCAGATTTCCTTGTTTCCATTCTCAATGAAATACCTTGCTTGTTTGTTCTTCTAGTCTCCCACCTCCTACTTCTTGAAAAATATAAGAGTTTCCCTGAAACTGCATGACATTTTGAATGATATTCTTACACTTTTGCTAGAAATAGCAAGATGCATTCACTTTGGAAAAAAAATGCAGCTTGGTTTGTTATGGGATGATAAAACCAAATTTACTGTGATAATCTGTTATTTTGACAGGGATACTGACCTGAAAATTTCAAATTTCAACTGAATTCTGTCAGATGTCAATGGAATACTATATAATTGAGGAAGAACATAGCAAAAGAGAAATAAATTCAATTGTATTGCTAAATTTTTCAATGCTGTTTTTTAAGGTGTTACAGTTTTGTCAAGCAAATGTCATTCTTGTGGTTGTTGATTTAAATAGGCTGGAACATAAGTGAATTTCTATACTACTCTGAGTGACAGTTGGCAGAGTACAAACAGCTTTACTGAAAAGTGCATTAGGCAGTAGTTCCTACAAGACAGTTCAGAGAAACCATAGGATGAAGTGAATTCAAAAATGATATGGAAGTGAAGCAAATTGTCTCCCACTGGGGCTGAGAGAATACAAGGAAAAGCTAAGCCAGTTTGACAAGCTGTAGATGTATATGTATTTAGGAGAATATGATTTTCAGATTTCTACTCCTCAGAGATGCTCCTTATTGGGTAACAGCTTTTATACAAGAAGGGTGCAGCAGTTAGTCCTGTAATACACTGATGGACAGGGTAGGGACTTTCCAGGAAGGCCTTCATGCCTTTGGCACCTACGTGGAAGATGGCAAATATGGAGTGATCATGTAGGCTGTTAGTAGTTGCTGAATCCAGAAGAGGAAAGTCTGCTCTAGATTAGTGTTTCCTTATTCAGCCAGTGGTTGGACTGAGCACATGTTCCCAGCAGACACAGAGGCACACACAGTGTACCTGTTACATAGACGAGTGACTGGCCATGCAGATCAACACAGCAGAAAACACAGCAAAAACAACAGCAATGGATTCCCTCGTTCCTCTCCCTGGCTGGTCAGCGTGACAGCCTTTTAACAGAAAATGTGCATGCCTGTGTGTATATTGTCATGGCTTAGGAATGGTATTCCCTAATTCAGTGCCCCCACTGAGACTCTCCAAACCACCCTGCTGCTCCCTCTCACTCCCTCATGTCCCTCCCACCCCATTCCCACTGCAGCAGGATGGAGGTGAGAACTGGAGGCACAAAAGGCAAAGGTCATAGACTGAGAGAAGAACACTTTACTGGAAACAGCAATGAGATAAGAAAACCAACAGTAACAGCAACAATAACAAAAACATACAAAAAGAGAGAATTTACATGCTCACCACAGGCCCCGGGACAATGAACAGTGTGGGAGAGCTTCCCTGACACATTTTCTCATCAGGAAGTAATCCGTTCTCCCCAGAAGAGCGAGAGAGTTCCTTTCCTGTGCTGGCAATGAGGTGAGGTGGTACAGAATAACATCAGGGTCCTGGCCATGCCCCCTCAGTCACATCCCTCCTGCCTACTGCAGAAATTAACCCTGTCCTGCCCCAAACCAGGACTATATACATATGTACACACACACACACACACACACACACAATATGGATCAATCTAGATTCATTTCATGCAACATCAACAGAACAGCCAGGGGATCAGGCCCAGCCAGTGTGGGTTTATGAAAAGCAGGTTCTATCTGACAAACGTGATCTACTCCTGTGACCAGGTCATCCACTTACTGGATGAGAAAAAGTCTGTGGATGTTCTTTACCTAGACTTTAGTGAAGCCTTTGATACTGCCATGTCTTCCATGGCATTCTCCTGGAAAAATTGGCTTCCCATGGTGTGTGTGGATGGGTGCACTCTTTTCTGGGTAGAAGCCTGGCTGGATGGCCAGGTGGATATTAGAAAAAATTCCACTCAGAAAGAGTTGTCAAGCATTGGAACAGACTGCACAAGGAACTGGTGAAGTCATCATGTCCAAAAATACGTGATTGTGGCATTTGAGGATGTTTTAATGGGGAACATGATGGTGGTGATAGGTTGGTGGTTGGACTTGATCTTAAAAGTCTATTGCAACCTTAACAATTCTGTGAATCTGTAATTTGCTATCCAGCTTTTGTTCTATTCTGAATAATTTAGCATCAGCTGCAATCTTTGTCACTTTACTGTCTACTCTTCTCTAATTTGTGACGAAGTTGAATAAAATAGCCCTTAGCGTAGATGCAGATTGACATAATTATGAAAAATGTCCATTTGCCCTTAAATTTTCTGTCTTGTATGTTATGCAATTATTTATCCTTACTAAGATTATTACATGGCAGTTTGGCTCTTCAAAGACCTTAGGTGAGTGCCCTTTCAAAGGCCTGGTGGAAATCCAAATGAACTTTGTCATTTGGATTATCTATTTCCACATGCTCTAATAAAATCTAGGGGATCTGTGAAACATGACTGGTTTCTTGCCAGGATCAGACACCACATTCTTGTAGTAAGTCTCCAGACATGGATATGTCAATAGATTAATTCTCACAGACAATGAGGAAAAGTAAATTATATGCCTGGTCCATCAGTTTCCAGAATTTAATTTCTCAGACACTTAGTATCCCATTTGTTTTTTAAATTAGTTATTACTTTCAAAACTTATTAAGTCTGAAGAAATGGAGAGACAGCATAACTACAAAATCTAATTTCCCTAAAACAGGAAGTTTCCAATTTTCTCAGCCTTATTCACACTAGTGATACCTTAAAATTACTTCAGTTAGATTTTATTATCCAGTAAAATACTCATCAGCATAAATGAAGCTGTCAGAAAGCTACATAAAAAAACTGCCATAAAGAGTTCTCTCGTTCTTTTGTATATTTAGTTTGGATTAAAGCTTTTGATCATTCAGGGTCAGCAGAAACCATTAGGGATATGCACTCCTATCTTTGTTATATCAGATGCCAGGAAATAGAACCCATTTATTCTGTGTGAAGTCTAATGCATTGTGGTCATTTGAGGGTTTATCTTATAGAAAGCTGTCCAATTGGGATGTTGAGGAATCTACCAACATTTCAATAAAATAGCCCAGTAGTTTTTTGCCTTCATTTAAAATTTGCTTTTCTCTTTCTTGTCAGATTTCTCTAGCTTTGGATTTCAGCTAGTGAATCTTGTTATGTCTTTGTCTTTTCTAGAAACTGGACACTGTTCTACTAATTTGATATTATGTCTGCATACATTTGTGTCACTATCAAAGAAATGCTTTTGCATTTCTTTTGTTACATCTTCTTCCTCATCCGAGGTGTTAAAAGGCACATCCTGTACCCCTGCTCTTCTTATAAGCACATTTTTCTGAGAAAATTAGTCTCTGGTAGTCACTTTCACATTCTATCTCTTTCTACCAAGAAAAGAACAAAGGAAAGAAATTTGCCTGCTGTATAAATTCCTCCTAGTGCCACCTATGTTTTTGCCCTGCCACAGTGAGGAAAGTCACAGAGAGTAAACAAACAGTCTCTCCTGTGCTAAAATCCATACACTCTGGCATGGCTGTCAATCATGTATTGCTTAATGTGAAAAACAAAACCCTATTTCAGCATTTGCAGTTAATGGTATTGACATTGCTGAATAGCCAATTCAGCTCAATATTACTGAGAAAAATGTAATTTGAGTGATCAGATGGATGAAATTCATTTTTTAGATGATAAAACCATCTTCATGGTACAGTTTTCTTTAGTTACCATTTTTTTAATCATGTGCTTTTTAGCGTAGCTTCATTTGTCATGTTACTGGTAATGTAGTTAAGTTTAATTTCTCCTATAAACCCTTGTAGAAGGCTGTGTATAATTCTGTTTGTGTCATTATGAGTTCTGATTCATCAGTTTAGATTGTTGTTCTGAAGTCTTGGTTGCTGGAAACAGTGATTTTCCTCCTTGCCAGGAACTGATGATTTGTTTTCTTCCCAGAAGTAAAGCTTGTTATTTACTTGTTCATAATATATGCTTTGTCTGCCTGACTGATATTTGGAGTCCATTTGTAGCTTAGGTGTTTTTTAATGAAAAATCTTTCATGAGTGAAGCAAGTGGATCAACACCAAGTGGGTAGATTTAGCAAGGCAATGAATTTAAATTTAAAATGTAATAAAGGGTGAATCTCTGCCTCATAACCTTGTACCAGAGGTTGGCCATCATTCTGCAAGCACTTAGGTTTGTATTCAGCCTTGCCACTGTTACATGTTCATGGACCAGCAATATCGTGGCCTGTTCCTAGGGGTGGTGGAAGGCTCCTTCCTTTTAATTTAATTTAAAAATACCTACTTTTGTGCTAGGAGATTTCCCCTCATTTATTATTTTTCCTATTCCATAGGGGGAGAATCGATGTTAACCTTGAATTAAGTCTAATTCTTGGAAATTAAATTCTGGAATGTAACATCTAAAGATCACCTGAGCAATCTGCTGTTGAAAGGAGAGCTGACTGTTCTGACTTGTTGAGTTAATGAGAGATTATGTGACAAAAGTACCTTTCTTAATTAGGGAGACCATAAGAGGAAGAAAATATGGACGGGAGGGAAATGGTTTAGGCTCTTTAAGATACTCTATTTTTGCTTCAGTCATAAGTCTCCTTACTTACGAATGAAAGCATCAGACTAGTGCTGTGCTCAATGAATAGCAAGAATCATTCTTTCTGTGCTTTTTTTCCTGAGTTCCTAACCTGAACTGAAGGGCAGCACCTTTATAGGTTAGTTGGTTGGTTGGTTGGTGTGATAATGTATAATTTTCATATTACCTTTCTTTTGTTGCAGAAGTCCTGAGTTTGCTCCTATTGTCTCTATGAGCAGTCCTGTTCTTTTCCACCTTTATGGGAAAAAACAGCTTATGTAAGTAGGAATGATGGGGCTAAGTCAGAAACAAATTAAAGAGGGTAGTTGAACCTAGTGAGAAATTTCCAAATGCATTTAAAATATAAATGGTATTCTATACATGTTTTTTGTTCATGTATTTAATATCCTTCTTGTTTTACTTTGGGTAGCATTAAAAAGCTAGGAATTACTATCTTTTTAATGTAGTTTACCTGGAAACAGCACTGTCAAGTTCAGCTCAGTGGTTGCTAGACATGAACTAACCTGTATGACTATACATTGAAAGACTCTAAGGGAGAGCCAAAAGGTCCAATGGGGATTTAAAAGCAAGTTGGATGACTGATACCATGGTACATTTTGGAAGTTACTTTGTTAGTCTCAGCATCCAGACTAGAGCATGGTTTTGATTATTTGCATTCTGTTTCTTCAAATTCCCCACTATATTTTGTATTTAACTGCTGTAGCACTTGGCATGCCTGTCCTAATCCATTTTGTTTGGGACGTAGAATTCTCATAGCACAACATTTTCTTCCAGAAGTGTACACAGCTTTTCCCAGTGTAAATTGGCAGAAGAGAGGACACTTATTCCCTGGTATGCACAAAGCCCCTAAATGATTCCTTCTGGATGAAAGATTCTCCATAAGTGTAAGGCCATTATCACGACTGCTATGAAAACCTGAATGCTGCTTGGAGAGTCTTAAATACACTTCTGACACTCTTTCCTTGCTGGTGTGCTAGTTCTTCAGTGCTTTTCCTCCTCTTTAATCCTAATGTTTTGGAGTTTTATTTAAAGTGAATAAACTGAGAATCCTGGCTCCCACAACTAACCATTCTTCAGTATAAACTGGTCCCAGCACCTTTTACAGTAGGTATTATTAGCTGTTATAATACCCGTATCAATCAAAGCAGCATACAAAGAATTTATCACTATTTAAAGTAATTCACATCTTAAGTTTGATATATAATTCCTCAAGGAATGGAATGACATTTAGGCAGTTTTAAAATTTTTATTCTTGGGGATTTTTGTTGTTGTTGTTGTTGTTCCTTCCTGCCTCATAATTAATGCTGCTGTAAAGTCATTCCTTCCTGGCAACTGGAATCCAAACAAAAGATGGGCTTTACCTTACACTCAAGCTTCCTGCCTCAAGGGCTGGAAACTCTGGGTGATTGCAGTTACATCCCATCAGTGTGAGACACTGCCCCTGAGCTTGAAAGTCTGAGCCCCTATGTCCCCTTAACAGGCTGATGGGTTTCTGGCCTTGTAAGGGAAGGAGCTTTTCAGAATACAAGTGTGCTCTCTCCCCTTCTCACTGTACTGACTCAGATCTTGTAGTTTCAGCAAGATCCACTGACCTCTGTAAATGAAATGGTGTTCAGCTCCATTCCTATTATGCCATCCATGATTCCTGCTTCCACTGTTTTCTTCCAAAGTTTTGCTCATAACTCTGGTAGGAGACAAAACCTGGCAGTTGGATAATTGTGGATATTTGGGGCTTAACACTGTATGTTCCTTTTCTTTCAAGTGCTACTCATTATACAATCTTTTGTACTTTACAGTGCTTTCCTTTGAAGTTCTAGACGTGATTTATACAGATTAATGTAATTGGGGTGAGCTTGCTCTGGTGGAACAGGTAGAAAGTTGATACTGCAGTTTTATAGATAGTAACAGAATAGCATAGTTGCAGAGCCTGGGACACGAACTAGCTTTTAGTCATGTGCTTTTTTACTGTAGAGCTAATAGCAGTGTCTCTGTGGTCTCTTGGGAAAGAGATGTCATGATTAACTTGGCTGCTGCCATTATCTTGTGTAGCCTCAATTTCAAATAACACAATTTAGTGTCTTCAATGGTCTTGTGATGATTTGTTGTAATTGTTACAGTTCTCAGGTTTCCTTGTTGTTAGATAGTTCTTAAATAGGCTGCTCCTATTATGTATTTCATACCCTAAGAAGGGATTGCATGTCCAAAAGCTCATTCAAGTTTTTCAAAAAGCTGTACCTCTTGCTCTAATAAAATAACTTACATTGACCTACAAGCTTTGTCTTGTCCTTAGCTGTAGAATTCTTTTTGTATTTTGTGCTCCTTGAATGCTGAAGAGGGAGTTTCAAACTGGGCCATAAAGTTTCTATTAAATGCTCAGTGATGAAAGACATGTTTGTAGTCAGAATGTGGCAGCTGGTTTTAAGTTTCAGACCAAAATTGTGTTGAGAGGACAAGGTAAGGCAGTTTTTCTGGTAATAAAGAGAACATCTTTTTAACTTGTCTAGTCTCCAGTTACAGTAATTTTGAGCCTTTCACAAGTAGCAAATTCGGGGGGGGAGGGGGAGGGGGAGGAAGATAAGAAAAAAAAAAATATAAAGTAAGTGGTTTTCTTGCTCCTGCAGTCTTAAGCTGATGATAAATGAACTTTCAGGGATTTAAAATTCAGTCCAAACAAGCATCCAGCACTTCAGATTGTTATCAGAGGAACCAGTCAAATCTAGAAAGATCTTACATGGGTTTAAAATGAAATAACGTGAGGATAAATTTCTTAATTACATCTCACCATTTGTTGTATCAGAACAGAAATCGGAAGCTCTCTGAATCTGAACTGCATGTCAGTTTAGAGAGACAGAGAAAAGCCAGAGATTTCCTGTTTATTTGAATTATTTTGTTCTTTCTCACTAAATATGTTGACTTGGACAAAAATCCAAAATTTAAATACCTGACTGTGTTGATATGTGCACAGATATGTGTGCTTCTGTCAAATATGCATTATTTATACACATCTATGTCATAGGAGAATGCTCAGAGACACAATAAGAAGCATTTTCAGCATATTCTTATTTCCACTTGTGCATAAAGATCAGCCAAAGGTTAACATTGCAACCATTTTGCAACTATTTGCAGAACATGAATTATTTCTTCTCACTTCAATGTGTCATTGTAATTAACTCACATTGGAGAATAACATTCCATTTTTAATTTAGCTAGTTCCATTTGAATCTGAGTCATTGTTAGAATGTAGCTTAAACAATGACCGCATCTTATGAAAATATACAAGAAAATAACATCTGCTGTACTATGCTGGCAAACACCAAGGCTAATGAATGGTTGTCAGAATCAAAACAGATGTCTGTTTACAGATTAAAAATATTCTTTACCAGTGTAGGGAAACCCCTAAATTAATTTAACTCTTGTTTGCAGTGTGTAGCTCAAGTTGCTTTTCTATATTGATGCATGATGAAAATGTTGGTAGATTGAAAGGTTTCTGTTCCCCTTAAGAAATCTGACTTCAATATGACATCCTATTTGGCTTGTGAATCCATAAAAACAGTTTGATTTGATGAGGATTATCTTGTCAGTAGGAAAAAACTTTCCTAATCTGCTGAATGTAATTATCTGCATAGGAGTATTACAGTTCAAAATGCTAGAGGGTTTTCCTTGGAGTGGAAAAGGAACATTTAAGGGAAATAACACAGATAGCCATATCATACAATCAAGTGAAATAAAATGGAAACAACTTCAGTACTCTTCACTCCACATGTCATGTTCTTAGCAGTTCTCAGCACGTAGATGTTGGATCTTCTTAGATCTACCCCACTTCCCAATGTAAACACCGATGCTCACAGCAATGAACAAACTGCACACAATATCCATAGGCTGCTCTTCCATTTGTCTCTCCTCACTGAAGTCACATTAAATTAATTTCCTTCTTTCTCCTGGGATAACAAGTTATATTAAACCTTTCTTGGTTATCCAGGTCAGTATGAGGAAAGTTCATTTTCTAATGAAGAGTCTTATTTTTTCAGCTGAGACATTCAGTGCACAGAGTCCGAGGTTTGCAGGTCAGGACAGAGTCACCAGTGCAGATTTTAAATTATTTCCTTGAATGTATAGAATTTTTTAACCTTGTAGCAGTGTCTCTAGCTTGTCAAGTTTTAGAGCTATAAGTGCACTTTCATGCAGATGTGAGCATTAGACAATATATTTTGACCCCTTTTTTTCCATAATGGTGACACTAATACTTGAATAACTTCATCATGACGTTATCCTTTTTCCTTGTTACTTTTTCTTCAAAGCAAACAGCATTTAAGAAGATTGATTTTTGAGAATGATTCAACAAATTACATGTTGTGTTTTATCTTTATCATACACAGAAAATTACTATTACAGTGTTGTCAGTAATTCACAATGACATATTAATTGGACTGAATCCAGCAGAGATCACAGCGTGGCGAACACTGCTCATTATTCAATTTACTTTTATGGACATCAAGAGGAATTAAAAAGGAGTCTGTAGGTGTTACTGAGGCTTTTGCTGTTTTGTCAGAATAATCCTTAAGTATTACACAAATTTAAACAGTTACAGAGGTTATGAGTAGTGCCCAAGCAGAATGCCACTTAATGTAAGCAGTCCTTCACCACTTGCACTGTTAAAATTTGCTGGGTTGCTATATTATTCTTACTGAAAAGTGCAATCTTTAATTTTGTACCTGAATTTTTAGATATATCTTCCTGTTTGTTGTATTGACTTGCTTATCATAAAGGCTTCTCAGTAAGATGCTGAAGCCAAAAAAGCAATAAAACCCATGGGAACAAGTTTTTCCAAATGATTTTCTGTCTCCACAAAGCAACTTTTTCTGAACTACTTACTACTTCAAAACTATGGATTTGGGGTTTTTTTTAATCCTCTCATCTTAGTTTCTAGCAAGTGTGAGGCACTGATTATCTTGTAGAAACCACTGAACTCTGACTTCTTATTCCTTTGATGCTTCTTATGTTCAATTGCTTCACCCACTCCATCTCCCAGCCAAGGAGAGGACAGGGTACAAGTAGAGAGAATTTCCTGTGCTTAGAAATTTAAAAAGCCATGAATTATGATTTATCCCACAATTACAGTTTATGGTGCACTGGATATATGTGGAATCCTGGAATAATTATTGTGTGTTAAAAGTTGGTTTCTTTGGTTTCTCTTTGTTCTTCTTTTCACACAGGATCAGTTTGAAAATTGCTTCCTTCTCTTATGCCTACTAATAGACTGTGTGTTTTACAGCATCAGTAAAGCCAAAAATAAGAGACAGAATGTGGCCTCTGGAGAGAAACTGAGCAGAAAGTTTGGCTCTTTGTGTTGTGACAGGATGGCAGAAAGACATCTTCTATTCCCTGCCTTTTATTCATGTGGAACTGTAAGAACCTCTCGCTGTATGTTTTGTCCTGTGAGATGGAGGGGCAGATTTAGACAGACAGAAGACCTCCAAGATTGTATCCCAAATTCTCTCTCTCCTTGCCATTGCCATTGACATCAGGCACTTAGGGTCATACTGTAGGGGTCATCTCAGCTGTTGTGCTGCCTCTTGTTCTGCAGTGTAGGAATGGGTTGGACATGAACATATACTGGAGAGCCCAGCAAAACTGGAAAGCTGTGAGTCACCAGGAACTACAGTATTGGTCCCGTTGTGGAGGATTCTGGTAATAGGAGACTGGCTGAGTTGCTAACAAAATGTCTAGAACTGTCTAGAAAAGAGAGTGTTGTCCTTGACTCTGGAGAAGAATTATTTAAGAGGCATAGAAGGAAATAATTATCTGAAGAAAAGCAGACTTTAGAAAAGTAATCTGCTTGAAACATTCAAATTGAGGAGAATGCAAATCATTGACACTTTTTGTTCAGGGTAATGAATTTCTTTCATTCTATTCGACCAGTCTTCTTCATGTGTTGTGGGACATAGTTTGAAAGAGAGAACTGGTGGCAAGATACGTTTAAAATAGTGGCAGACAGACAATAAATTCTATACATTTGTTTGTATTTTCCTAATATAAAAATACAGATGTGCTAGAAGATCACTTCTGACTTTCCTTAGGAACTTTCTGGCTAAAGATTTTGCTAAATGGTGTTAAAAGAAACAAGCAAAATCCAACCACAACAGAAGCACATCAGAAATAGTAACATCCCTTTTTTTAAAAAAAGCTCATGTGATTGAAAAGTCTGTATTTATAAAAAAGCTGTTTTAGGACATAGTTCATAATAAAGGTGGTAGTAATTTTTCTCCTCTTACTTCTTTCCTAGATATCCTGTTGTCCTAGTAAATACCAGAGTATACATAGCTCCAAAGTTAAGCTCTTTCTAATGAAAATTAGCTATAAATCTTGTATGTTTATTGCACATTGTAGCCACCAAATATCACTTTTGGCAGCGTCCTCAGTCAAAGGAAGAACTGTGAGGCTTGAGTTGTTTCTTTAAAACAAAATAACTTGAAATGAGCTATGAAGAGTGAATGGAGGCATAACCTTTTTTCTGTGTTTGATATCTTGGTGGAACCGTGGCATGTCCATCAATAGCAACTCTGATTTCCTTTATGCTGCTGG
This sequence comes from Petroica traversi, assembly GCA_025920805.1. NCBI lineage: Eukaryota > Metazoa > Chordata > Aves > Passeriformes > Petroicidae > Petroica > Petroica traversi. Next base: position 9,538,776 of record JAHLSL010000012.1, on the reverse strand, counting down.
CCATCTTTTGGACAGAAAATGTACCAGTCTTGCTTGCAGTTTTTTGAGATTAATGAAGATTAAGTAATTCTCTCATCTGGAGAATTAGTTTTCATCTGTGTCATGAAGAAAATATAAGACATTGCATAGAAGTTTGGAGATTATAAAATTGGTGGGATGAAATAAATAAATAAATAATAAACTAGGCACATTTGCACATGAAAAGTGAAAGCCTGTGTATCTCAGAAGCACAAAGATGTCGATTCCACTTGCATAGTAGGGGCTGCATCTTGAGAAAGGAAGCTTCAGAAATAGCAGGGAAGGGCCAGGGGCTGAGGAGTAGTTGGTTGAACATGTACTCCTAGTTTTATGCTGAGGTTGAGTAGCTATCACAAGTAGTCCTTGTAGGCAGTGTAGCAGAAAGAATCCAGAGCAGGGGTAGAAAAGCACATTCTGCCATTGTACAGCCTGTTACTGGGTTCCTGTTCCTGTGCTGGTGTTAATATACTTAGGAAGGAAGAGACAAGAGAAAAGTGGTGCAGAAAACTCATTAAGTCTCCTAGAATAAAAGGTAAGCTCTCAAATTTTCCCATTGAGGTGACTTGAGGTGACATATCAATCTTAATACACACAGGAAGATTTGTAGTATGGCAGTTTTAATGAGCTGTAATAGGGGAATTGGACCAATTCATATTAGAAATAGAGTGCCAGATTTTCTAATGGGATGGTAATTAGCTCCTGGGTCGCAGCAGTCATGATGGATTTTCCATCACTTCCAAGACCTTAAATCTGATTGTGCACTTCTCCATACAATTAGTTTTGACTGCAGCTTATTAAAGTTACTTGGGGATTGTTGTGTGAGAGTATCTGCCCTGGCTAGATGAGTGTTTTCTGTTTTAAACTTACTAGTAGCTGATATACGTTTCTAGTAGACGGAAAATTCCAAGGTTCAATTTTGCTGAAAGTAAAAACCACCTTTAAAACTGCAGATCCCTGGAATACTTCCACTGTGTTGGAAAGAATAGAAACACTCTCCCTCACTGTGGTTTGTCTCTCAAGGCAGCATTACATTTTTTAGAGTTGTCTCTGTTCTTGATCACCTATGTCCTGACTGGATCTCCAGTGAATTCCTTGCTACTGTTTTTCAGCAACACTTGGCCACATGAGAGTGATTCCCTGGACTGTTTCTTAGCCCTTGTGGAGAGTCCTGCAAATTCCACTGAATACTGTCATGTTTCTTGTATTGTAACAGATTGAAGATCAAATCCAAACCTCTTAAACTGTGTGTGCAGCTGTGAAAGAACTTGATGCTGCTAATTTGGGAAAGGTTGTTCAGCATTTCTGTACCACTCAGATGTTGCTCTGATTCTTTTCATTCTTCAGATCTTCTGTTGCAATAGTTTTCAAGCAATTTCTGTTCAGTGTAAAAGAATATTACTTTCAAAGCTTGCTATAAAAAACTTAAGGCAAGTGCTGCAGTTGCTTCAGCAACATAACTTGCAGTGGTAAAGGGAGGTAACCCCTGAGATAACTTTCTTACTTACATGGGATTGCACTGCTGTGAGGGAACAATGTATTCCCGGGTGTTCTTCCCACAGATAGGCTTGTATTTGATAAGAGTGACCTGTCTCACAGGCAGCATGGCTTCATGAGAGGGAAGTCCTGCTTATCAAATCTGATTTCCTTTCATTACAGGGTAATGCACCTAATTTATCTAAGAAAGCCTGTAGATGTAATCTTTTTTGATTTCAATAAATATTTTGATACTGTCTCTTACAGGATCCTTCTGGACTAAATGTCCAGCACACAGTTGGATAAACATGTCATGGGATGGCTGAGCAGCTAGTGCAGGGTCAGGCGCAAATGGTTACAGTGAATAGGGTGGCATCAGACTGGAGACTTGTCACCTGTGGAATTCCACAAGGGTCCATCCTCGATCCTGTGCTCTTCAACATCTTTGTAAATGACTTGGATGCAGGACTGGAAGGGATACTGATCAAGTTCGCAAAGGATACAGGGTTGGGAGGAGCTTCTGTTGACTCCCTTGAGGGCAGGGAGGCCCTGCAGAGAGATGTGGACATATCAGAGGGACAGGAAATCACCAACCATATGAAGTTCAACAAGGGAATATGCCAGATTTTCCATCTGGGACAGGGCAACTTTGGACCAGGGAATGAGATACTGGAGAGCAGCTCCATGGAAAGGAACCTGGGAGTCCTGGTCAATGGCAAGTTGAACATGAGCCAGCAGTGCCCTGGCAGTCAAGAGGGCCAGCCCTGTCCTGGGGGCATCAGGCACAGCATTGCCAGCCAGGCAAGGGAGGGGATTGTCCTGCTCTGCTCTGCACTGGGGCAGCCTCACCTTACGTCCTGGATGCAGTTTTGGGCAAAACAGTATAGTAAAGACATTAAGCTGTTAGAGAATGTCCAAAGGAGGGCAGCAAATATGGTGAAGGGCCTTGAGCGGAAGCCATGAGGAGCAGCTGAGGTCACTTGGTCTGGTCAGCCTGGAGGGGAGACCTCATTGCAGTTACAACTTCCTCATGAAGGGAAGAGGATGGGCAGGCATTGATCTCTTCTCTGTGGTGACCAGTGACAGGTCCTGAGGGAATGGCCCAAAGCTGTGTTGAATATTAGAAAAAAGTTCTTTACTGAGAGGGTTGTTTGGCACTGGAACAGGCTTCCCAGGAAGTGGACCTGCACCAAGGCTGACAGAGTTCAAGAAGAGCTTGGACAACACTCTAGTTCACATGGTGTCACTCTTGGGTTGTCCTGTGCAGGACTAGGAATTGGACTCAATGATTCTTGTGGGTCCCTTCTAACTCAGAATATTCTGTGATACAGTGTTCTCAGCAATGCAGGAGGGAGCTCCAGGTAAATAAAAATCCTGCTCAATTTTGCAAGATGGAATTTGTCTCATAGGGGCTACTGCTTTTTTCCCCACTCTTGCTTTCTTCTCCCCTCTCCCTCCTGTCCCCACTGCCTTGTTTTGACTTGTACTCTGCTTAATTTCTGCCTGCTGTGCTTTAGAGATGCCATCCACAAGAAAACCTCCCATCAATTTACTAGGCACAGAAAAAGTTCTGGTAGGATCCAGAAGCAGCTTGAACCTGACCTGGCTGAAACAGTCATCTAAAGATACCAAATCATCCATTATTGTAGCAGCTTTAGTTGCATCTGTTCCATCTCATAGAAAAAATACCTCTGAAGGGAATGATTTTATTATCTGTAATTTTAGCTAAACACTTTACTCCCTGTCAGAGCAATCTCTCCTACTTTTATGAGTCACTATTGTAGCATAAATCTTTTAATATTGTGGTTTCTGGACTAACTTGCTGGTGGCTCATCACAGCAAGGTTTTTGTTTGTTTGGGTTGTAAAACCAGTGTTTTTTCAGTCAGTTTGGCTTGGAGGAAATTGTTTCTGGTAAATTCCCCAACACGGGAAAATGTATTAATTCTCCAAGCAATGTGAGTAGCTTCCCCAGGCTGCCCAGAATCACACAAGAGAGTAGTGAAGTAAAAGAAGTCACTTTTCCCCACTGATCATTTTGAATGAATGGGTTCAGAGACAGTCTCAAAGAGACTCCTGTCCTTCTTTTTAATACAGTCTTGTTCAGTGTTGTGTTCAGTTCACATGTAATTCATGTTTCAAGACTGAGGTGATCGTGCAGACCCTGAGATCAGCTCAGCTGATTTACAGCATGGTGCTAATTATGCCAGGAATGCAGGTTTGAGCCCCTTACGGGCCATTCACTTAAGAGCTGGGCTTGATATTCATTGTGGATCCATTCCAACTCAGAATATTCTGTGATGCAGGAGAGGAAATCATCCATTCTGCTTCATGAATGTAGTGATATATGTTGTAGTTACTTGCATCTCTGATTTCCCATGGTCTTAGCTGCAGCTGAAGGATGGCATCTCCCTGGCTTGCTCCCTTGCTGCTCTTCTCTCCCCACTTTGCAATCGTGGGCTGAGTCTGTCTGAGAACTGAGCAGTTCTCAAGGAATGCATCTCTACAATTGCACAGAGATGCCAAAGCTATAGATGACCTGACTTGGTATTATCTGCTCTAGGTTTGTCCATGTGCCAATTATAGTTCCAGAAGGGAGAAACAGCACAGTCTTTGTATTTCAACTAGGCTCCAAGTTGCAGGAAGGTGTCTTGCAGTGCTGACCTTACCTGCATTGCATGAGGATACAGAGCATGTGAGGCCTCTGCACTCTCTTCAACATCTCTGCCCTTGGCTCCCAATGTGCATTGTGGACTTGTGGCCTGACGCCCATGAGAGGTCTGATTTTGTTATAGAAACCACAAGTTAAAGCAACAGTATTGCTTATGACCTGTCAGGGCTGGTAAACTAAAACATTAGCTCTTTCAGAATTCCCCCTCCCCTTTTTTAAGCATCCATAACTAAATGGTTTGTCTCCAGACTTTCATCAGTGTTCCTCAAAGGCCAACACCACAGAGTGCAACACACAGCGGGCTCTGCTTGGCTGTGAGCTCATTCCCATTAATAGAGACTGACTGTCCTCAAACCAGTATGTGTTATCCACAGGGGCCTATAAATCTAGTTAAAATATTCCATGCTTTTTCTTGTGCGGTGAGCACGTGAAAGAAAAACCCCAAACAACTTATCTTTCCTATTCTGGTACAGAGGATTTACATTTTCTTGTCTCACTGTCTTAGGTCTGTGAAAGAAGTGGATTTTTATCTTGCTTTTCTTGCTCTGTAGACAAAAAGTCCTTGCATATAGATGCAGCTGTCAGAAAGTTCCAACAATACTTTCTGAGTTTTCCCCAACTGTGGAGTCTGTGTCACACTGTGACACAGTATATACAGATTTACTGTATTGTGCTTTAGAGACTTTCTGCGAATTCATTTAGTACTGACCTTTTGGAGTTCATTTTTTGTTGCACTAGCAAGCTTTTGAAGAACAGTGTGATGTAGATTGTTAAGAAATATTTCTTGCCCCTTCATTCAGGGAAGATACTGTTTAAGTAAAAGCAAAGATGGATGCCTGTAGATAGCAAGGAAAAAGTCAGACAAATTATAGAAATTGCAAGTCCTGCCTCTAATTGAGAAATAACAATTCATTCCTGCTGTAAAAGTGTATTTGGTTTAGGGTGGGGGTGATTGTGAGTGTTTTATTTCTTGACTTTGTGAGGTGGTTTGCCGGTTCTGACTCCTTCCTATCTCACAGCAGCCACAAAACACAACCACAAATCCCACAGAGGGCGTGGCTGTAGAAAAATCTACAGGGGGTTCTTTATCTGGGAACACAAGGGCCGTGTCATGCTGTTTTCTCAGACTGGATTTTGAAAATGTTCCTGGTGATGGATTTTTTTTACTTCTCTCTCAGTGAAGGGGTACAAGAGTATTTTCTTCCTGCACACAGTTGTCCTGTCTTCTTACAGAATTTTTTCATAAGTCAAGCAGGTTTTTAGGAACAACTTTTGAGGTGGACCAATATGTTCAGGCAGATTTGCAGGAGGGCACTGATTTCAGAGGTGTAATAATCCTACAAGCTTCAGGAAGAAGTGAAGGAGGAGGGAGAGAGACCCCTTATTAGTGTCTCCACAAGTAAAAAAACCTGTGGGACAGACTTGTGCAATTTTAGACACCAAGAGTACACTTGGGAGAAAAACAGCATAATGCCACACTCTTGGTGGTCTTCTTCACTTACCCAGTGGTGTGTTTTCTTTGTCAGCATCTATATTAAATTTTGTTTAAATTGTCCAAGGTTTTCAAAAGATATGTAGAGGACCTAGTCAGGATACACATAGAAGGCCTTACCCAAATGTAAACTAGAAACTCATAGTGGATAGTTCAAACTTCCTATATGTCAGTAGTTTAAAATTAAAGAGAAAAAATAGGGAAATGGTCATTAAACATTTCTTCAGAAGACTGTGATTTAGAGGGAGTACAGTACTCTCAGCACAGAGCAGTTGTATACACCGGTATAATTTGGTGCCGTGTTTTTCTTCTTGCTGTTTGATGTGTTATCTCTCTGGGACAGCACCAAACTTCTATTTCAGCTTGTAGGTTCAACATGATAGAGCTCCTCCCAGAGGGGCTGCTCTCTAGAGCAGGTTGTGTGGTGTTGTGACGTGTTTGTCTTCCTTGTTTTTAACCAGCTTCATTATATCTCTTCTCTGGACTTTTTCCTGCAACCATTTCAAATTGCTACAAGGATAATTCATGGGTATTTGAATAACGTGCATTTGATGTGGCTTCTTGCAGGAAGTGATCTCTTCTTTCAGTATCTGAAGGGGGTTATTATAAAAAGTTCAGACTACTGGAAAAACAACAGGTGTGGTTTGGATTCCAATGTATTATCCAAATTGTGCCATTTAGTTCTAGATGGGAAACAATTTAGAAGTGTTAGTTTAAATGTCAGATCTACCAGAAGTTCCCCCACAGCCTAGCACCCTTGTAGGCAATTTCTGCATTTAGTCTCTCTGCTTAGGAGTAGAAGCACTTTTTGCCCTTAACCAGAGGTGTGGAGGCTGTTCATATTGTACCTTAGAGTAGAAATGGACTGTCACCTTCCTTAAACTACCCCAAAAGTCACTTATTTTTTAATGGAAAGAATATAATTCAGCAGACCTTTTAGCCTGATTACTCATCAAAACCAATGGCATATTTGGTATCTATAGAGAATTTCTGGTGATGATGCAACATATCAGAGTTTTGTAGGAACATTAACATATTTATTACCTGATTAACATAACTGAGGAAGCAAAATGTGAATACTTCTTCTCTAGGAGTTGGCACAGTAAATAATATTTTCTGATTGTGCATCTGAGGAAAACAAGCTTAGATATGACCTAAGCAATTCTTTTTGCAGGTTATAGTTTTCTGGAAATACATTTCCTTTATTATCTGTAACTCTTGTGAGTAAGCCCAACGTACTATAAACTGCTGCTCTGGTGACTGTCAGCACTACTGCGAATATAATACTGGATTTGTGGGAGTTCTTACTGAAAGTTTATTTGAAGTTTAATACCAAAGGGTCAACTTGAAGCACTTAGTGTTAAAAATCCTGTTTGTTTTTTAATGTCATACCAAAATAAAAGACAGTATTTATTTTCTTCCAATTTAACTTTAATATGGGAATACTCTTTCCAAATGCCTCCAATTCATCTAGGTTTTTTTCTGTTAGTTTTATTTGGGTTTTCTGAACGTGAGTGTTTTGCTTTGGGCTGGGTGTGCCAAAAGGTTCCTTAAGGCTAGTAAATTCCATTATTTGACACACACATTTCTAATCACTTTGAAAAGACAATAAATATCAGCTCATAAATTAATTATTTGCATCTGTCTGCTAATATTACAGTCAGTAAGAAGCCACCTGTGGGATGTCTTTATTCTTCTCTTGTATGTGACAAATATGGACAAATAATCCAAGTTTCTTCAAGGAACTGGTCAGGGAATTGCTTATTTTCCTCATGAAAATGCTTGATTTTTATGAAAATCAAACAACCCTAAAAGATTGGGTCCTAAACTATGTAGGAATTTTCTTTGAGGTGAAAAACAGTTCTTTTAATGAAAACTGCTGCATTTTTACTTTTTACAGTGCAGGAGGGTTTTTTGGTTGTTTTTTTTTTTTGTTTGTTTGTTTGTTTTTGTTGTTTCTTTTGTTTTGTTTTGGGTTTTTGGGGTTTTTGTTTTGATGGCAAGTTCCAGCAATTTCAGTTTCTGATTTCCTTTATTTGAAAAAAATATATCCACACATATTGAAATTTGCTTATTGAGGAATGTTTTATTAGATTACAGTACTGAAGCCTTTTTAACATTAAATGAAGCATTTAAGCTTCATTTTAAAGCTTTTTAAAGCTTTTTTAAAAATCTGAAGGCTGTTTGACCGAATCATGCAAGTAGAATACCCTGTCCCCTATTAGAAACTAAACGTGGCTGTTTTTAGATCAGGATGAAAATGTTTTGGAAATATACGTTGTACTGTTTCATTTCAGCATTTCTAAGGCAGCTAAAACAGGTACTATCCAGTTTGTAGAGTGGAAATTTCCCAAACAGTACCAAATTGGAAGGTTTGATTATGCTATGTGGCATTCTGTGAGAGTATTTTACTCCTACACCGAAAGAACCCCAAGGTTTAAAACAAAAATACCCACAAGAATATGATGTGTTTTATGGGAACTCCACCAAAAAGTTATACACCAAAAATATGCAAATATATCTAAACGGCCTGGGGGCATATGATAAAAAATATAAGACATTAAGATGTTTCTCTACCTTTGACTGTAAAAGTTGAATTTCTTGGTCAAAGAGACAGGAGAGAGGGAAAGTTCAACAAACTGTAAAATGGGATTAATAGATCCAGTATGTTAACAGAGTGTAGAGGCTACTTGGAAGGATGGCTGCCAAGCACACAGGAATAAGTGAAAACTATTGAAGTGAATACATGAAAAGTTTCTGCTTTCCTTTTGCTAGAGGGAGATACCCTTTGAATAAAGGTGAAGGAGGTTCAGCAAGGTGAGTAATGCATTCACCCAGGTAGACACTAAACTTTTATTTCTCAAACTTGGGGGTTTACAGAAAGGCAGCCTTGAAGAGCTGAATCTATGTTTTAAAAACAAATTTTCACTACTAGGAAATATTTCTGGAAAACATTTGCTTTTTCTGCCAGCAGCTGCTCACACGCTAGAGCAGGTGAGTCAGTATTTAGACTTGTAGCCAGTGTTTGCAGATGGTTTCCACTCTCACAGTCTGGTGGGGCTTAACAGCTGCTCCCAGTGAAGTGCAGGTCTATATGGCAGTGGCATCAAAGGGGGAGATTTACTGCTGATAGCTGTGTAGGTGTGGTTTGTGTGGTTTCAGACAAAGTTTGTTTGGAAGAAAGGAAGGATAATCAAATGTAGGTGGATAGGCCCAAACAGAGAGGCATGTCTGCAAAATAATTGAGATATGTAACAAATTCAAGGATCACTGCTTTCTAGAGTCCTACCATGAGACACAGTTTACTCCATCTTTTTCCTACCCGGCAGGGCTACTCTGAAGCTAAAACTTCAAAAATAAACAGTGTAATACATACACTCAATAAATGTAAACAGTTTGTTTAGCCCTTTCAGAATGAGGCTCAGTAGTGGGTGTGATACACAGGAAGGAATGAAATAGTGAGGTTTTGGTGTCTTTTATCCTAGTTTATGTGAGATGGACACATCAGGACAGCTTGACCTCTGAAGTCTTTCATTCTTTCCAGTCTGTTGATACTAATGAGTCTCTCAGACAGAATGAGAACCCTCTTCTGTCATATCTTCATTTCATTCATTTCTGGCACCCTCTCTCTTTGTTCTCCACACGAAAAGCTCATTTACTTGTTGTCTTGCTGGCTGTAGCTGCTAGGGTTCGTTTCCTTTCTGTGCATTTTCTTCAAAAGGCTTGAAATGTCACATAGCTACATGTCCTGCTGAGATGCTCTTGTCTTATTAATGTACCAATGGGTGTTTTTTAATGAGAAAACATGAAAGTACCATGAGCCTCCTCTGCACCTCCCCAGACTGATCATGAGAAATTGATGAATTGTGTGAAGTCTGCAAAGACTTGGGAATTCATTTAAAGTCTGTTTGGGTAAATATGCACAAATAAGAGTTTTTTCTTTAGGAAGTGGTTTGAAATTGGCTTTTTTTTCTTTAGGAAGTGGTTTGAAATTGGCTTTTCCAAATAGCATATTTTGGTGAGGGCTCTGAACTCTGAGGCTGAACACAACCTGACACAGTATCCCCAAAATAATATGACTAATGGATTCCTCTAATGCGATTAAGGGAACTTACATCACAGAGGCTTGCATTAACTGTTTTCACTGACTTCCATCTCTTGAGTTAGTAATTTGGGGCTCATATGTATTCTCTAGTAAGAGCCATTGGATTCTCATGGGGTGGGTGCTTGCTCTACACTGTAACTCTGATGGTGTGCAATTGTTCCTTTGTTGTAGGCTGAAGCAAAAGTCATAATCCCAATAGCTCTTGAAAATTTGGACAGTTTTTTCTTGAGAATTTGGGAGCTTCACTTCCAAGTCTCCAACATCAAACTCTTGGTCTAAGTGATGTCTGCTTTGGCGGCAATTTTTATTCAATGGTGTTCATTGTGTAAGAGAGAAGAGAAGGCAGGAGAGCAAAAAAAAAGGTAGACAGCTGTTTAATATCTGTACTGTGTTTGAAACACATCTGGAGATGTACAGCAAGCCAGTAGTGATTCCTCCACAGAATACTCCCCCAAAATCCAGGGATTTATGGCTCAGCTACTCCCTAAAGGCAATGGTGGTAACTTTGTATTCAGGAGTCCTTCAAAGATTTTCATTGCGAATTTTCCAATTTTGAACATATACACACTTTTACACCTATTCCTGCTAGGATGTGATGCAGCTTAACCACATTTTGTATCAGCAAGAACCTCTCGTTTGCTTTGAACTTCTTGCCACCTGCTAATTTCATTTAATGTCCACAGTGGGAATTACACTTTGAGACCAGAAGATCCCTTGCTGAGCATGTGATGTGACTGCAATGTGGGCAGCATGGGCAAATGGTAGTCATAAAACAGAGATGCCTTCGGACTGTGCTTTCTGAAGGCACGTCAGACTACCGCTAAAACTCCTTTTCCACTGCAGGAAGAGTTTCCAAAGAATGACTCCCTTTGTTCTGTCAGGTACAAAAATTTAAATCCTAAAATCTAGTGTGAAGCCTAGGGGAGGAGGTGTGGGAAAGGAATGATGAGGAAGTTTCAGATGAGACCTTGTCTTGATATATGCATTAAATATTGTAACCTAAAATCTATTTATAGTTAGGTCAAAAGTTCAGAAGAAAATAAACCACTACAGGAAAAGTACAGCAGGGATTTCCCTTACAAAAATGCATCTCAAAATGTGAAACTGTCCTTGAAAATAAGAACAGTGAGATGTAACAATGGAGCACAAGACTGGATACATAAGTTATTGATGGCAGCAGATCTTTAAATTACATAGAGCAGTGGGGAACACCCAGCGTTAAAAGATAACACATGCATATCCGCATATTGACACATGTTCTTTTTTAAAATCTGGCCTCCTGTGTTGGTGTTTTCATTGGCAGCAGCAAAATAAATTTTGCCTAATCTCTGATTTTCATCCTAGATAGCATCTTCCTTTTTCCAGCTGCCAGTAGTTGCAAGGATGTCATGCAAGAGTAGTAGCTTACTGCTATGAACTGGTGCCTTGGCCTTGCAAATCTCATAGTCCTGACTCCTGTTTTGATGAGCTGTGCTGCTTCCTTCATGAGTTCTGTACCTTCAGGTTTGAGGGAATTACCTGCATGAATGAGGCTTGTGGAACTGAAATTGTTATGAGTGCATGCTGTGTGCTCAAATTAAGCTTTTGTGTTATAAAAGCATATCTTTAATTCCTCCTATATCATATTTGTGTGTGTGATCTAAACCTTACTGAGATCATAAAATCAAAAGGGAAATCACGCAGGAGCTTCTATGACTGAGGTTTCCTGATGCCTAACATCTATACCTTCTTCCACTTACAGCCCCACACGTTTTGAAACAAAAAACCATTGTTTTGGTTTGGGGAGTTTCAGTCGTCACAGTAGTATGCAAGCAGACGTTGAAACATCCATTTTGAGGTGTTTTACCCATCACTTTTCTTGAATGTCATCCCTGTCAGCAGGAGTCTGAACCAGATAGCTGCCACTAAAACAATGCACAAAATCTTTTCTAGGACTGTAAATGTAGAATCAGTAGATACTGTGAGAGCTTGTTGAATCCACTTCCCTTAACTGTTCTGACCAGATGATTGTCTAATGTCTTCTTAAAAAAATGTGGAGATTTCACATTTTCCACACACAGTCTTTGAGTATGAAACTAACCTTTCCCACTAGAAAGCTTTCATTATCTCAAATTTGCATCTTCCTTGTGCCATTAATTCTGCTGTATTGCAACAGGCATTGGGAAGAGTTCCTTGCTTTACAGTAGCATTTTATTTACATGAATCTTACAGTTTTCCCTCTGCCTTCTCTTTTCCAGATTAAATCTTCCCCTATTCCTTTGATCATAACCTGCTTTTCTCTAGATCTCTCTCTTGAATTGGGCTACCAAAAATGGATGCAGTAATTCAGACCTTGCCTTAATAGCCTTTCACAAAACAGAAGTTTTAGAAATTTGTTTGAATGTTTTTCTGTAGTTTAATATGTCATTTGGCTTCATCCATCTAAGGGTAACCTTTGGCTTCTTTGTGACAGAGTGGAACTGTAACAGGAATGGCAAACCTGTGTTGCTGAGTCTCGTGTGGTCTGCAAGGGGAGCACGTATTGGGCTGTGTAGGGTACTTGGAAGCATTCCCTGTGACTGGAGCCAGAGAAATGGCTCAGACACTAGAATTTGTTCCTCAGACTGAAGTGTGGAAGACTCATTTTCAATTTGGATTGAATCCTACAGTTCTCCTAAAGAAACTGAGCTTGAAGAACTGGGATGACTGCTGCTGCCAATTGAAGGCAGCCAAGTCACCCAAGTTACCATTGTAAGACAGGGAAGTGGTTTTCCTAACCATCCCTGCTACAAAGAGTAAAATCCAACCAAACACAGGAGAAATAGGACTGCTGAGCAAGGAAGCACTGGGATCCACTTCTGTGATGCATAACACTGCAAATACAAAACACTCTCTAGAGATAGCCTGAGATACAAAGTACTGAGCTGGAGCGTTAATGATCAGCACCAGTGTTGCACAGCTCCATGAGAAACCTGTGAAGACCACTTGTCTTCCCAAGTACATATATACATTTGCAGCTGTACACAAGCTCTTCTCTATTAGTACAACCTATGAATGAATAAACACTGATAAGAGGCACTTAAATGTTGTGCCTGAACTGTGTTTTGACAGCTGTCGCTTGTACTGTCTCCCGCTAGGTCTATCTTTTAATTACATCAGGTTAACACAATGTTTCATCTGTCACCCTTGGCTGATAGCAGAAAGGGACAAATTCAGCCATGGAATGAACAGGTTTAGCTTTTGTCACTGCCAGGATGCAGTGCTTGCTGCTCTCCTCTTGAATCATTCACTACCCATAGTCAGTTATCACGGTTAGAAAAAGAAATGGCCTGTCTGAAGGTTGAGCAGTGGTTCAGGGAATTGGCATGTGTTTATATGACATTGTGGTCCAGCAGCTAAAGCGTTTTTTGCTGAATCTGTGCCATGTGGTATAATTCTAAATCCCAAGGGTTAACTGTATTTTCATCACCTAGAGGCATCTGAGAATGATGCCTCCTGAGAATTAATAAGGTAGTCTTTGCTCTTGATCAACTACTTAAGCTATGTACACATCTTTCCACAGCCACTTTAGTGTCGCTGCAAATAGGAATTGCTCAAATATTCCCAGAGAATAAAATGGAGAGCCTTCAGAGTTAGTGTTCCCTCTATGAGCAGGCTTCTAGATGGGGCATGTAAGTAATTGCCTTTAATGGCAAGTTTCTGGGGGCAGGATCAGTCTGCTCGGGAAGTGATTCCATATCACACATCTTCAGTCAGCTCTGTAGTGTTGCTGGGATCTTGCATGTGAACAAAAAGCCTTGGAAATACTCTTTGCAAGTGGGTTGGCTGCTGGAGAACAAAGATTGAAACCAGTTCAAAGAAAAGTATCTGCTAACAGCTTGGAATATAATATATTTTTTAAATGACCCTGGAAAATGAATTTCCTTTGGAAAATTTGTAACTGGGAAGAACTCAGAATAGACTCTTTGCTGACTGCTGCAGAACTGTATTAAGATGGAGCAAAATATAGTAAGGTACAATAAATGTTACAACTCGCATAAAGAAGCTCAGGAAAAAAAAAAAAAAAGCAAGGTTTTCCAAATACGAGAATTCTAAATTTAAGGAAGACTGGTTAGATTTTCCCAGCCTTCTACCATGCACTTATGTGCACCAACTGAAAGTAATGTGCACTTAGTAGTTTCTTCAAGATGCATCATTAAGTAAAAATAATGACATTCATGATAGTGATAATTCATTGGAGCTGACAATTTGTTATTCTTATGACCCAGACTTTATTTTATCTTTGTCTCTTCCTAGATCCAGAAAAGGGAGAGGGTTATTTTTTAACTGAAAAATGAAAAGTAGTTCCTCTTTCATGCATTCCAGCTCCAGACAATTCTGCAAAGGCCACTACAGTGGAGGTCCTCTGGCTGGGCTGTCAGCCTGACACCCTTCATGGTCAGCTACATACTGGTCACGCAGGGGCTGATGTCAAACAGGGCAATTGCAAAGGACTGTCAGTACTTTGTGTTAGCACAAAAGTCTGAGTTTCCAATTTCTGTCACACAAAACTTCACTATTTTGTTCTTCTTTCTTTGTTTGCATTCTAACACTCTTTCTTTGCTTTTGAGATAGTTCAGACATTACTGAGATAGCAGACAGAACACAGGTAGTTTTTCTCAGACAAGTAATGACTCTCATGTTTATGTCTGATCTGGCAGATTCGCTCTTTTTTTGTTGCTGTTGGTTTTGTTTGTTTGGGGTTTTTTTACACCATTTGTTTCAGTAGCAGATAAGTTCCCCTATTCAGATTTCCTGTTTCCATTCTGGACTGCAATCTCTCTCACAGTGAGAGAGGAAACTGTAGATGACAGAGCATTCTCTATTGAGAGAACACCCATAGAAGGACAGGATATTTGTAGTTAGGAGAGACCCACAAGGATCATCGAGCCCCACTTTTAAGTGAATAGCCCATTTGGGAATTGAACCCACAACCTTGGCATTATTAGCACCATGCTCACATCCCTAAAAGAGATTTCCCCTGCCTTGCTGGAAGGAGTTGTCTGCAGGTCAAGTGGGTGAGTTGGAATGAATCACAGAGGAGAGAGTGAACAGTCAGTTTGGGGTCATCTCTACTCTACTTCCCTTGTCTCTTTTCTCCCATTTTCTAGTCTTATTGAAGTTAGCTCTTTCAAGATCTTTCCTGAGAGCAAAAGGGGGCAAAGAAAGCACATCTCTCTCATTTTCTCTCTAGCTGTCAGCCAAAAGCTAGTCAGACTTTAGCACCCGTGAAACTGTGAGGAGTCATTTCTCCGCTTCTGTGCTAGTTCCTGCTCATCTTGGTGAAATGCCTCCTACCTTTCTACTTTTGTAGAAAGTAGAAGCTATCTGAAATGCTCTGCACACTGACATAAACCCAAAGCACTTCCCTAAAGTGAGAAGAGGTCTGCGATAGCATGAATGTTATGGAGCCTGTGCATGCTGCAAACCTGAGACTTCCCAGCAGCAAGAAAGGAAAGGCCAGGGCACGCAGTGCCTGCTGCTCAGCAGACTTCAGCTTCACCTCCCCACAGCCCTGGAGCCCGGCACAAGGCTCAAGGGCCCTGCTCCAGCCAGAGGGCTGTGGCAGTCCATCATGGCAGTGGCATTGGTTTGCTCTTGTTCACTGTTCCAAGAGGTAGCTCTGTCCTTAAAAATCCTGCCTGCCAGAGCTGCTTTGCTACTGCTCTGTGCTGCAGGGGGCAATTGCAGCTGCATCTACGTGCTGCTGACATTACTGCAAGAGGCATTAACTTTGACTAAAAAACGTGCTGGTTGTTAAAGGTAATTCTTTTTCCAGGGACTGCTGGCTGGCTTCTCTGAAAAGATTTCAAACTGCAGTGTAAATATGGAAGAAATTCTGCAAACTTACCAGGAATATGGGGCAAAGCTCCTTCCCATCTCATCTGTGCTTTTGTCTTGTCCTTTCTTCCAGTTTGCAGAGCCCTTTGCTACTTTTCTCGCTGTATAGGAGATAGGAACATTTGGCTTTTTGCAATCAAAGCAGCTAGGGGGGTCTCAGTGGGATTATTTTTACATGTAAGCATTGCACAAGCCTAGCTCCAGGAAAAGAGGCCAATATTTTCTTTAACACATGCTGGTATAAAATAGGAACAACTCTTCTAAAAACTTAGACACTGAGATGGCCTTGAATTAAGTCCAAGGGCCTCAGATTAATTACAAAACTAAATCAGAATGAATGGTCTTTTATGGTTCTGCTGCACAATGGTCCCTGGACTTAGTGAACCTGGATGTCAAATATATAGATAAGGATGATCTATACTGAAGCAGAATAAAGGGCACATTTATCTTACTGTGAATTAAGGGTCCATTCTTTGTGGAATTCTGCTGTTACTTTACTGTATTTTAACAAATCTAAGAGCAAAATCAGATCTCTGCCACTGAGGAGAGGAGGTTGCAAGGCATATGCAGCTTGTTTCGCTCAGTTGTGCTCCTTTGCCAGAAATTCATCTCTTCTCTCCCAAAAATGGTGCTGTAATGTTTCTTGTGCTACAGAAACCTACAGCAGATGCCACAAAGGTTATCTGTCCTCCTTCTCATTTAAAGGCTGTCAGGGTAGAGCCTCTATTAGCATTGTAAGTTTTAACTTGCAGAGCGAGAACCTGAATAAATTGTAAAGAACTCCCATTGCCTTTCACAAAGAGATGAACAGTCCTTTTATGCTTTACATAACTGCAGTGTGCTTTGGAAACAAGGTTACATCTATTTCAGTCCTTATGACCGAGGCAGCTCAGGCAGCACTAACTGCAGGCAGGTTTCCAAGCAGAGAAAAGAGTTGGGGCCTGCAGCATTTTGGGAAAGACAGCATTTGGGAATGAAGGAGCCCCAGGACCTACACTTGCCAGGAGCCACACGTTCACACAGATGCCCGGTACTCCTTGTAGGTTGATTGGCACTGTCACCCGCTGAAAAGGAAGCATCTCCTGCTGGCTTCCTACCAGCACGCTGAGTCTCTAATTTAGGAAAGCAGAGTACAGTCTTGCATGCCAGTCCTGAAAAGCTACCCACCCTGATGTGGAAACAAGGACAGGCAAATCTGTAAATCTCCAGCCAAGAATAAAAGCACACTCGCTTCTGAATGGAAACAATTTCCGTGCGTGGTGAGATGAAGGGACTTTGTTAAGCCTGGAGGAAACTCAGGGAGATCTGCTTGCTGCTTGCAGCTAGAAGGGGTGAGGAGATGGAGCCAGGCTCTTCCCAGAGGTGCACAGTGTCAGGCACACAGTGGCATCAGTCACACACTGAAGTGAGAAACACCAGCTTGATAGAGGGACAAAAATATCCCAGCTAGGGGGATGCAACTTGGGGACACATTGTCCAGGGAAGGTGAAAGGTCTCCATCCCTGGAGAGCAGTCAGCCTTGCTTGACTGGACAAGGGTCTGAGCAACATGCTGTCCCTTTGAAGACAAGCTGCATCAGACAAGCTCTTTACCTCAATTTTTCTTTGATTCCAGGTTGCTACATATGCTTTTCTATCTAAAGTGACCATGGAAAGTCACTCTGTTTCCCTGTGTTTCCTTACTTCCATATTAGAAATAGTATTTTACTTCCATGAAGTGTATCTCCTTCATTTTTATTGACTTTTTTAGTTCCAGACTATGCTTGAAGGCATATGAACCATAAAGAAAACACCAATCTTTAGGAAGGCAAATTCTGAAAAAAACCGGCAGGCCAGTAGTTCAAATACCCTGATATTGCTGTAACACCCTAATAAAAGAGGTTTCTTGGTAATAAGGATTGACAATTTAAAGTATATTTGTCAATCTCCCTCCTTTTAGGACTTCAGAAACAACTCTGTTTTCATCTAGATAAGCACCATCAGGTGGAGCAAAAATAGTGCCATCTGGTTATTCTCAATCATGACCACATGTGAATTTGCTTGAATTGATGTGGAATTAGTCCAGTCTTAACTTACACATGTTTTTTTGGCATTTTCAGTGTGAGGCTGAATTTAAACAACTACAGTAGCTGCAGGTGGAAGGCAGTATAGGACAGGATGTTCTAGTTACAGACATTGAGAGATAGGTCAATTTCCTAAAATGTCAGCGATGTCAAAAACAACTTCTACTGTGTAGCCACAGCTTCCTCCTTTCCCCTTAGACATTTCATTTGCATTAGGAAAAGCAAAGCTGTTTCCAGTAGTAATGCTGGAAATACTTCATTACCCTTCCTGCAGGCGAAGTTTTCTCAATGTATGGATACATGAGAATGGTCAGATAATGAATCAGCCAATTGGCTGAACATCTGCAGGTGCTCCATAATGACAACAGTTAAGCTGTTCTCAAGTCATTACCATATTAAATTAACTTACTACAATACTATTAATTAGAATTCATGCTCTAGAAAGGAAACAGAGCAGCAATTACACTGGTACTTAATGACCTGGAAAAGTAAAATATAAAAATGGTAAATTTCCTCATGTAATTAATTTAAGACTGGAAGATGGTGGGTCAGACTGCTCCCCAGTGTAACTCCAGCCCCTTCTGTACTTTAGTAACATAAATGATTATAGTACTTGTTACCTTTTATCTTGAAAAAAGTATTATTTGCATCTAAAAAAAAAAAAGCTCTTCTAAATAGCCCTTCAGTAGATGTGCCAGAAGGTAGGTATCAGGCAAAGTTCAGTTGTTCTCACTGACAAGTCAGAAATTTGATATGATTTTGGGAAAAGACTCGGTAAGGTTTGTGACTAAACCTGTCAGTTAACCTTGGCAATGTATATTTTACAGACAAGATGTAGCAGTGATTACTTTATTGAATAACATTTAAAGGCTTTCTCTTTAAAAGATAAAGCCTTTAAATGTTATTCAATAAAGCCTCCCGCACCTTGAGAGAAGTAAATATAGGTGCTTTTGAGTTATTATTTGATAGTGAAATTCTCAAATTCTATGACACGGTGATTTTTTCAAGGTATGCCCTTGAAAATGAAGCAGATGTGTCCTGCCTAGGTCTCTGAGGGGTTACAACATCAGGTCCTGTCCATCCTGAGGTGCAGAAGCCTTTGGAGCTGTGTGAGTTTCATGAAGCAATGGAGTTATCTCTCCTTGTGTGCTCAGCACAGACCTGCTTGGAGCCCTGAAACAGAACTGTTCAAGTGAGCCCAACCAGTTCAGTCAGGAACCCCTGAAACAGCTCTTGCTCATTCTTTTGGACTCCCTCACAAGTGGGAACTCTGGATACCATCCAGACGTGAATCACAGCATTGTGAAACAAAGTAAAGGGAATAAGCTGGAGCAACTGGAACACATGTGGGTTGCTACGTGAAACAGCAATAGAATCCAGGCTATCCATGAGCTATCATCCAGTACAGGCTAAGTCCACAGAGCAACCCATGGGTGTTGCTTTTGGCCCGAGGGAACTCTGAGCCACAGCTTCTTCCAGCCCTCCTTGATGATGACTGTTACAAAAAGGATAGTTGTAATGCACGTTATGCTTCTGTAATACATGGCCCTAGATCCTGGCTGCTTGTCCACACATTTTCTTCTGTATGTTTTTTTGTGGAAAATGCAGAACTACAGCCCTGGGCATTTACAAAAAATTATCTGGGTGAGAAGTTACTACACTTACCCAGGGATCTTCCATAACAATGCCTATTTTCAGACTGATTTTCTTCCCCTAGTGAGAGAGGAGAAACTGTGGGATTTTAATGATTCATTTTATTGAGGGACCTGAATGTTTATTGTTGTTTTAACTATAAAAACGTACAGAGGCTGGAATCTATCCAGAGAAAAGAAGGCGATTTCTTTTATTTCCTTACACTGCATGGGGCAGTTGAAGGGGAATATTTCCATCCTTATTATAATAAGCATTTTCCTGAGCAACAGTGGAACACAGAAATCTGCAAGCTTGAAGAAAAACAGGATGACACTCGAAAGTCAGGGATGAACACTGAGGTGTCTTTTTAAATTTGATTTTAGTCCTTGGTCTACCTATACAATAATAGTCAAAGCCATTAAAAAGAATATCTTAGCAACTCAGAACTTCAGATTGTAGTCTTCTTTACATCTGCTTTTAGAAGGATTGATGCAAGAATTCGGTGTATTAATTTTAATTGCAGTAAGGTATTGTGTGTCATGTGCTTACATGAAACTGCAGATATAACTGACATAGCCTGTATGAAATCCCAGGAAGGCAATTTTTGTTTAAATATCAAACATAGTTTAGCCTCAAGTGTTTTAAATCAGGCTTAATCCCTTTTGCCTCTTAACCAGGCTATAGTACCCCATAATTTTAAAAATAGTTTCATATACCTGAGCAGGGAAACATAATCTTGACATGCTGCCCTAGCTGTCCTCCTAAACTTTTGAGGCAAGCTCATGGAAAAAAGAAGTCAGAAGGCCCATGACTCTCTTCTTGAATATATATATAAAAGGACGATGTAGTGTTGCAGAAATGGATTAAAGGATTGTACCCAGAGCTTTGTGATACTTCAAACTAAGCCATTATAAACGTTCTGATTTGACCTTTTGCTTAGTCTCTCTTGGAACTTTTCCTGTAGACTCAGTTGCAGCAGAACTATGAGAATTGTGAGACTGTTCCTTGGTGAGGCTCTCATATGGGGCTCAATTTCCAAAACAAATTATGTTCTCTATTAGTATTATTTTAATTGTTCTTTCATAAAAATGGAAACGTGCTTGAACAACTTTTTCCTTTTAGTATGGATGGTAGAGGCTCAGAAAATAAAATTGCTTATCTCACTTTCCGGGCTATTTGTCCAAAGCCCAGTATATTTTGAAATGTATTTTAATAATTGAAGAAGACCTGACTTTGTTCCTTGCAAATTTGGCACTAACTACTGTGTCCCTAATTACAGGAAATTCCTTGTGTTAGGGTGCTAAAGTTTACTGGGGAAAAGGTGTCTCAGGTTCCACCATTTGTTGTGTGGATTTTCAGAGGATGCAGACAAAAATCCCCAAACTCTGCATAACAATGGTCTCACTGTAAAATCTGCAGTGGACTCCTCATGGATGCACCTTTCCTTGGCAGGTTTGTAAATTCAGAAATATTTGGCGATATATTCTCTAAAAACTTAATATTATGTCCCAGCTAGCCCTGTCTACCTCATCAAAGCCATGACTTTTCCTCTTACTTGCTGCTTTTGATGATTAAACAGAGTCATCAAACCATAAGACACAAATATGGGAAACAAACTGCTTGAAATCATGTTTCCCTACCACACAAGTGAGAATTTGGTGTAAGGATATGAGCCCACACAGCATTATGGGTACTAATTTTAGATAGTCACCTTTTTGAAGCTTATCCTAACTTAATTAAGTGTCTGTTTTACCCTTAGGGTTGGCACTTTTAGTAGATGAGATAACAGCTGCATCTCTGTGAGAAGCTTGTGAAGGGCAAAATATTTGTTAGCAGTTGCTATTTTCAGCCTTGCCAGAATAAACAAAGAATGAGGCACCTGCAGTCATTTCTTTTGAAAAGTCAGCACAATTTGTACAAGCTCTGGGGTCAGCAGAGGAGGGCGCAGGGAGGATGGGCAGGCTCGCACAGGAGGCTTGAGGAAGATGCTTCTGGAGGGAGTGATGGGCTCTTCAGTTTGGAGACATATGGGACTTGTAGGTGATTAATAACACTCTTGTAGCAAGGGTGAGGAATGCACAGAGGAACAGAGTGCTTTGAAATCATTAATGCGTCTCGGGACAGCCCAGTGTGAGATCCACGCTGGCTATAAACAAGAGAGCTAGCACAAACAAACTGGGGGAGTTCAGGCAGAGGCGAAGAAGAAAACAAGAGATTTCTTTTCTTACTCTTTTTTTATAATTAACCACAACTTTAGAACACATCATTTTAGACTCTGATTGTCTAAACAATATATCTTAATCTTGAAAACAATCAGACATTGGGCTTAACATGCCTCAGAGGGTTACATAAATTAGATCCAGGATTACTCCTTACCCAAGAAAAACATTCCTGACTGTGTGGGAGAGCAGATGGCACTTAGGTAAACTGTATTTGCAGGAAACCCCCCTGTGCCGTGAGATGGCAAATGGCTACTGTCACTGCTGTTGCCTTGCTTGGGTTTGTGGGAAGCTATGGAAAAAAGAAGAGCTCAATAAAGTATGCCAAATGCTATGGGGATGAAGCAGAGTTAATCTGCAGACAGGTTATTGCAAGGGTCAGCACTGTTGCACATTTACAAGTGCCTGTGGCTGGTGTGCCACATCATACTCTACTCTGGGCAACGGGAGAGGAATTAACAGGGATTTGTGTGCTGGCAGGGAAGACCAGGAGCCATGCAGCCACAGGTAGGTTTGGATGGAAAAGAAACATCTACATCTGCTCCCCATCCTATGACTGAGGGCATCTTGTCTTGGGAAGAGCTGTGTGGATTGAGCTAAACACCTGAGACCCTTCAGCAGTCTCATTTTGAAAGGCAGTAGGAAGACTACCCCAAAGTGTGGCTCTGAATTTTACACCAGCTGTTTCTTCAGTGGGAAGATCTATGCTGTGGACAAAGGTATGTGGAAGATGAGTGGCATAGCCCTGGAGGCCCCCACAGGTCTTAATGGCCCTGGTAAGTCTTACCTGGGCCCACCCTGCCCAGATCCAGAGCCTATTTTCAATCTTTGGGGTTGTCAGTCCCTGCTTTGGTCATGGTGCAGCAGTGCTGGTCTCCATCACCCTGCTGAGGTAAGCCCATGTCCTACCTTGTCCCTGTGGTGACAGTCGGAGTCCAGGGAAGAAGTCACTACTTTCAGTGAAGTAGAACAATGGGCCACTGGAGTGGAGATCCAGTGGATATCTTTGTAGGTCCTAGGCTATTTATTTCTGTGTTCTGAGAGAACTAGAGGACAATTAAGGGAATTAGCCTGTGGCTGGTCTCTCACAGCTACTTGGCTGGGTTGGGTTTGAAAGGAAGTTATTAGTGTCTGGTTTCTGCTGCTCTGCTCACCTGAAGACTAAATTCTCTATGATTTTTTTTTCCCTGATACAAGTTATGAATTAAGAATTACAACCTTGTGACTCAGTAACCATGTGGAACATTTCACCAGGAGGTTTATCTCATCACCCTGGTTTTGGTCCCTTATGGTCTAATGTCTTTCACACAATAACCTTTCAGCCTTGATCTGTTGCAGTTACACAAGAGTTTGGATTACTTTTGAGACTACTTTTATATTATTACTATTGTTACCTGTAGTATTTTTAGAGGAGGATGGGTATTTGAGGACAGAGAATATGCAGATGAAAATTCAGCATTTGATTGTGTTGCCATGAGTAAAAAAGCCTGAAAAAAGTCAGATTTTCTAGGTCAATAAATGAATATTTATTATTCACAAATCTATTGTGAAGAGGAAAAAGTTCAAAACTTGACAGTGATGAATAACTTGTATTGTTTCTGAACTCTGAGATATCTAAGGAAAAAATAAATGTCTTTTTATAGAAATGGACTCTCAGGGGACTAAAAGAGACTGGCAGAAACATTATATTCTGCCTATTTGTAGAACCAGTGCTACACAAAAGA
Source organism: Petroica traversi (assembly GCA_025920805.1). Classification (NCBI taxonomy): domain Eukaryota; kingdom Metazoa; phylum Chordata; class Aves; order Passeriformes; family Petroicidae; genus Petroica; species Petroica traversi. The sequence goes on along the minus strand of JAHLSL010000012.1, from coordinate 9,515,523 downwards.
AGATTTTAAAGGTCTAGTGATCTCTTTTCCCCTTCAGTTAGTTTTGCAGAGTTTCACAGCCTTTCACAACTTAATAGTAGGTTGGGGCATTGTGCAAAGTTAGGGATGGAGGTACCTGATCACTGAGCCTTCATGTTGCCAGCAGCTATTCCAAAACCAGAGCTCTTCCAGCACGCTGTCAGTAACTCCATCTCTTCATTTGCTCGGCTCATCCATATAAATGAGCTCCTCTTGCTTTCCAGAGAGCATGTTCAGCTGAGCTTGTGGAGAAGCATCTTTCCCTTTGGTTTGTATATCAGGGCCAATGACAGTGTAGGAACTTATGAAAAGAATCAGTCGTTCAGAAAAATAATATTATCTGAGTGTCCCATGCTTTTGGCACCCAAGAGATGGACAGAGTACCATTTTTGATCAGCCCAGAGAGCAGAAAAGGATGCTGCTCACAGGCTCCCACCCTATCTTTGTGTTAATCCAGCATTCGTCTCAAGACCCAAAGCTCACCACAGTAGTGCTGGAAATAAAGACTGACTAATGGTTTGTGTCAATTGCAGAGAACAATGACTATAATTTAAAAGATCCTAATCTAAACTTAAAATCCTTCTTAGTTAATCTGGGGTATCTTAACCTTCAGGTCAGTCTGAAAGTATCTCCAGTGCTTCAAATGTAGTTAACCTGATCAGATAGATTTCTTTTCCAAAACTGGAACTAAAGTGTGTGCTGTGAATTATCCTTTGCTTTTGCCATCTCTCTTTTGGAAGAAGGGCTGTGTTTCCACCAGTGGCCCTTGGAAAATGAAGTCAGAAGGATCTAAGAGAATCCCATGTGTGCATTCTCACGGGATAAAAGGATGGAGCAAGGGTGTCTGGGTGCAGCTGGTTTAAATGATTACTTTAGCACTGCAGGGAGCATCAGCGTGTTGACAAGGTTGTGTCACTGGGCCAATGCATCCAGCAAAGGCTGCAAGTGCACTGAGGAAGGGTTCTTGTACATGTGACCTTTTGGAGTTTTAACTGGACCTTGAGTACAGTACAGCCTGCTTGGTAAAGTCCTAGATAAAACAGCTTTTAAAACGTGTCAAATCATTATTTAACTAAGTGGTTAGTTCCCAATGGAAAGGTCTTTTTAGCTTATCTTTGAAAGACAGGCTTTGTTGTGCTCTGGCTCTGTGATAACTTCTCCAGTTTGTCCTCTGTTGAAGGGAAATCTGTTCCACAATTTACAACTTCTTACTCTTGAATTTGTATGCTCTGAGGGCTAGCACCTTTAAATGTGGTGCATCCAAAAGGAATTAATCTAAGAATAGCTGACTCGAAAAATATGCTTATTAAATGCATTAGTGAGATGACAGATTCTCCATATTGTTGTCAATCATGCATCTCTCCACCTCCTTGCTTGCACTAAGTAAGGACTTGCTCCTGGAATTCAAAGTTGCTTCTGTTGTTAAATCTGATCGGTTTCAGCTAAGAATCGACACCAAATGAATGTATCTCCACTCTGTAAAAGCAGGCAGCTCATCTCTTTTTGCCTAAGGGAGAGTAACACAGAAGGCAAAGCTCTTGTTGCCAAGAAGCCTCCAGTCCAAGAGTTTGAGAAATCTGACTTAGTGAAGAATTTTTTAATCTCTTGTTTACAAGTTAAAAATTCACTTTTTCTATAATAGATTGAAGCCTGAATAATGTAATAGGCACAATATTAAAGGCTCTATATCCACGCTTAAAGCATTATTTAATGAAATCCCAAACCATCTGAGCAAATATGCTTCAGATTCGGCTTGTTGTACTTTATTTTTTTGAGAACAGAAACCAAGTTTAGAGTCAAAAATTAATTTCTTATGATGTGCCACAGAAAAAAAAGCATATCATACAAATGCATTCTGTGCTAACCCAGTCACTATGGAATAGCTTTCTTTAGGGAAAGTATTAAGAAAAACATAAGAACCTCTTGCATCACATCCAAGGATTATCCACCAACAGTGAAATCAAACTGAATCACAAAATGCAAAATACATTTACAGGTAGTGCCGTCTTTTTCCCTTGGGAAGTAGGAATGGGCTGATAGTGTTGTGGGGCAAAGTTAAAGTTAAAAATTGCAGTTCTTACTCCAATCGCTGCATGTTTAGTTGTATATTTAAATGATGCATTTTGGATGGTTAAAGCAAAATTAACTCTAAATACAGAAGTTAAAGACGTATCTATTTGACAGATATTTTTTTAAATTCACTATGAATACAAAGCTCAGAATGATTTATTAAGCCCACTATAGCTGGAGTCATGCATAAGCAATGAAGGAAGGCATGCTATAGCTCTGTTCTAGCTTTGCAAATTCTGCTGCTGGTTTTAAAGTTCCTAACTTTTAAAGCTCTCTTCCTTTACTGAAATGCAAATGTCAGTCCATCTGTTGTGTGCCATATGGTTTTCTTAACAATATTATTGTTTAAATGTTGGTTTATTAAAATAAAAAAACCTTGAAATACTCTCTTCTGGCACTCTTAAGAATCTTGTTTTAGTTTTTATAGGTTCCACCAGTGTTTACTAAAACATAAAACCTAACTTTTGACTTTGATCAATCTGTCATTCAGCTTTATTCATACTGGTGCTCAATACACAGTAGCTGTTCAGATAACAATAAATTGAAAATGTTCTCCTTAAGAATTATTTTCTAGGCATGAAAGTGACAACTGAATGGTCAAAAGGAATGAATGGAAAACTCAAAAATTTTGCAAAGCTATCTATCTTTTGCATGAAGTATATGACACAGTGGAATCTTGAATCCAAACAGTTTTAAAAATTAAAGAAGGAAAGGATGTTGCAGCTTTTTATTTGGGGAAAATATAATCTGAGTACAGCCGTGAAAGAGCTTGTACACTTTTGAAAAGACAATGCTAAAATGTTGGTAAGAAGGTAAAAGGTAATCAAGGGATACACAAGTGAAAATAAATAGTGGAGGGAGGTTCAGTTCAGTGATTAAGTGAATGGTTCTGCTGGGTTGAATGGAGTTCTGGAGGTCTCAAATACAAACAGAGGTAAAAACTCGAGACAATGAATGTTTCTGCTTTATTTTTGAAGCTCATGTGAAGAGCTGCAGGGTCTGCCCTTCCAGCTACGTTCAAGACTCTCTACCATGAAAGCTGGGCTTTGGATGAGCCCTGTCCTTTGGGTAGAAAATATACCTTTGAGATTATGCCCTTCCATAGAGAAAACAGGTTTATACCAATCTCTCCTAGATTGTGGACAGGAATCTGCCATAATGCAAAGAGGAAAATGCAGTTCTTGAATGGGGAAAAAAAGGGAGATGTGCTGCTCTTCATAGGCATGCACGAGGATCTGTGGGAAAGGCCTGAAGGGATTTGGGTCCTTTACCCTGCCCTTTCTATATGAACCATTGGATGCCTAGCCTGGCCTTTAGATGTGGTGAGCAGAGAGCAAGCTACTCCCAGGCTAAACCAAAAATACAGCATTGAGATGGCACTGATGCTCTGAGCTTGTCCCAAGTTCTCAGTAGGGTGCTTTACGCCACTTTGGGAAACCTTTTGTGTTTCTGGTCTGGCCTCCAAGGCTACATATCTAATAGAAAATACCGCAGGCTGTGTTTACCTTCCAGCCCATAGTCCAGAGGAAGAGTTGCAATCATTTCAACATCTTCACATTCTTTTTCTTCTAGACAGGAACTGTCTAGAATGTGGCCTGTTTCCTGGAGCTGGCCCCAGCCCATGCTGTCCTGCAGCCCAAGCCTGTACATGTGGGATAGAGCTGCTGGGTGCAACTAAAGCCCAGCTGGTGAGCTGAAGCCTGTTAAACAGTATGGCTGTACATGTACCAGGGCACAAGTCTGTGCTCTGGGACTGTTTATTTTATTATTTTTGACATAGTCCAAGTATAGTCCCTATAAGCATTCAAACTCTTTTCTGATTTGATTTCTTCTCTTGCCAGCAAGAGCTGGTGCATGATGCTCTTTCTGATTACACCTGAAAGGAAACTTCTTCTTAAACATTAATGGTAAGAAATCTCTACCATAAATAATTTCCAGCCTACACAGAAATGCATTTTCTATTTAGTGGAAATGCAATTTTATTTACTTTTCTTTAGAGCCTCTTGGACGGTATGTCTTGTTAGTGTAGTTTGCTAGCAGTTCAGTAATCCTGTTAAGGCAAAGTTGTTCAGGGATTTGAAGGGGTCTGATTATACTGCTACAGTTTAATGTTATCATTATTAAGTTTTTGTGTGTTCTGGTGGGTCTACCTTAACAATGACTAAATGTGAGTAAGGAACATAAAGGATTTTTTTAGTCTCACTTAAAGGTTTGGGGGTTTTTTTCCATTTGACTGCACTTTGTTCTATTAGAGTTTTGGTTGCTTATAGACATAAATCACTGAGGTATGTTTTATTCCCTTACTCATAATTTGTTTTTCTGAACAGAATGTCCTTACTACCAATTACCTGCATGTTGCCTGACTGTTTTCCCTTTGAAATCTGCAAGGGAAAATGCATATATAATCACATAATCACATAAACATTGTATTAGTGCTTGAAAGTTGACAAAGAAAGGAATAATAGCCAGCATGGATTTGTCAAGCAGAAATTACATCAGACTAACCTGTTTTTTTCTATGACCACATAGACAGGCTGTTTTGATGGGAAGAATCAGTAGATGTCACAAACCCTGACATTAGAATGCTCTCACATTCCTTCAGATAGGCTGGGGAAACAGGCTCTGGATGTGAAATTTCTCACGTGGCTGGTTTTGTGTTCTCAGTGCTCAGTTCTCCGTGGGTCACCGATCAAATGGAGGTAAGCAGTAGTGAGGCATTGCAAGGGTCTGTTATGACTCTGGGCATACTCAATCTCTTTATTAGAAACTAACTGATAGGAGATGGAGCATAGGTATTATACTTGCAGATAATACTAAGCAGGGAGAGACTGAAAGGTGTGCGAGGTCCTATGAGGTCCTAGAGACTTCCACTGGAGTCACGGTGTACAGCTTAGGATACTGTATCCCAAGGAAGATGTGTATGGCTCTTATTGGAAAGGAACAAGAATGACCTGTGGCCTGTGAGGGAAGGCTGAAAGAGCTGTGGTTGATTGGTCCTGAGAAAAAACAAGAGGAAAGACATGTCCTAAGTAAACCGAAAGCTTTCTTAAAGAGGAAGGGAAAATAATGCTCTCTTTGTCTGTGCCATATAAGAGGGAAAATAATGGACTTAAATTGTATCAAAGAACACTGAGGTTTAACACTGGGAAAACCTTTTAATATTCAGGATAATTAAGCACAGGAATGTGCTGCCTGAGGAATATGTATGATCTCTCATACTGATTTTTCCCCCCGCTAAAAGAGCTAGACAAAAATCTGTCAGGACTGATATAATTACAAGTTGATTTTTGCCTTAGGGCAAGGGGGTGGGACAGATGAATTCTTGATTTCTTCAAGCACTATTGCCTGTAGTTCTGTATGTCACTGCTGAATTCAGCATTGACATACAGACTTGATGTCCACATTCATGTCTAAAATCTGGCTGACTATATAGGGAGCTTGAGTTTTCACTCAGACTTCTCCCCTGTGCTTTCCTCTAATCCATAAAATGAAGCCCAAAAGGGGTAGATCTAATTATGTTTTCGTTTAGAGACCCAAGTATTAGGGAGGTAAGAGATAAAGAATCTCGGGTGAGAAATGTCTTGCCTTCCCAGTGACATCCTGCCAAGTATACTAAGTTCAGTGTTGTTATGCTCCCAAATGGCCCATCTATGATTGCATTAGCACAAAGTATCACCATCTGAGAAGAGTTCACATGCAGAATTCGTTGAATTAAAATTTAAGGCAATAAATGATGGCTGATAATATATTGGCAACATTATCAGTAGCAAGATTGCAGCATATTAGTGACTATGATGGATTGAGTACTGGGGAATTCATTAAATTTACAGGAGTCTCCTCAAATGAATCCACTGGCTAAAATACTAATTAGTGCCCTTGGGAGCACTTTGGCCATTTAGTTTCCAAGCAGAGCTTACTCTGAGAAAAGGATTATGCTACTGATGTTTGCTTGAATTTAGGAGTAGAGTCAATTTATGTTAGGGTTTTTTCAACATTGACAATAGTTTCTGTTTGTACAAAGCTTGCTGACTTACTAAACAGAAATAATATTATAAGTGAAAAATATATTATTTAACACAAAATGCCCCAAAAGCATAACTATAAAGCATAGCCAACATTATATTTGTGCAATGAAGCTTAATCTAAAGGCTGTGATTGCCTGGTTCTGCAGAGGATGGCATGATTTCTGTCTGCGCAGTCACTTTTGCTAAAAGAATTGCTGAAGCTTTAAAAATGAACGTAGAGAAATCCTCTACTTCTTAAGCTGATGGACACTTCAAGGTTAATGTTGCAAAGTCGAGTGTATCTGTGTATTTGTCAAAGTGCACTGGAGAAATTCTCCAAAGATTGAAACTGTAACTCTCTTCAGCAGTGTGGATCTGTGGAATTTTCTTGGATTAACCCAAAGTGCAAAGAATCATAATCTGGATTTAATTTTCTTATTTGCAAATTCTGATTCTGGTTTAGACGACTGGACATGGTAGAAGAAGAACAGACTTTCTCCAGGTGCTTGTGATTGAATCGTAAATTGGTTTATTGACTGCAAAATTGAGATCTTTAATAACTTTCATGGGTCAGTACCTGCAGAGTCAATGCCTTTAGTGGAACTAGAATTATAACTCAACGGTAATATAGAAAATATGAACCATTTTTGGATGACGTGACTTTTTTTTTTTATAGACCCCTTAGTGTTATATACTAAATATTAAAGATAGCAGTAATAGTTACCAATGGCTGAGAGAAGACAGGAAATCTAGGGCTGGTTCATCTGGTGCTGATGGGCTGCTATTCTGGGACCCTGAAGACCAACACCTGAATGAATCACTGTCTGGTAGGAAGGTGAGTGTTGGGGCAGGAGAGAAGTTTTCTTACACTTCTGAGCTTTGTTTCACAGCTCCAGGTAAACCGAAAGGCAGGTGCAGTGGTAGCTGGAATAGTTTTATTGTTACAATACAGTCTTTCCTTTGGGCTTTTATCTTGCACATGATGCAATCCTGGTATGCCAAAGCAGGGGAATAAGTGACTCATCTATTGTACTGCCCCTGTTCTCAGTAAATTGCAGTGTGATTCCCCATTTACTGCCACATGGTCAGTTCTTCTTAAAATTCCAACTGCACAAGCAATTTATGCCCAAGAACATGGGGAAGGAGCACATTACTTACAATGTACATAATCAGTGTGATCCAACCCATTAACTGGGTGATATCCTTCTCTTTATTTGGACAGTTTACTGGCTCTGAGGCTTCAAGAGAGAGCTGTCACTTACACTTTCTGATAATAAAGCTTAATTAAAATTTCATTCCTGTACCAGCAAATGCCAGGTCTCCAGATGGTTCCTAATAGTTATGTCCACATATTTTGTGCTGGATTTCAACAGACAATGCTTGTGCTAATGTTACCGGGACAATTACTATATGTACTTTGCAAATGTTTATAGGCATATACTAGTGTATAAATAATGTAAAAAGAATCACTTCACTATTAATCCATGTAAAGTAATAAATTTCCACAAGACCCAAACAGCTTTTTAACATCAATAAAGTAGTGAGTCCTTATTAAAAAAATCAGAATTTTGGAGATTGCAAAAGCTATACTCCAATCAGGGAGGTAGTTCAAGTCACACTGTCTCAATATCCGTATGTGTGACAATTATCCTGAAGCAAATGCTTTCCACAATATGGCATAGGATACCCAAAGTGGGAAGTTAGAGTAGATGTTAACAGGACAAACAAATGAAGGAAATCTCCTGAGCATAGCAGGTTTGTGAACAGTAAGAAAGGATACACACTGAGAGGATGTGCATCAACACACTTCATACCTCTGGAACTCCTGCTTAGGACCTTTTGGGCCTGGAAATACACTCACTGTGCAGGGCTCAGAAGTGTGGGTCATGAGCTCCAGGCCTATCCTTGGCAGAAAGGGAGGATGATCACTAAAGCCTGGTAAAGTTGCAGGCATGGACTGGACCCTGCTTTCTTGCCTGCTTATGTCTTTGGAGCTCTTTTCCCGTTTGGTCGTGCACATGAAGAAGTGGTAGGTTGACCTTTTTCTTGTAGCTGGTTCTGTGACTGTATGTGGGATAATGAAGGAGTAGAAGATAAAGTGGTTGCAGAAGATTCTTTTAAGAGCAGACATCTGGGCTGCTCTGAAGAAATGGCAAGAGTGAGCTGTCATGCAGAAATGGACAAAATTATTTAGGTCTCTTCAGGAGTAACAAGCTGATACTGAAAGACAGAACTAGCTGCCCTCTTAGACACAGGAACTGAGGACAATCATAAAGACAGCTTTTGGAAAATAGAGTGTAATAATAAATGATGTCCCCACTTCCTTGAGTAGGGACAGGAGGTTTCCTAGCTGATGCATTTGCTTCAAAAGACATTTTTGCACTTAACCTTTAGATGTGCCTGAAACTCTTGCTGATATTCCCCAATGCCTGTCAGAAAAATGATGAAAAAAGTGAGAACAAGGAATTCCTGTCACCACTGGTGACTTTCTAGCAATTTCTAAACTTTGAGTGGCAGGGCTTGCTTTTTGCTTCTTTGGTTGTTTTTGCTTTACTCTGTTGTCTTTAAGTGGGGTATCAAAGGGTGTGTGGTGATATGTGCGTTTCTCTGTGTATTGCTTGTTTTAATCCAGAACAACTCACAAACTGAAAAGAAAAAAAAAAGATCAGTAAGCTGTGGTATGTTGTGCAGGAGTAGTCAAAATGTAATTTCTGATATATTAGCAATTTTTATTCAGATTGTCTTAAAGGACAAATTCTTCCATGTACAATCAGGAAGCTAATTGAGACACCAGTTGAGATGCTTGAGTAAGCCAAGGGAGAAGCAAATGAAACTAAGTTCTGTCCAAGAGGGACGCATCCCTATAAAACTTACTCTCTCCTTCCTTTTATTGTCTGACTTCATTTTAATGACAAAATGCAAGGCCTCTGGAGCTATTCCAGAAACACATACTTACTTTGACCTGGAGTGCAGGGATCAAACTCTTGTTGCTATTGCATCAGTTCAGCTTTACTCTGCTTTCTGCTGTACATCTGATCCATAACTTTGGCATTTACTCCAGCTGCAGAGCTGTTGGCAGGCATGTGTGAAATGGCTCCAGTAAAAGCAGGACTGCTGGGATCTACACTATTGCTAAAGTCAAATCAAAACAAAATGTGTATCTTCACAGTCTTTCTATTGAGATCAGAAGTAGAAGTAATAAGTACAGTGAAGAATGCTGTTCTCAAATTATTTAAGTGGAATGGGAAAGTGCTTGGAAATATTTCTTGAATGGTTTCTGTAAACATTCGTTGAATAACTTTCCTGTGTCTAGCTTTGGTGTGTGTTTAAGAAGATAGGGACACTTCCTAGAAAATTATTTTGTCTTCCCTTTTGTTTGTTAGAAATCTGATAGAGGCTGGGGAAACAAAATTTCAGTTCCATTTTAAGACTTCAAAAGCAAATAAAATTTCAGAGGAACATCTAGAACTTAGCCCCCAGCTTGACACACTTCTCTAAGTTTGGCCATGATTCACTGTTCTGGACATATAAATGCAATGCCAGGGATGCTTCTTTGGCTGACTACTGTGCTGCTATAAGGTTTCAAAAAAACAAAAAGCAAATTTCAGTTAGGACTCTGTTGCAATTAGTGCTTTCCTTGATACAGATCTTGACTGTATCAAGCCATACTAATTCACATGGCATGTGTGTAATTTAACAGAATTTAATCAACAGCTAAAAATCTGAAAAAAAATATGCAATTAAAAAGTAGTGTTGTAACAGTGATGAATATCAGGGAAGCATCAGGTTAGCAAATCTGCTGCTCTCATTGAAAATTAACCAAATCTCCTGTTGATAAAAGGTTTTGATAATGGCGAATGTACTCCAATATGGAAATGTACTAAATTCAGGTTCTTGTCTTTTTGCTGAAGGATCCTGAACCCTATTGAAGGCTGTTTAGAAGAAACCCTATGCATCTATTCCCCTTTACAAATAAAGCCACACAATGTTTGGAGGGCTGTAGAGTAGCACTGCAGAAGCAGCAGGAGATGAGAGACCTGCGACAACCAAATGGCTGTTAACAAACAGATTCTCATACACACAGTAATTCTATTGCTGAGTCTTGTTAGAGTTATGGATAAGAAAATTAAAACTGCATCCCATGGTACATTCAGAGCTTCCTTCATACTGTGTTTGATGTTAGCAAGGTTTGACAATACATCCTAAAGAGTTTCCTTCACTACATATGCCATTAAATTTTAAACATTACCTTAGTCTTATCCCAGTGTTGACACCAGCTGTCAGCAGTAAGCATATGAAATGTTAAGGACTGCAATGCAGAGAAAATCAGACATGATCTGATGGTTTCTATCTAAACTTTTTTGTCTGGCATGTTCCTGTGGAAAAGAACTCTAGGCAGTACAGATATCTACAGGCAGGATGATCAGGGGTGATGTGAAAGAAGAAAACACAAATGTACAGCAATTTCCTTTTTGATTTTTAATAGATGAAGGTGGAGTTACATAGAAATGGGTAAAGAGAAGGAAACTAAGGTTCATAGAAGCAGGAAGGGGATAAACCATGTGAAGCCCAGCAGACAATGGTCAGACCTTTGGTTGGATAACAGAGATGAAAACAAATCAGTGAAAGTGTCTGAGAAGTGTTAGGAGCTTTTCTGAATGATAAGTAGGGCAAGATGAATTCTAAAGATGGCATGAAATACGTGATAAGAAACTGGAACAGGCAAGGCATCAAGATGAAAGGCATAACATGGTGAGCAGGGGGAGATGTCTCTGAAATACAGTTCTGGATATCCTGAAGGCATTGAAATTTAGGGAGGAGTCAAAGGTTAAGTACTCTCTACATAAGCATAAGGGACAGAAAAAATACTGAATCTGCCAACAGTTAAAGACAAGAGAAAAAGGGCTGGAGTATCCTTGACACCGAGGGAGTTTCTTTCAATCATGACACCACTAAACTTTCCAAATGCCTCTGAAAATATTTGTTGAAGCATGACTTATCTTCTTTCAAAAACATTTTTGCATTCCAAGCGATAATACATCCAAGCAATTTAGAGTCCTCGGCATGGATTTCCATTCTGCAACCATTTTTGAGGTGACTAATTCTCATGGAATTTCAGGGGATCTGACAATTTAAATACCTTTACTTAATTTTAAAAATCTGCTATCTTCTGTTAATAGATACATAGAGAATATGAAAGCATGAAGGAAATATTTAGGCTAATACCCAAAATGTTGGTAAAATATCTCTGATTAGAATGAAAATATATAATAGACGTCAGAAATTGTTTTGTTAACATCTTCGTTTTATGGAAGTTTTTTGTTGTTTGAGGAGTGAAGGTGGGTTTGTTTGGCTTTGGGGTTTTTTATTATCCATACCTAAATCAATCTTTAAATGTTCATTTAGTTAGAAGCAATATGTATCTCAGATTGTTATTTAATCACTTCCTTTACCAAGTAATGTTATTTTAAACAATTGGTAAATGAATCACTTGCAGAGGTCTCTGCAGAATTGAAGATTAATACTGTTTTCTTCAGCATGAGACACTCAAATTTATCCTCTAGAAAACAATGGAGAACACTGACTACGCTTCTGGGAATATGCAAGCAATTCTGTAAAGTCAGGGGAGGTTTACATTACAATTGCCATATAAAATTCAGACAAGTGAAATCATAAAAGCCAAACCAAAGCAAAAACAGTTTAATGCAGGTGAATGTCAATGCCAAACAAGAAAAAGACAGTGAAGGTGCAGCTTGTCTGGGTGACTTCAACATAACAGAACTGAATGCATACAAGGGATTAAACATGAGGGAAGAATCTCAATGTGAACAAAACTGAAATTAAAATCAAGCAGTACACTGACTGAAGGAGAGGATGGAAAATGCAAGCAGCTGTCTGGTAGCAAACATTAGCTACAGCAGATGTGATTGACATTAGCTCTAAATGCATGTTAAATTAAACCCAACATCTGTTCTCACAGAGATGGCCTCAGTCATCTTAGAAGAATGGTTAATTTGGAAATCAAAACTTTAGAAAAGGATTAAAGGCAGGGTTTGGGAGAGGTAGAGAAGCCTGATGTCTGCCATGGCAAATGATAACTATGGGCAAATGTTCACAGTCCTGGATGGTCATTCTACAGCTCTGAATGATGGTGTTCCACAACAGCTGGTGAAGGTCCTGCATGGAGAAGTCAACAAAACCTTTAAAGGATGTAAATATAGGATTTAATGATTTGACTTACTTTTAGACCACCAAAAATGAGCAAGTAGTAAAGTAGATGCTGGTGACAAATGCTGAGAAAAGGAAAAGTAAAGTCACAAATATTTCTAAACAATGACTAGGATTTATCTCTGAGCAGCACTTACACAGAGGAGCAAAATTATTACAATACCAGACATCATAAAATAGTGAGACCTAGAAAAACAAAAGTAGTAAGAATGAGTTAAAGGTTCAATTGCACAGTTACTAAGGCTGAATGGAATTTCAGAAAACTGAGGGAAAAGATTCCTAAAATGATGAAGGGAAATAATAAAATAGGTGGTAGGAACTGTCATTAGAGAAGCAACTATGTCGTCTAATCAGAGTGCTGAGAACTGAGGAATAAAAAAATGAAGCAGAGGAAACCTATCTGGCTGGGACTTCTTAGCACTCTTCTTAGCCACCAAGTAATAAGACTTGTAAGAAGTACTTAGCAACAGGAAAATATTACAATAGAAGGGGAAAAGTGCCAGAAACTATCAATATTTGGTATCCTGCTCTTCCCATTGCATCATCAGTTACATACCTAAATTTACTTTAATAAATAGTATGCTGAAATAACTGTTAAAAAACCAGTTATAGCAATGGTCATAAAATCTGAATTAATGTGTAGGTCTAACAGTTTATTTTGTGTTTTGGGCCTCGTTGTAAATATGGAGCTCAATTTTATTTGGGTGGATTTAACCACCCTTAGGCAATGAAACAATGTTTTTGAACACCCATCTAACTAAATTCTAAAATATCATACAGATTTAAAGCAATGTTGCTAAAGTAACAAGTCTAAAGTAAGAAGTTAGATGTCTTTGTTTAGTGAGAATCTATAAGTTTAAGTAATTACTTCTCACTTTTTAATTTCGCTGTAGTAAAGTTTAAAGTTTACAGCAATATAAAACTTAAAGTAACTATAGTTTCCTGTTTAATAGTGTGCAGCAAGGAAATTTTTAGATGTGATGAGTTGATGAGACCATGTATTCTTAAGTATTTATGTTACTTCTGGGACAGCTGTGCAAGAATTGCAGTGTATATGCTACCATTATTTGCTTCCCCCAGCATATTGTAATATTCCCTGCACAAACATCATCCATGCAATTCAGCCCTTACAGTTTAGAAATGATGTCTTTATGAAAGAATGGTCTAACACCTTCATTAGAGAAATCTCTTATAAAACCTCTGATCTTAACTACTTTCTAACAGGGGTATAGGATGCAAGTAATAATGACAAAATTGGCTAGCTAGTATAATGTAGGTGTAGATTATTACAGGAATTGTACAAAAGGGAGTTTGTTGCAGCTGTTTTTAAAGTATTTTATATTGGTAGTAAATATCTCTGTTTTGTTCTGTTGGGTTGACATAGAATCCTCTTGTCATTAGCAGCTATTTCTTGCCAATATATTTATGAGTTTTCAGTAATAAAGTTTTTTCCCATTTTTGTTGACTGAGAATTGCTGTTTGAATATTAAGTAAAAATTCATTTACTCTCACAACAAGATAGTAATATCTGAAAAGATTATTATCCCTGAGGGTAGAAACTATCTGCTAAGCTCTCCATGCAAAATCACTACCTGGAGTATATATTTGAAAAGAAATAAACAAGCTAAACCATGCAAGCATGATGCTGCAGTTTTGTTCTAGTGTAATGTCTACTGTTGTCTTCCTAGTATGCATTTTTTTGTCATTTTCATAATTCTCCTGATAAAATTATAAATGCTATTACACAGTAAACATTAGAAATTATATTCCAAATAAAAGCTGAAAATAGATTCGTTTCATTATTTAAACAAAAAATACATATATTGCTTCTAGCATATTTGCTTCTGGAAATTGAAAAGTGAAGATTGAACAGGGAATAGAAAAAAGACTGGAAATTTGCCCTTGAATTTCAACCTGCTTGGGGTTGAAAATAAATTTTTACTTTTGAAATAAAATTTTCTTAAATTCTATTTGTGCACTTGTAGCATTAGCAACTCGTTTAAATAGCCACACTGTAAAAATGGTTGGTCAGCATTGTATTTTAATAACAGTTTTGCTCATGAGAAGTGCAAAAGATTATTCCATCAATAAAATCAGAATTACTGCCATGTATAAATGACAGTCTGAATCCATGTGTATCAAAGAAGTCCACGGCATTTGAAGAAAAAAATTTCGGTCTAAAATTGTAGCTGATGAAAAACACCCTAAATAACATTTAGGAATTGCTCTGGTCAGAGATTCCTTTGGTAATAGGTAATTTCAGCTGCTTACCTTTAGATTAAAAATATTAGTAGTGGTGTTTTTAGATGTCAACACTAGATACTCCAGTAATCCTCACAGATGTTCGTACTTTAAATAGGAGAGGTGCTGTCATTCCTACAAAATAAACACATAGTAGGAGGGAAAGGGAAAAATTCCTCCAAGATGTTAAAGTGTAAACACAGGCTCTTGCAGTAAAGTAATGGAAAATTACTTTTACATGGAAAATTACAGTGAGAAATTAAAAAGGTGTGGAAAACAGCCAGATTGTAAATTATAAAGAAAAGAGTAGTGGATAAATCTGCCACTTAACCCTGAGGATAACTGTCCTAATTGATGAGATAGTTAGGAATGTAAAGCTGACATAGGAGATGAACTACTCAGAGAGAGAAAAGGAAGGTACATGAGACTAAAAACTAAGGCAGGAATTCAAGTCAAAAGACATCTCTAAAATTTGTGATAGGGATAGGGTCTCTAGAAAAACCTCCACAGTTAAACATCAGAAGACATTAAGTTCAATGATCAAACTTGGAAGGCATTAAAAGCAAACCTGAAATCAAAAGCAAGCATTAGTCAACTATCTTAATGGCAAGACAGACATGGCAAATTTCTCATTACCTCGAATCTTTACATCATGACATAATATGCTTGTTTGTTCCAAGCTTCTGGGCTGTGGGTGCTGACCCCACCTCTCTCCCCTGAGTCAGAGAATGCAATCGAGGAGTTGTGAAGCATTGAAGATTTACTGTGCTCTTCCCTACTCCTTGCACACCCTTAGACTTCAAGGTCAAATAACTTCTATCCACCTCTTAAAGCTCTCCCAGATTATACAGATTTACTGTCACCAATAATTCTTACACTATTCTAGAATCAATTGTGAAAATCTGACTGAAATAAAACTTCAACCTAGGAAACTTTAAGAGGGCTCATCCAGTTCTGGTCACTGTATTTAGTGATGTTACAGGGAAACAAACATCATTATACAGACTAGCTGATAAAATTCTGTGTTGCAACTGGCTGTGACTATATGCTTTAAGTAACTATTGCTAATGAGAAGGAAGATTGGAAATTTTCAGGAGGAATAAAACATTAGGAACATTAATTTTGTACTTGGCTGTTCTGATAGCATGTTATTATTTCTACCCTGGACAACTTCTGTGGATACTGACTGCTTTTGCTGCTTCTGTCTTCATTTCTGCTTTCGCACTAAGTTATGTTTCATGTGCTGTTTGGATTACTTTTGTGTTAAGATAGTGACACTGAAGTCAGGCTGTAGACACCATCTGTTAGAGATTCAAGTATTAGTTTATTTTAAAAATCTCATAAGAAAATTCACCTATGTAATAAATGTGCATGATAAAATCTTAAATTAACTTGCACATCGTGTAACTAGATGTAACAGGATTTACAAAGTTTAAATATTGTATCTTAATACAGACAGTAAAAACAATGTAATGGTTACATTGTGTATCCTGGGAGCTTGTTTATTACAAGTTCACTGATGTCTTTGTACTGATTAGGACCACGTAGTTTTTCCAGAAAATCATCTTCTTTGTCTGACATACTGTTTTCCAGGACACTAAGTTCAAGATCAGACATGTTAGATGGCAAGTGAGAGCTATCTTGAGTCACTGATTGCTTTTGTCCTGCAGAGGTCTGCCCCTTTTCTGTATTGAGATCAGTATCAGATTTAACTTGTTTGCTTCTCAGTGTAGCTACTTCTTTAATATGTCGATCACCACTGTTCTCTTCCTTACTCATCAGCTGGGCATTCTGCTCTTCATCTAATAATGATGCCTTCGTGTCAGCAAGGTTAAGTGAATCAGCAGATTCAGCACTAGTTCCCATGCTGGTTTTAAAGTCACGGTTTCTCCTCAAAGACTGGACTGGAGATGAAGCTGAAGGAACTGGCACAGGATCTGAAGTACTTTGAGCTCTTTGACTTGTCTTTGAAATTCTGGACCTGCTGGATTCTGGCTCTGTATCTGACCTATCTCTCTTTGGTCTTTCATGCCACAGTGGTTCAGGACTGCTGTCGAGAACTTTCCAGTCTCTGCCTGTACACTCAGCACTGAAATCTTCTGAATAAACTGAGTTCTCTGGACTAGCAACAAAGTCATCAGAGTATATGAATTCAGAGTTGTTTTCAACACTCCTGCTGGAGCTCAGTTTATGAGCACTTACAACAGACACATCATCACGCTCTATGGTTTTATGATGGATTAAGTGTATTGCATTGTTACTTCCTTTGGCATTAGCATCTGATGGGAACGCTGCTGGAAGTTCAGCTTTTGTATACTTTTCCTCATGAGCAGATTTTAACGCAGTTTCCTCCAGTAAGGGGGCTGTAGTTACTTTGTGAGGAAGTTCCTTGCTTAAAATGGAATCATTCCTGGATAGACTTGCAGTGGTCTGTTTCTGCAGGCCAGGGGACACATCTCCTGTCACAGAAATGGACCCTGAGACAGCATCATTTTCTAATGAAGTCTGAACAGTTTTATCCAACTGATTATTTCTCTTTGAACTGCCTCCCCTGCTACAATGTCTGCAAGTCACCACATGCTGTTCTTCAGTATTTCTGACCAGCTTTCTCTTGGGTAAGGGGCTTCTCTCTTTTAGCATCCCCATTTGCTTTTTTCTGTACTCTTCCCGCCTTTCGTGAATTATCAGCTTATCAGGATTGGTCTGCTGCAGCCGTAGCCTCAACGTATTTGTCAGCCCATACAACAGTTTCTTTCTGGGAGGTCTATTCTCTTTAGTTTTGCAGTTCCTTTCAGAGGCTGGCTGTCCCTGGGGCACAGCTTTCTTGGGTTTCCCATCCCCAGAAGACCCTGGTGCGGTGGCCTCTTGACAGCCTTGTCTGAACTGAGGGCTCGTGGCTTCGCTGCTCCTGCCAGGCCCCTCGGGTGTCTCAGCAGGCCCGAGGGCAGCGGAGCGGCTGGGGGGCTGTGAGGCCGTGTCCCCACTCCCCGGGGCCTGGTAGAACCAAGCAAGATCGGGGTGGACAGCAGCAGCAGCAGGCACCGTGCTGCGGGTGAGCACCGAGAGCTCCGCCAGCAAGGCACTGAGCAGCGGCAGCTGCAGCACGGCTCTGTGGGGCTGTCCAGGGCTGGCGGGGTGCAGCAGCGAGGGCCCAGCACTGGGGCGGGGTGGGCTGTGCCCCTTGTCCTTCTGCTGCGGTCTCTGGGGCTCGACGTGCTCCCACTGCCCCACTGCTGCTGGCGGCCGCTGCGGCTCAGCCGGCTCACGGCTGTAATAGAGCAGCGGAGGGCAGAAGACGTTGCCTTCCAGCTCCTCACCCTCCTCCTCCTCCTCCTCCTCCTCCTCCTTCTCCTCATCCTCCTCCTCGTCTCGCGGCTCAGGGCTGGTGGCAGGCAGTGTGGCAGCGCGGGGGCGGGCGGGACTCGCCTCACGGCCCTCCAGGCTGCTGAGGCGGTAGCCCAGGAGCAGCTCCCCG
>JAHLSL010000012.1:9428376-9497087 GCA_025920805.1 Petroica traversi | reverse complement strand
CTGGTTGACATGGTGGTGTTCAGTCGAAGATTGGACTTAATCAGAGGAAAAAAAAAACAAGCAGCTCCGCTGGGCCTCCGGGCTGCCGCCTGCCCTGCTGACTGGGTGGCGCGCAGCGGTCGCAACCCACGGAACCCAGGTGCTCTCACAAGCGCCCGGTGTGTGGTGGCAGCAGCCGTCGTGCCCCTGCCCTCGGCTCTGACCTCCCTGGTCCTGGGCTCCCCACTGTCGTTCTCAGGAGGTGGATGGGCCCTGTCCTCCATCAGCCAGCAGCAGTGGTGTTTGTGGAGGCACTGAGGAACCTTGAGCTGTTTTCACCTTCACAGAAACACTGAATCAATGGGTTGGAAAAGACCTCTGATTAAGTCCAATCTTCGACTGAACACCACCATGTCAACCAGATCATTGCATTCACTGCCATGTCCAGTCGTGCTTTGAACGCCTCCAGGGATGGTTATTCCATCACCTCCCTGGTCAGCCCATCCCAAAATCTAATCACACTTTCCGTGAAGGAATTCTTCCTAATGTCCATCTAAGCCCCTCTTGGCGCTGCTTAAAGCTGTGTCCTCTTGTCCTATCGATGGTTGCAGCCTGTTCCCGCTCCAAGAGAAACATGAGTCTGTGTCAAGGGCTGTATTCTAAAGAGCCTCTCCACAGTATCTTGGATATGCATTGATAAACTCATATTTTCTCTCCTGTCTTCATGTAAAGTGGGAGTTGAAGTGAGCACAGTTGTGAAGAATTTCACTCCTCAGCCTCCTGCTTGGCAAAGAGAGTGCCCTTCCCTCTCTGGCTATCCTTCTCTTACACCACAGTTTCTTTGCCACAGAAACAACAAATACTTGTTGAGATAGAAAGTTGTGCTGTTTTCTTCAACTAGTAAGTTGACTCTAAAACAATGTCTTCTAAACTGAGGGTGTTGGGTTAAAATTACAGTACGCCTTCACCATTTACCAGCAGGAAAGTAACTAAAAGAAAGACCAATCCCCTCTCTCTTTCTGGTTATTTTCTCCTTTTTTTTTTTTTTCATTTCAGCTATCAATTCACAGTTTTTTAGAAAAGTAGAACCCAAGAGGAGGTCGTCAAAGAATCCAACTCTTCACGGTTGGTCAGGTCCCTTGATTATGATTTAAAGGACACCATTCATTAGCTGTTGGGTCTGAAGAGAGAGTTAAGGAGTTTGACTTCTGTGCTGTGATCATGACTTAAAAATTATGTGAGTTCTCAGTTCCTCCAGTGCCACTATTCTAAGCATGTGAGTCTAAGAGCTACATGTCCTCTGCCATCAAGGCTGCTGCCACTGTTCACGTGTGTTCCACTGAAATTGGCAGAGATTTCACAGTGGTCAGATAGTCACTCTTGAGATTGCCCAGAAACACATCAGATCTGCATTTTGCCCATTTTATAGATGGACATTACTGTGACTGTGAGGTTTAGTCCATTGTTTCTATTCTATTTGAAACTTCCAGTCTTTGTAGAGGAAGATGCATCTTTCTGTGTGGTAACTGCAACTGGAGTTAGAGGGTTATGGAGGAACCATCTTCTTGTTTTAAGGTGCTGAATCTCTGCATGCTGAAGTTCTCAGTTTCATGGCCCTGAAAATCAGACAATTCTACACTGTATTCTGTTCTGCACAGACAATATAAATAAAAAGTACTGAATATCTGTGAAAACTATAGGTGTTAATAAGCTGTGTAAGATCAGTCAGCAAGCTAGTGACAAAACAACTATTTAAATAGAAAGGAGTAAGCCATGTTAAGTTTGTTCCAGTTGATGAGTTTTATTAAGTCAGTTCTCTGGTCATGAGAGCATATTTCTCTTCAAATAAACAGAAAACAACATTTGGGTTTTGAGTTGCAAGTGAGAAGATAAAAAGGTGTTTTTCTTCCCAGTAGTGTTAGTTTCTACTAACCACCATTTGAAGGAGACTTGTGGTAAGACCTCTTTAGATTGCATATCACCAAAGAGTGATTTAGAAAGCAGGCATGCTGCAGAAGTAGGGTTATGGAGCCAAGTTTCATTACTTCTGCCACCCCAAATACCACATGTACATATTCAGATCTACATAAGTTGCATTTAGTAATCTTTTTAAAATAGCTCTACTTCTTCTCAGTCTTCCTTTCTTATAAATAAACTTCAAATGTTTTTTCTTTTTTTCTTAAAGATTGGAAGACTGAGGAATTTTGCTGATTCAGTGAAGTCTTTCACTGACCTTGTTTGTATGTTTGAAGTACCTACTTTCTGTCTCAAAAAATTTCAACCCAGACAATTGGTATCATTAACAACAACTCGGCAACTTTGGTTCAAATCTATCTTTTGAAGGCTTTGAGATGTCTTTTTTTGCCCTTAATTCCTGTACAATTTCAGATTTATTGATCTCTCTACACAAAGAGATCTGTCTGTACAGTTGTATGTCTGTTTATGGATTGAGATACTTTAAAAAAATTCTTGAGAAAACAAGGATTTTGCTAGATTCAAAAATCTGCCTATTCTGGCGTTTTTCTGAAGATTGCATTTTCAGAGATCAAATGCTGGCATAAAAAGCCACTGTTTACCTGGATGTAAAATTGTTCTTCTCTGTGCAGAATGTACAGGGCGATGCATGGAATTTGTGCAAATATTTAGCCTGGTGGCACTCTGATTCAGAAAGGAGTCAGACAGTCTGCTGGAATATTCAGCTGCAACATAATAGCACTTCTTAAAATACTCCAGCTTAAAATGCCACCCAGAGAAAACTTATTTAGTCTTTTCTCAGTTGACTGTTGAGTCAGCCACTTGTGAAAGGGCAATAAACAGGAAGAAATTCAGGAATTAGCATGGCAGTCTTCGATAATTCTTTTTTTCAGGAAAAAAAAAAGAAAATTTATAAAATGCATGAGAAAAGCATTTGAGGTTTTTGCAATTCATTTAGGTTTCTCTTTTGAAGAATCTAGAAGTTTTGAAAAGGAATAAGGTCAAATAAGAAATCTAAATCTATTCAGAAATTGCTATATGCAAATGATTCGGTATATTGTGCAGAGTCTTGCAAGGAAATTTGCTGTTTTCTGTGTCCAGATTCTACTTCACGATCCCTAATTTCGTGCTGACCCAGATCTAGTGATGTATGGAGCAGTCTAGGAACAGTTGCAATGTTATTATTGGCATAGGCATTTTGTTATCCATCAAAATGAAGGAAACTGTGGTTTTGCCCCACTTCTCAGTGTGTACCCTGCTGTCCACAAAGTGCCCCATTGTTTGGGTGTTCAGGGCAGCTGGTACAGAACCTACTCAGACATACAGCTCCAAAATTCCTCCCTTGTGATGCTACCCTAAAGATTCTTGTGAACTCCTCTTACTTCAGTGTGATAGCTCTCACGTTTATTTTCTCTCTCTACTATCTTTAGCAGACTTCAGGAGTGCTAAAATAAACATTCTTTGCCTAGTCATGTGGCCCTTCTCCTTTTGGCAAACACCCATCTGTTTCCTGTCTTTTTAATTATTTCATTGCTTTCCTTAGTATTTTATTTTTTCAGGGTGGTGAGAATTGGGGCTTATGGGTGAGCTACTTCTGCCAAGTCAGTGGGGGTGGCACACAGGATTGGTGGGGGATATGGTTGGCCTTTGAGATGCATGTGGCTTTCACAGCCAGCTTAGAAATACAGCCCATGCCAGGTTGTCTTCTGATTCCAAATTTCTTCGGGGATTAATGGGACTGCGGCAAAACACAGCTTCTCCTTCTGTACTGAGCAGTCATCACCATCTTTCTTAGATGCAGTGAAACTCAGTCCAAGTAGATACCTAAAGGAAACATGGAACAATCTGGCAAATACTGTGAGAGCCAACAGGAAGCAGGTTGTCACAAATACAAGAGTTCAGACAGTATATTGAACGTGACAGTGAGACGTATCCATAAGGGTTGCATCTGAGGTGATTTCCTTTATTTGAAAGAGTTCTTATTAAAGCAAATAGACATTTTTGCTTAAAACAAAACAATAGTGAATTGTCAGCCTTGGGATTCATCTCATTGACTATTCTTTGTATAATGCCAAGCAACATTCAGAGCCAATTTTCATAAGTAACTGGGTGTTATTAGCACATGGAGGTTTTTCTATCCATTTCTTATTTATATAAACCATCATACAGTCATTTGGTATTAACAGAAATTTCATGGGTTCACATGCTGTCATTTATAATTAATTAATGTACCATTGTTTAAACTGTGTTATTTCCCATCCAATAGCAGCAGAGCTCTCAAAAGTCCTCAAAAGGATTTGATTTATTTCCTTTGGCTTCATGGTTGCAGCCCATACTTGTCATGCACATATGTAGTGAAAGAGGAGAGGATTCCAGGTGCTTAGCCATCCAAAGAGGACAGCTTAATCACACAATGGAGCGGTTGCCTGGATATGTTTGAGAAGCACAGAAAGCCTGCAGCAAAAGTTTTCATCAAGGTGTGGGGATCTTTACAATTCCTGTTGTAACTGTACAGCTGGAGAGGTCCTCAGCTCCTCTCAGAGGCATTGTCTTTGCAGGCAGTGATTTTTCAGACTCGTCATCTCCTAAAAGGATGTGTTTACAGCATTTCTCTAGCTCAAGCTGGGAGCCATTGGGGGCAAATTGCAGTTCAAATATCTGACAGAGCTTCTGACAGTGAAAGCTCTTGTGAGCCTCAGGATGGTTCTTAAAGTCAATTCAATAGATGAGATTTCATTAAAATAAAAAATCATAGATGTCTGCAAATATTTGAGTAGAAAACAGAGTTGTGTGCTTTGTACCATCTCACTGATGACACTCATTGTTTAATCTGTCATAATTACCATTGTAAAGTATGTTTTCTCAGAGTTGTTGTTTTTTTTACAGTATAGCTGTTTTTTATAGCTTGCAGTGTATTTTCAACCTCTGATGTTTCCCTTTTTCCCTTTAAAAACAACTTAAAACCAATTTGGCTGTTTTGAAAGTTCTCCTTTAGAGAGAGCAAATGAAAAGAGGCAGGGATGTTGTTGTGCAGAGCTGGACCAGATCCTCCTCACTGGATGTGCATGAAGCTGAGTTCTATCCAGGTACCTGTGCCTGGTAGGAAGGAGGCAGAAAAATTCTATCCCACTTTGTGAATTTGACTTATGAAGCTGCTTGTTGAAGTAGCAGAAATAAGAACCAAATAGCCCTGTATTTTTCATCTCCCTTCTTGTTTTCCAAGGAGACATAATGGAAATTCCATGATTCAGTAAGGTGGCTTGTGAGAAAGATGGCTCTCTCATGAATGTTTGTTCCTGGCTTGCCCGACAGTGGGATTTCCAGTCAAAAGGTGAGGTCCTTTTCTTGGATAACATGTTCCAGGGATTTTAGCAGTGGTGTCTCTCCCTCATGCTTCATCCCTTCTAGCTTCTGCCCTTACTCTTGCTCTGCCAGGCAGCAAGTATGGAGTACTTCCCACTGGTGTCCTGCTAACTTGCTGTAACTTGCTGACTTTTTCTCACTATGGTAGTGACTGTGATGTGAAACTTAAATGTATGGACAGGGAAAAATCATGACCCTTTACATGGCTTTATTGATTAGAAAGAAAGAATAAACTGTGTTTTAGGATGATAGATGTGGGAATCTGTAGATCTAGCTTCGATTTTCTCTTGACATAGATTTCCTTGGGAAGATTTAGTTTCTCTATGCTTGAATTCCTCTTAGAAGACATGACCAGTGTTTCACAGAGGTGCTGAGTGAGTAAGTAGCCCCTGGAAGGGAACAAATATCTGATTTGAGAGCGTAGCATCCCTGCCCACCCTGCAGGCCCCTTTCCCTGGGGAGTGATGGCAGGTGGCTATCATCTGGATTGTTTTGCTTGCCCCTGACATACAGTACCGCAGCACTGCTGTGAGGCCATCGGCCCTTCGCCAGCAGCAAAGAGCAGCTGGAAGCAAGCAATTCCTTATTGCAAGACCCGCCCAGGGCTGCCCCGCGTTCCAGAAGTGGCCCTGCAGCACAAGGGCAGCCACTGAGGGGCCGGTGCATCGGCGAGGTCCGTGTTGCCAGGCAGAGCTCTCAGGCGCTGAGAATGTGGCAGCCTGCCTGAGCTAATTATTTCCCCGGCTCCTGAGAGGGCTGGTCCCGGCATGGCACTGAGCTGACACAGCTGCACTGCTGCCGCTTCCTCAGCTGGCCCTGGCTGGGGGTCCCAGAGCTGCCCTCCCTGCAGGGTGTGCCTGTGGGGACTTCTTACAGGTAGGCACAATGCTGGAAAAGTATTTAATTCACTGCAACACAAATAACCTTATGGGCTATGGCGGAAAGTAGACTTGTTTCTCTTGTGCTGCACTGTGTAGTCTGTGTGGCAGGATGACAGTCTGTTGTAAGCCCCTGGCAAAAGGTCAGACAAAAGCTGTGCCAGTGCTGAGCCTGGCTGGCCAAACTCTCTCCTTGCTAGCTCCACTGACCTTTTGTGAGCTAATTCAGGGATGACTTTGGCCCAGTAAGTTCAGCTAAAGCATCTGTATTGCCCTAACACAAAACTTCCTGTGTTTGCTGGTATGTATTTTAAGCTTATTGCTATTTTAGTGCAGTTTTTTGCATTTCCTCTTTGAACAGTTCCTGTCGGAAGCATGTATTGTTTGGGAAGACGTGGCATTAATTACTGTGTGAGTTATTTGTTGTGTGGGTACCGTGGAAGAAATACACGGGAACTGTTCCAAAGAGTCTTTAATGAGTTCAGTCATCCAAGATCCTGATTTCCATCTCATAAATAATAAACTGTCCTCAATATGCTAATTTAAATTTGCCTTTAAATTGCTTATTTTAATTTTGCAGGGGAAATAATCACGAAGAAAAGTTCTGAAAAATGCAGTCCTGCTCTGTGTTTGTGCTAGGTCACTCAGGAGTGCAGTGACTTGTCCTCCATGCTAAGTCCTGAGACAATGAACAGGGACTCAGCTGGTAATGGTTTCATGTCAAGAGTGAAATTTGAAATGCAGTGAATGAGAAGGTGCATGAAATCTTTGCTGCATAGAATATAACCTTATGAAGCGAGCCCATTGCCATTTCCTTTTGATAGGATCTCCCATCTTGATTTCCACACTGATTGTTTGCTGTTCTGGCCAGTGGAGGCCAAAAGTGTTGCTCTGACAATAGACCCAGCCTCTGGCAAGGTAATAGTGTGTGCTCAGCAGTGACCCATCTGCTTCATCAAATGCAACATCAACAGTCTTTTAGAAAAGTCTCATCCAGTATTGCAGTAGTGAGTGAAGGATTTTCAAAAAGCCTTCTGATATTTGCAGACACTTGTTCAAGGAATGAATGTACTGGTAACTGGACTAATGATTTCTCACTGTGCTGACTATAAATAAAAATGTTTCTGCTCCAGGCAGGCAGATCATTACACTCAGAGGGTTTGGTAGCAATATAACAGTTACCCAGTTTCAGATTTTTCTATTCTGAAAGGATCCTTTTAATTCGCTTTTTTATTTTTCCTCTCAGCCTTTTAGCTTCAGTGAACATATATCATGATTTTACATGAACCTGTGTTCTGTGGGCTGTCTGTAAGTTCAGACTAAACAGTAGTACATAGCATAGCAAAATTATTTCAGGAAAAGCAAAATAAGTGTATTTTGTACATGTACTAGTTGATCACACATCATTCAGATTTGTTAAAATTCAATACCAGATAAATAGATGGGAATAGGTTTGGATGGTTGTGCAGACACATCTTGCTAGAAAAACAGTCACCAAAATTTCATTTCAAGAGGCAAACCAGTGAAAAACCCAGGGCTTTCCTGCCCTGGAAGAAATAGCAGCTTTTTAAAACATAATATCCTCAGTCAAGCATCACAAATATTAGCTCTCAGTTCCTTCAAGGGGTAAGAAGACATAAAAATAGCAGTCACTCTGAGACATCCCAGAGCCTGACAAATGCATTCACTCATTTCCTTATAATGACATCTTTCATGAAGACCTTACACAAAATTCTCAGAGGAAGGTTCCTTCCCCCCAATACCTTATCACTTCTGTTGAAAGCTGTCTGTATCATTACAAGTAGGCAGTGGGTAAAATACTTTCTGAAAACTCAGCTGTGCTTCTGTAGGCTGATCTTAAACAGGAAGAGGGCTCAATCTGCTAAGTGCACCGGGCAGGTGATCCCATGACCTGTAATGGTGTGGGAGTGCCTGGCTGTGGTGGGACAACAAGAGAGGTGGTGGCTGTGTGCAGTTCTTAGCAAGAGGTGAGCGAACTGAAACCCCTGCACCTCTAATCTGTGTGTGTAAAACACTGCACAACACAGATTTCAACTTTGCAGTAGCTTTCATTTCACTCTTTGCTCCTCTCATTTGTAAGTCTGCCCCATTTGTTCATCTCCACTCTAAGACCTGCTTAGAGGAGGCAACCTGGCCACATTAGCCCTCTGCTGAAGGGGAAGAGAGGCTCTTCCAGAAATGTCAGGTCTTCAGATTATAAGATTGCCTCTCTGAGGAGCCTCCTATTGTGTGTTGCTTGTACAGAAACCAAGACGTGTTTAGGTGCCATGTTTAAATGTCTGCAATTGAGTGGGGTGATCTTGACCTCTACACTTCGGTCTTTGGTGAGGTTGGTAGATAAACAGAGCAGTCAGTTGCTTTATTTTTCTTACTCTAAGTTTTAAAATTATTTTTTTACAACCGGATTGTAAAGCAAAACCCAACACATTGGTGCTGAGAGTTAGAGATGGAGCCTGAAATAGTACCATTATTTCAGGTGGATCTTGCCTGACCAAATGCAGGCTGAATAGAGATGAATAGAGATGAACTCCAAAAGATTCTGTTTCACATGTTGCACTATAAATGAATCCATAGCCAGTAGCTCAGGGGTAGTTAAGTGCATCTAGGATTGCATCCCCAATTCCCTGCAGAGCTCCCTCCATGGCAGTCTTTCCTGAGCAAGGGGTCACCCACACAGATAAACAGAAGACAGAGGACTGAATGGCACCACCCAAGTTGTCCAGTCGGTGCCTCTCCAAATACAGAAAGGCACGCTGCAGATGCGCAGTCATGTGCTCTGCAGCTCATATCACCCCAGGATGCTGCACATTTTCAGGCTTCTCACAACAGACTCCAAGTCTGTGCTAGAAGACAAAATGCCACAATAATTGTGTCACAGGAGGAGAACAGGAGAGATCAAGGGCACTTCTTAGTCCTCCCGACTGGCAGGAGATTTGCTGGGTGACATTTGCAGATGCTTCTGGACCCTGCACTGTGCTGCAGAGAAAGATAAACAAAACCCAGCAGTCCCTGTTGAGCTAATCTGAAAGGGGTTTGTTCCCTGTTCCAAATCTGGTGATTAGCTCAGCCCTGAGCATGCAAACAAGCACAGACAGCTGATAGATGCTGATACCTCAAGGAACAGTAATGAACCTTGCATCTCTCAGTGATCATGTTTACACGGTTAACTGACCCAACGGTAGTAAAATGCTCTGTCTTAAATTCCTGTGAAATAAAGATAAAGGGGATCAGGGAAAAGTATATTGATCAAGAAAAATGCCAGCCTTAATTATTAAATTATACTGCTCTAATTTTACTCCTATAGTTTCCCATGTACATGACATCTTCAGTAGGGGGTTATTTTTTCTTTAGTAAACAAAGGCTTTGCTTTGCAATGTACTGCAGATTGGCACAGTCTCTGTAATTTACAAAGGCAGATCTTTAAACAATGTGCTGTGATCTTATCTGATCTGCAAGCTGGAGAATATATCATCAATATAATTCGTGGTAGGATATTTGTATAGATGTGGTGAGGTGTGTTGGAAACTCCTCTGAAATCACACAGGCAAAAAGGAGACAGTATTAGCTTAAAAGATTCTATCAGCCTAACAGCTCCATGAATATGTGCTGTTACTAGAGTAGGAAATCACAGTTTGCAGGTATTTAGAGCCAGCTAAGAGAAAACACTTTGACTATGATTTTCTGTCACTAACATGTTGGATCACACAGGGAACGAGTAATTACCTACATAGATTTTCAGCTGCTGTTCACAGGTTTGTGTGTGGTTCTGTAGTTACCTCACTTGTATCCAAAGGCTGTGTTTGGCACCAGGGAAAGAAGGTCTTGAAGGGCTTTGCCCCAGAGAAGGGGGGCTGCTGAAGTCCTTAGTAGCTGAGAGGTGGCATTCTGCAAACACTCACTTCAACCACAAACAAAATTAATTGGTTCCTCTGCTGGCATTTTTGAAAGGATGAATGGACATTGCCAGCACTGTTCAGGAGGCCAAGCTAAATTATCATAATAGACCCTTCTGGCCGAAAATTCTGGGCATCATTGGCAGGTGCTCCTTTTGTGTCAAAGGTCAAGATACCTAATAGTATAATTTAGGTACCTAAATTATTATACCTAATAGTATAATTCAATAGTATAATTTAAGTGCTGGTCATGGTATCAGTGAGTTTGCTTACACTGTGGATAAAATATACTTTGGCTTTTACAACAATAATTTCAGCCACTTGCACATACTCTGTGTTTGCCTGAAGAAAACAAGCTGTTCTGTACGGTTCATAATAAATGGCTTCTCTTTCCTGAATAGTACTTAAAATTGTAACCTAGCAAGAATACTAGGGAGACTGGAAACATCAATTTTGCCCAGACAACCAAAACTTTTCTTTACATTGTGCCAGTGGTGGCACCTTCTGGATCCCTGATGCTGTAATGGGATGTGTGAAGGCTAGAGACAGAGTAAAGCTCCAGATCTGGAGCTGTAGCATCCCCCGTGTGAGAAGTGTTGGTGTTGGTTATGCTTTCTGTCTAGCTGCTTTTTAAGTTGCAAAAGATTTCCATGTCTAGTATAACACCCTGTAAAACAAGAGCATGCGCTGACTTCTCTTGTTAAAATTCCTTTCAATTTCTTAGTTCTTTTTCCTCCCTTTATTAGTTGGGAATGGTAGAGGTCAGTGAAGCTTTGTAAAGGACCTTTTCATCAAGGGTGAAACATATTCATCATGCTGCAAATCCTGCCTGCTGGCTGATGGGGTGCTTCTTTGTGCTGGGGTACAGGCCCATCAGAGCCCCAGGACATGTGTGCACCTGAAGTAGAGGTTATCTTACATGGATGGAGAACAGCTGAGAGTTGAAAGAGTGAAAAGCCACAGAGTTCTGCTAGATGCAAAAAGTAAATGAGTAGAAGAAAATCCAAGCTGACACATTTTCTTTGTCACTTTCCTTACCTCTTTCCAAAATAGCCACATTGTCTTTTTTTTCCTTGTCCCTGACTGTATTTGTATCTTTGCATTTATTGTTAGATTTGCATTTATTGTTAGATTTTTGTCATGTTATCAGCTTCTAAGAGTGGCACTCCAAATCAGACATTTCTGCCCAAAGCAGTGAGTCTCCAAATGAGACAAATGAGGTTGGTTTCTTCCCTAAAAGTTAAACATGTCCTTGCTTGCTCCTAGGGTCCTCTTTGGGCGCTATTTTGGTTAAATTCAAGAGCTTAGTTCCGGAGTCTTTACTCCATGAGGGAGATCAGGCTTCTTCCTTTGAGAGTTTGCTGCTGACCTGAATAACAAAGGAACTGAAACAAGGGCAGGGTGAGGCTAGGGAAGGTTTGCTCACTGGTGTAGCTCATTAGAGGACTTCGCTGCTTTGCCACTAAGCCTTTTGGTTCTGCCAAGTTTCTTGACAAGGGCTGCAGGACTAACAATGGAAAAGTAGGTCAGGAGTAGATCTTGTAAATCTACTCAAAGGGCCAAGTGAACAGTTTGTGTAGGAAGAGAAGAAAAGAGAGAGGGGAAAAAGGGAAAGGTTTTAGGGTGAAGAGAAGGACAGGAAGGCCAGAGGTTGGTAGGACTTCTTAAGTGAACCCTGATGTGTAATTATACATCTGATTACAGATTACTTTCTAACAAGATCTGAAAAATTCTTTGGTTCTTTCAGCGAGGCTTTCATTAGCACTTCAGAATCTTTTATTCTGCAGTTGCTGCTAGCAGTACTGTGCTTGCCTGTGCTGCTTGCTTGCCTGCCTGCTGGGATTTTGTCTCTGCAGTGGGTGAGCAATGTGCTGGCCTACTGTATACACATTCAAGTGTGTAGCTGCACGCCTACTGAGAGCCAGGGAAAAGCAACAACAGAAAAACAAGAGTTTTTGCAGGATGGACACTTTCCTTTGAAATGTGGTGGGTAAGTGATTTCTTTAAATGCAAGAAAAAAATCAATAGAAGGAGTTTCTAGGTTGGAAAAAACACCATCCCAAAGTGTTGTCTTTGGGAGCGAACTTCAAAACACATCACAGTTTGGGCAGTGCACGATGGTTATCCAGGGCGCACACAGAATACACCTCAACTTTTTCTTCAGGTGAACTTCTTGCCACACTGGTGAAACTTCTAATATATAGCTGGTGTCATGAGTTTTTTATATTTAGGTCTAAATTCTTAGGAGGTTTCTGTAATACACAACCCATAACGTACTGAACTGTAATCTGATTTTAAGCAAAATCTAACTGTGGGTTTTCCATGACATCCATAATTCTTCCAGCAAATATTTTAACTGTTAGAGGTTTTTCTGTTCTTTTTATTGTTTTTGACTTTTTGCTTTGTTTTCCTACCAGTTAGAATATAAGCTTAAAAAGCATGCTAATGTGGTACACAATTTCAGCTGAAGTAAAAGCTCTTCAGCATACACATTTACCCAGAGAAAGTGGGAGTGAGAGAGCAGCAGGATTTATTCTTACAAGTGTCATCCTTTCATGTAGCAATTTCCCCCTTAAAAATGATCTTGCATTTGGGACAGCTTACCAAAAGTGAATCAGGCACTTTCTGCATTTGGTGTTACAGCCAGGATGGTTGCCCACCCCCAGTCAAACTGGAGGCAGTGCTGCCTGCTGGTTTTCCCGTATCAATAATTAATACATCAGTTGATGGGCAATGAACGTTTTATAGAGGCCATTTAAATAAAATAGAACGATGCCTTCCTTGCATCTATCATTGAGAGACTTATCTGTCTTCTACAAATTCTCTCATTTCTATTCTGTATGTTAGAAGCCTCTACTAAGAAAAGACAAACAGCAGACACTTCATTATCATCGTAACACAGAGTTCTGAAGGAACACTCTCAACTTAAAAATCTACATTTCTGCCTGAAATGTTTTATCTCCTAGTGTTACAAGGACAGCATGAGGGTCACTGAGAGTTTAGGGAGACAGATTTTTCCTTGTTTTCCACTTTCACTTCCTCCTTCTGTCCAATTCCTCTCTACCTAGCCTCAAGGTTTGCCCCCAGCCCATCACCAAGCTCAATCTTCTTGGGAGGCACAGGCCAGTTTTAATTATAGGGGTGCAGAATTTCAGTACATGTTCAGGAATCACAGGTGTACAGCACCAAAGCTATTTTGGAATTAGGGTCAGGGTTTATTCTTGTTTCTAGTTTATCTGACAATCTTGATGGTTACTCTTTAGACAGCTCTTTTTCTGGAAAATAGGTTTGATGTGGGCAGGGATAGTTTTCATTCACAAGTTCCCTGCTCCTGCAACTGCACATTACAATGTGATTTGGAGGCCTCTGTAAAAGCACAGACATTCCAGAGAAGGATAGGGAAGTCATTCACTGAGGAGTTAGTAATCCACAGGAGTGGTAGTGATGGATAGGAGCTATTTATATTTTGGGCAGTGACCACAGTGTTCATTTTGTAGAGGCCTGAGACCACTGGCTGTACTTGTTTCTGCACTGGAAGAGTCCACAGGGAGTAGCACACTGTGAATGACCTCATACAGTTGGCAGAACCAACCAGCCTTGTGAAATTCTTCCTGCGTATTCTCACTCTCCCTACTACAAGTGACAAAATGTACATTTACTCTCCTGAAAATATGTTCTCTGCTCAAGTGAAAATTTGAAACACTAATTTTTTTTTTCACTTGGCCATTAGCTGAACTTTGAGCATGGCCTCAAAGGACACGTGCTCTTCTCAGATGGCTGGAGGTGTTGGACCCGCCTGACACATTCCTTTTGTATCTTCTCCACGTGCTCCTGATGTAGGGCTGTTTATATGGTGTTTGGTCCACTCTCAGCATTCCCATGTGCAGGGCCAGTACTTGAGCTGAGTCACAGGTTTGTAACAACTCTCACTGGCTGAGAATCTGGACCATCATGTGCTGCAGAGTCCTGGCAGAAAGTGTCCAATAAATGAATTGTAGTATATAATCTGTACTTTGCAATGAAGGGTTTAAGTCATTTATTTAATGGCATTTTGTGCTTGATTTTTGCATGTTTTTAAAATAAAATATAAGTTTCTGGATTACATCAGATTCTTCCATTTTTGTTATGTTTCATGTCTTTTCTTCACACTATCTTTCAATGGCTGGCATTTCCCAAGTGTTTTCAAAGAGAGCTGTAAAATCTTAGGATTATAATAGATAATATAGTTGATGCAATTTTACATATCTTGCTATTTGTACTGTACGTTAACTTAGTGTTCCTTATGTGTTACAAGATTGTTTCTAATAATGAATTATGTCCCTTACTGAATTGGTTTTCTTTCCATGGTGCTCAATACCAGGTTTTAGTTAAAGAAAACCTTGAGTGTTCTTTGTCTTTCTCCTCATCTTTTGTAATTATTATTATAATTTCTAGGTTGTTTTCAACCAAAATTATGTGGTAGGACAGTGAGGAGTTAAGATAAAACAGAACTGATAAACCAGGCACAGAAATATGGGGTACGTTATCAAGATGTTGTTATGGTCTTTTAACACCTCTAAACTGGGAGTTGCTTGGGTATGAGGACAAAATTATTTTTCTCCCCATTAGTGGGATGATTCATGTATAAAGATTACTTACAGCTGTATGAGCAGAATGATAATGACCTTACTGTGTTCTCATAGAAGCATTTCTCAAAGATTTCCTATATACCTGTATTTTGTTCCCCATCCCATTGCTCAGTGTTTTAATTAAATTTTACCCTGAATTGATTACATCTACATTTTCCCATGGGGCTGTAGATGTGGATTTGCTTTTCTTCTCCTATCTGTAATGCTTGTTGTTTAAATCTTTTCTCTCAGTCTCCTTTTTTTTAAAAGATTTGCTGATTGCAATTTGATTACCTGTTCATCGTTTTACAAATTATGTTACTCTAATTGAGGCCTAGAAATAGAAGTACAATAAATGGCTCTATTCAGAAATGTTTGATTTTATATAATTGTATTCTGTTGATCTCAAAATTCCATGTTAGAGTAGATGATTCTTTTTAAACCACTTTAGAAAGTTAAACTAAAAAAACTAAGGCAGAATACTTGTATTTATTCAGTAACTCTTCTTAGAGACTGCAAATGTGGACATATACTGAGTCTATTGTCATTTTCAAATAAGACTACTATTATCTTGGTGAAAACCAGGACTTTTAAATAAAGATTTTCAAAACAACTCCTGAGGAGTTTAGAGGCACGAGTTTCATTCAAACACAGATTTATACCAGGCTGAGATTCCTCTTACATGGAGGGGGAGGGGGCAGGACGTTATCAGAAGGATTGACAAATTCACTTTGTATATGTCTCTGAGTGAATTTTACTTGTGGCAAATCTGGCTACCAGCGGCAGAAACCTGATATTCTTCAGTGCCCTAAGCTGTCCCAAATTCTCACTTCAGCATTAAGCTGTGCATGAACACTTGTTTGGCTGGAAAAGCTTTTCTTCTCAGCATGCTTTCCCAACACAGCAGTCCCAGCAGCAGTCCCCAGAAGCGTGTCCCACGTGTTTCCCACAGAGGCATTTCTGTATTAACCGGGTGCTGAGGGACACCATGGAGCTGGCTGTTCCATGGCTGTTCACCTTTCGGATCTGTGCTCCTCTGCCTTCTGATGTACAGGACAGAATTCTTGTACTTTGCTGCGGCTTAACTGAATTACTCTCTGTCACCCAGGCTCTGTAATGCTGTAAAGGCTGGTTAACATATATATGAAAGCCATGGCTCACCACTGCACTTTCTGTGACACATGCTCTTGTCAAGGGCTTTGATCACAAAAAAAACCATTATAAAGTCGTGACCGCTACTGAAAAGATCGAGAAACAGGAATAGCGAGTAAAGATGTCAAGAAGTGCTCTACCCCCTCCTTCCTTAGGTTTTGAATGAGAAGAGAAATCTCTTGCTTTAGTCACTTCTTATTTTCTGTGCTCCCTCAGCACACCATGCAACAGCAGTTAATGCCTCACTGGGTTCACATGAAGGCCTCTTGCTGCCAAACACCTGCAATCAGTAGCTCACCATTTGGCTGGGAAGTCAAAGGCAAGACACACACGGTGCTGAAACCACATCACTCCCTCCCCTGAATGCCTCAAGCTGCAGGAGGGGCACCAGCAGTGCCTTAGGGTTTGCTGTCAGCTGTAGAGCGTGAGCTGGTCTTACGTGTGCTCGGCTGTTACGTACAGAGAGTCTCTGTGGAAAGCATTGCATCCCTCAGGGTCAGAGATAGTGTGCTCCCTGGACAGGATGGTGACAACAACCTTGCTGAAGCACACAGAAGGCCAGTTTGAAGTATGTTGCTCCTGTTGTTCTCTCGAATGATTATTCTAATCCAAGTGTTCTTTCCTGTGGCTGTATCATTAACCATGACAATGTCAATGTGCTCCCCATTATCCTTGGGATAGTGCTTGGCAGGGTTAGGGCAGGGTTAGGGCACAGGACACATTGCAAAGGGGGAGGAATGTTCACAGCACCAGCTTTGCTGGTGCCTGAGGAGAACAGCGAGTCCTATGGATGGAGCCTGGCTGTGGAGGGGCACTTGCTTTGCTGCAAAGGGAAATGGGGAGACACTTTATCTGCTGCTGCTCCATTGCTGTGGGGTAAGAGGATTTTCTGCCTGAGGTGTGAGTCCTACTAAAACACCATATCCCCATGGTGTCCACAGGGCAGTGTGGCAGAGCAGTTGCAGCCGTCTGTGGGAGACACTTCTTTCCTCTTGTATTCAGCAGTGCTACTGCCAGCTAGTACCTGTGGAAGTGAGACAGGACACAAACCATGTTTTCAAGGTTTTCTGCTTTTTGGACTGCTGTGAATGCGAAGAGGTTGTTTTGAGGCTGTTAGCCACTTACACATATAGCAGAAATTTAAAAATGCAGACTTTAAACTGTTCTGCAAAGGGTCTGCCTGCAGGACTCCAACTGTATATAGAGTCCTTACAATTATTTAAAATGTAATAAAAATATGATTTGTAAACATAATCTTTTCTTACAGCTCACAGTGTTACAATGTATTTTTTTCACTCAAGTAGGAAAAAGCTTAATATTGATTCTTTTACCTCCAGATAAGACTCCATCAAAACAGTTTCAGTGTAAAGATGGTGACTATTTACTGTATTCAAGATGTCTAAGCAGATTTAATATCTTACCTAAAGGGCTAGAGAACACTGGGTCTTTAAATGAAATCTATGTGATGCTGAGGGATTTAAGACATTACTGAGCAAATGTCTCAGACTAATAGAGTGAGAATAGGATTGAATTGATATCCAAAGTGCAGCAAGATGCTTTGCTCTCAGTGTCTAGCTCATGCTGCTAGAAAATAAGGTCCTTTCCTCAGCTGTAGTACAACAGCCTTTGTTGAACTGCGCAGAATCTTGCTCCTCTGTCTTGGGGCTTGTCTGCAAGTGCCTGCTGGGGAATGATGAGGGTACTTGCAGCTGCTTCTTACACTACTGGTAGTAAGGATAACCACTGGATATTTTGAGGCTTCCCTTGTGCCTCTGTGGCTTTCCTTTCTTTCAGCACTGAATCAGAGCTGGGAGAATGGATCTCAATGTGTTCCTTCCTACATTTTGAAGAATTCCTGATGTCACTGTGGGGAACTGGATAGTGCAGCTCAGAGGAAGATGCTCAGCTTCATTTTCACAATGTGCTTATTTGGCCCTAATGGTTAGTGGTAGCTGATGTAGTGGTCACTGATGGTCATTTACTTTTGAGGTGTTGTGAGGAGGGACTGCTGCCAGACTTCTGGGCATAATGCTGCCCACCTTCCTACTTTCACCTCTGCCTCTAAGACGTTAATGGTTTCCCTTAGACCATCTACATAATATTTCTGTATATGGAAGATATATTTGACTTCCTACGAAGGGTGTCAGTAGGTCACCCATTCTACATGGACTTTATTGAGAGTCACTCGCCAAAAGCTGACTCTAGTTACAGCTTTAGGGAAATTTACACTGGCTTTGAACAAGATACCAGCAAACTTTGAGCAACAAACTCAGGATGTGGTGGAGATTTGTTCTCAGGCCACTCCATTTCTGACACATGTGCTCTAGTGTCCTTGTATTAACTTAATCTGAGCTGTTACTGTCCAGTTATCAGCCCCGTTCCTCTGTCATAGCACATTGCCAACAAATAAGTGGTGATGGA
This sequence comes from Petroica traversi, assembly GCA_025920805.1. Lineage (NCBI taxonomy): Eukaryota > Metazoa > Chordata > Aves > Passeriformes > Petroicidae > Petroica > Petroica traversi. The sequence continues at coordinate 9,478,799 of JAHLSL010000012.1, read as the reverse complement.
GTAAACCAAGAGTTCTGTAGCTACATCAGGTGCTAGTGTTGGTGTTTCAGTGTGAACTCCCATTCTCTGCTGCTTTCCTATGCAGGGAAGCAGGCCAGGTGCTTGACTGCCTACTGCCACTGGCTGAGTGAGGGGGTTTATGGCAAAGGACAGGGCTAGAGCAGTTTGTCCTGGTTTGGGGAAGACCCTGTCCTCTAGCCCAGATGCTGGCATTAGCCTCAGCACAGTTTCAGTCTATTGTTTCACTCTCTTCTACCCAAATACATACGCAAAAATAAATTGAGAAGTCTTAAAGTGCCTTTCAGAAGGCTAGTCACATAGCAGTATTGTAAGGCAGTTGACTGTGGGCATTTTCCAGTGACCTAAAGGAGTGCAGAGTCACCTTTCTCTCTCTCTCCTTTAGCCTTCTACAGATACAGATGCTTCAGCTTTCCTGCAAGGCTCCTGCATGAAACGCACCTGAGTGCAGTGCTACCTGTGAGCAGGAGGACTCAGGGCCTGGGCAAGGTGGCAGATCTGCTTAAACCCAACCTGAGTGGGCACTGGAACAGAGAAGTTGTGGATACCCCCTCCTGGGAACTGTTTAAGGACAGGATGGATGGAGCTCTGAGCGACCTAGTCTGGTGGAAGATGTCCCTGCCCGTGACAGGAGTATTGGAACTAGATGATCTTTCAGGTTACATTCAAGCCAAACCATTCTATGATTCTGCGATATTCTTAATGACATGCTGTGTCTCTTATCAGCAGCAAAAGGATTATTGATGAGATTCTAAAGACTGAGCCGTATAGCTGCCATTGAATTGCTGTTTGCACAGTTGCACAGACAGTTGCACGCCTAAACCTGCCAGCTGGCTTTGGGAGTGCCAGCTTCCCTCTGTCTGTTTACCGGAGAGCCCTACTGTAAGAAGCTACAAAGTAGCAGAGGATGCCCTAGTATTTCGTTGCTGCAGAAGCTAAAGAGAAATAGGTGCTCTTTTTTTGCCAGATTCTCCAGCTGTTGTAAACTGGTTGCTCTCTGCCAAAGTCAATAGAGCTACACCAATTTGCTTCAGCTCAGGATTTGACTCTGTGAGACTATATCAGAGCATATGTCACTTCCCTTTGCAGGCAGGTGAAACAGCAATGAATACAGAAAAAGATCTTGCAACTAGGGGAATTTAATAGATAAAAGTATATTAAAAATCAATGCAGGGTTGTGCCTCCATCAGCATTTATTCTGTATGTGTCTGTGTGTCTGTCCCACCTCATTCCTTCTTTGTTCACTGTGATTGCATCTGCATCACTATGGTAACTAATGAATGACTATTTAATTTACCAATCACTGGATGCCGCAGTTCAGTGTTTAAAATATTACAGCACTGTCTGTCATACATATGTGCACAACCACATACAATCACACAGGAAATATCATAGGTGCTTGATATTCAAATTTAAAGCTAAATCTATTTACCTGTCTCTCTAAATGGGACACGAGAGCTTTATCTACTGTGATGATGGCCACAAGCTAAACAGTGTGTGCAGATAATCATAGTTGTATTATTTCATGTTTGCAGTCTGTACGTGTCAGCTGTCAGCCAGCATATCTGAAATGAAGGCAGCACTGTTTAAATCCCAGAGGATTTCTGCTCAACTCCCAGGTTTTAAGAGTTATTTAGAAGAAAAATGGTATTTTGTGGTTTTGGAAACCACACTAAAACTGTTATTTTGGAAGAATGAAAGGGGAAGGACAGTTGTCAAGAGTTTTCAAAGGGATGGTATGTGCCTTCAGCCTTTTGAAGTCTTCAAGAAAAGGATAAGTAATTTCTGGAGGAATGCTGGGGCAGCTTGCTCTTCTGTGGGGCTGATGTGGGGAAAGGTACATTAGCATCCACTTTCATTGTATTTTCTCTCAGCTCCCTACTTATTTCAGTGCTGTTATAAGCTGGAGATTTTCAGGAGATCCCTAGACACCCAGGTACATTTTTGCTTGAAGGGGACTTAGTTTTATTCTATGCTACAGAATTGCACTGCTGACTTTTAATCTGCGAAGGGAATACATCCTCAGTGGAATATACTCCTGCTACAGGTGAAGCAGATAGTTTTAATAAAGTTACTGGTTTTTTGGGTTTTTTTGTTCTTTCTGCTTGAGGAAATGGATGTAAAAGAGAAGGGAGTGGAGTGACAATAGACATCCAGGCATGAAATGTCCTTATGCCTGCTGAATGGTTGCAAGAGATGTGACATTTCCCTCATGGAGATGATGAGACCTGAGACTTGATCACAGGAATATTGCTCACAGCCTGGGGAGAGAGGTTTGCCTGGGCTTGAGGAGAAGGAGGAGATTTCAGATACTCTGGGAAGAGTTATGAGAACTTTAATGCTACACAGTCTTCCAGCTCTGCTCTAGAGGGAAAGCACATATACCTTGTTGCCCATGAGCTGTGGAAGGTAGCCTGCTTCTTTTGCCCATTTCTGGAGCTGTCCTGGGATGCTCACAGGTAAAAATTCCAGGCTGCAGGCATTTGTTCTCACATCACTTTGCTGGTTGTGCACATAAGGATGGATGCAGCCTGTATTTGCAAGGATGCACCTCCGAAACAACTGGTTTGGATACGTGAAGCTCAGATCTTGTGGGTAAACTTTACCCAAATCCTGGCCCTAAGAGCAGCTTTTGACATGGTGGATGTGCTTCATTGCAGTTTCATAGCTGAAACAGCAGGACCAAGGATTCCTAAATCATGTGCTATTATTGATATATAAGTGTGCAGTGATCCAGACAGGTAGTTTTACTGTGGGTTACGTGAGCCAATAACTGGTTGTATGATGGTCCTCAGTTAATCTGTGGTAAGGTGAGTGCAGGGGCACTGGACTAGAATGAACTGTTATATCCCAAGGTTGATTTAAAGCTAAAATGGGACCTAGATTCACCCAAACTGCAGAACTCTGTGCTTGCTCTACAACAAATGTTTCATTTCTTGGCCCATATCCAAAGCAGGCTGCCTTAAAAATCTGCCCTGTTCCTGAATTCGCATCCTGGTTGAGCATGAAGCAGAAGAGCCCTGTGGAAAGACTAAGTACAAGCCCTGCAACTTCTCAGCTCCTGTAGCTCTCTCTCAATGTCCATGTCTGTTCCCAAACTCCAAGGAGCTTCATTTAATCTGGGTTTGCTTTAGAAGCCCCTCTGGTTCAGGACATGTCCCATTATGTGCTGCACTGCTGTTCACTTTGAAGCTATTGAGTGTTCTGAAAGAAAATTATGGCCATCTCACAGGATGAGTCATCTCTGACACCTGGGTGAGAGAATATTTTCTAGTTGTACACAACTTTGAAGTTTCAAAAAACCCCAAGCCATTTTTTGTTCCATGCAGGGCTGAAACCAAGTTCCTTCTATTTTGATGCAAAAAGATGCAAAAAGAAAGAAAGAGCCTCACTTAGCACAGCCAACAGTTCATTAATCAGCTCACATCAGGTGAAAAAGATTCAACATTGCCAGCCTCCCACATTCCAGAAACGTTCTCTGACCACAGAAATATTACGGATATCCTTCACAATCTTTTTTCTTTCTTATGCTAAATGGAATGATGCCAACCTGTGAAAGTAAGAGGCTGGCTTTGGTGGGTAGTTGATAGCTTGGTGATTTATAGTACTTGCCTAGTACACGGGGGTCCTAAGTTCAGGTCTGTGAAAGCCAAGGACTTTAGGCTGTTGTTGATACTAAGCCTCTCTTGGGTTTTGATCATAAATCAAACCCAAGAGATGAAAAATCTTTTCTGACAAAAGTTTTGGCAGTGCTACTATGTCTGCCTGCAGAATGCACACTTGTTTCAGTCACTTGCCACTTTTTCTAATGAAAAAGCATTTCATTGAAAAAGTTAATGAACTATCTCTAAGTGTTTGACAACATCGGGCTTTCAAAGTTTTCAGAAAAATTAAATTAATTTTACTGCATTTTAGACTGATAAGTCTTTTGGTAGATTTTCAAATATCTTTTTTTTTTCCAGGATGGTCAATTTTATATGGCTTGCTAGTATTTGAAAGGACTTTGGAACACAAGACCTGGATGCACTGTATAGTAAAAAGAAATAGAATTTTTAAAGCATGAGAAATTTATACTTCCTTGTGGATGGAAAATGAGAGGAAATAGCTATTTTCTCCCCTTTTTAATAGAGCAAATTAAGAAAAATTTAATAGAGTATTTGATGACATAGAAACATTTGGGCTGGCTGATTACAAAGGCTAATTTTGTTGTCTTTACTGGGATTCATGTGGGCTGATTAAAAGTTGCATCAACTGTGGAAGCAGAGAGGCTGTTCTAGTGTCTGTGGCTGCAGCACAGACCAGGAATTCTTCACTGACCTGGCTGGGGTAGGAGAAGATGGATACCATCTGAAAAAGTGTAGCTCTTTTTGCTCCTAAGCAAACTGCCCCATTTGTTTTCTCCCCCAAGAACTCTCCTCTGCCTTTGGCAAGGTCTGCTCAGTTGGCTTCTTTCTGGGATTTCCCAGCTCTTAAACAAATGAGAAAAGTTGATGAATCTTTAACAAATCCTTCCCTTCAACTCTTTGTCACACTGAGGACATAAATAACACTGGCAGCCCCATCCCAAGTGTTTTTGCCCAAGACAAATCCTATCTCAGTTACTGAGAAGGGGCATTTTTCATTTTGCCCAAGAGACTCACTTAACTCGTTCTTAGCTGCTGGCTGCAGCCCATTTTTGGGATTTGTGTTCCTGATTTTGACACAGAGCTGACTGAGGGCTGTAAGACTACGCTTGAGTCTTACTTTTATGAATAAGTCTAGCAAGAGAAAGTATAAAGAGAATTTAATCTGCCTGTCTGCTTATGGATAATGTACCAACAGGGGAAAAATCAGTTTAAGTGGAACAGTGAGGATGTAGGCAGGCTGAATCACGGAGCAAGGAAGTGTGGTCTCAGCAGTGCTGACCAGGATATTTCAGTAGGACTGCTTTCATACCATGGGTTCAAGACAGAGCATTTCCTCTGCCCACACTAAGGCTGTCTCTGAGCTGAACAGCAGCAAGGTCATGTAGAGATGGCATGGTGCCTCAGTCTTGCATCTGGGAGACGTGCACTTGACTTGTGTCAGACAGGTGTTTTAGCAGATGCTGTACTCCCTGTGCTTTTGCTGGCTCAGGCATCTCTGCTCCATACACTGGCGTTTCCTTAGAGTTGACAGAAAATCCTTGGGGGACTGCAGCTTGCATTGCTTGGGGGAATTGCCTGCATGTGTTCATGGGTATATGACTGTTCTGTGTGTAACCAAACTATTATGTGCCTTGAGATCACACCCGAAGTGTCATTTCTGTGCTGTTGGTTTCTTCTTGGGTTTGAGAAAGAGTGAGCTCACTAGCTTACATGTCTTTGTCTTTGCTTAAATATCCTTAAAATATATCTTTTACTTAGTTATCTACTCAAAACTCCAGTGGTCATGACTAGAGTCAGCATTTTTAGTTAGTTTTCTACTTAGGAAGTGCTGATAAAACATGAACAAGGGCATAAGGGTCCTTTCCCCTTCTGAGTACTAGCTAGCATAGCCAGGCTTTGTTTGTGAGCTTCTGAACTAGCCAGGGACACAAGAGAGATGAGTACACTTTAATGCTGTTCCTCTCAAGTGTCACCTTGGGGTGACTTCTTGCTTATAAAACTTCTTGGGGTTCTCTCAAGCTAAGATTGCTCCAAGGCAACACTTTTGATCATGCATGACAGTGAAGTACATCCACCAAGGCAAAATTTTATATGTGTCCTGCACAATAAATAGCAGCTGGGTGCAGGCACAATCCGTGGCACATCACTATGGCTATCACACAGCACTGCTCTCTGTCCCACATGCATCCCACAGCAGTCAGGATGTGCTAGTGGCCTTCCCCTGTGCCCCTTGCCAAACTGGGTGCAAGTTTCAAAGGCAAAAAGAGCAGTGTCCTGAAATGCTGGTTACATTTTGTCTGTCTGTTGGACTTTATTAACATTTCAGCAAGAGACAGCTTTGCCAGCTGCCCATCACTGGCTGTCTATTATTGGCTGGTTGAATATTGAATATTTTCAGTTCTCTTTCCTTCTTCTTGCCAAATACAGTAACAGGGAAGGAGGAACAGGCTTTGGCTGGAAGTAGTCTCTCTGTGCCTCCACTTCTTTGTAGAATGGGGAAATGATGCTTCTTTCTTTTGCCATTGCTACATCATGTTAAATTGCTGCTCCATGCTGAGAAAAAACAGATTAGTAATTTTCCCTTTTGCTACTGCTGGGCTGTAATACAAAAGTGTAAAAGTCTGAATCTGTTTCCAAGTTGATGTGAAAAGGAATGTGCTGTCCAATCAGGATGGTGTGTACTGAACACAAATAAGGGTCAATGTACACTTTAGACAGTGTATTTAAGCATGAGTTTCTGTCTGAACATCAGGAAACACTTTTTAATGTGAGAATGACTGAGCACTGGCATTGGTTGCCCAGGAAGGTAGTGGAGTCTCCATGCTTCAAGATATTCAAAAGCCATCTGGATGCGGTCCTGGGCAATCAGTTCTATTTGGCTCTGCCTGAGCAGGGGGTTTGAATTAGGTGATCTCCCGAGGTCCCTTCCAACCTCAACCCTTTTATGATCCTGTATTTACGGATTTCAGGTTGTTACAGCCATAACTCTTTCAGGTCAGAAGGGAGAAAAGGTTTGTGAGTAGAGGAGTTTTATTTTTTATTAGACCAATAATATAATTAGAAAAAAAATGGCCAGAGCTTTGAACAGAGGCTTTCATCAAATTATGTGCACCTAAAATCTTAGGTATTTTTATAAATATGGTAGATATTTTAATAAAAGATACTGACTTTATCCACACAGTTTTTTGGGCTTAATATAAAAACATATATACAAAGCATATCCTGATAGCCCTTAGAATTATGGAGAAAGCTGAATTCCTTTATTACTTTGGAGTGTGAGCCATGTGCATCCAGACCAGAGTGTTGTTTCCCTGATACCAATAGCTCCTTTTTCCAGAGGAAAATCCTTAACATTAAGATGTGGAAATGGAAAGCCTTCAGGAAATAAGTTAAAAAGGGACACTATTGCCAATCTGCATCAGTTTATCAGAGAGTTGCTTTGGGTTAATGTAGTCCATTATGATGAGATATAAATGATCTGAAGTAGTAGGGAAGTTTTTGGCAGAATTGTTGGATTAGGCTTTTTGATTCAGCAAAGTAGATCCTAATCCGTACATGTGACCAGAAACATACTCCAGTGAACAATATGAATTACAAACATGAGCAACTTGCAAGTTCTAAGTGAGAGGCTCAGTCATGAACTCTGCAAAATGCATAGCAAAGCAGGTGCTAAATTGTGCTTTCCAGATCAGTGCTGCTGGAAATTGCCTCACCTACAGCCAGCCAGTCTCCTTTTCCTTGGCCTTGCTGTTTAGTCCCATACCTATCTGGTGTGTTTCTGACACATTTCCACAATGTTTAAATAGCACCTGCTCTCAAATATGACCAGAAAGGGGTGCCTCTCTCCAAGGGAAACTGTGACTTGGAGCTAAAAAAGATTGACTTGAGTGAAATTTTCCAAGAGAAGCAAGGGGTGTGAAGACAGGAAAAGAGAAAAGGTAAATAGGCCACTTTGTGGCTTTCAGATTGGCTTATTTAATGACATTTTCATTAACAGTTTTTGCTGCTAAATGCCATGGTTTCTCTCTTTACAGCTGTCTACAATAATAATGAGTGACTCCACTGGGAAGTGATTTACATAAAACATGATTCTCTTGTTGAGAGCTCTGTGCTGGGCTAGAGGGGGAAGGAGAAGAAAGGTAAGTTCACTCTGTAAATGAGGGGCAGTTTCGTAAGTAAGGTGAGTCGTAAGCACCCATGAAAAATCACCCTCCCCTCCACTACCACCTTGGCTGGAAATGTCTGGCAGCTGAGTCACTGCAGGGAGGTGAATGGTTTTACGAAGGTGTGACACAGATTGCTGTGGAGAAAAGGTCAGGATGAGCTGATGCAGATTAACCGTGCAGAGGAGCTGTAGACAGGAGCAAAATCAGCTTTCCCTGAAGGGCCTTTTCTGCACATTTTGTATCACTTCTGTGCAAAGCCGCTGATCACAGCCCTCTGCATTTCTCCAGATTTAAGTGTCAGAGAAATAGATTCATATTTTGTGGTCTGTCAAGTTCCAGACAGACACCAATGTGAAAACACGACAAATAGAAGACAGAAAATGAAATACCGATTTTGTTTTGTACTTCATAAAAACTTATTTATTTAATTTCTTCTTTAGCAGACTTGAGACTTTACATAATGGCTTTTCCCCTGGAGTTGGATACAATGCAGACTGGACCATTTGTTATTAAGTCATCCCCTGTGTGGTTTTTTTCTTATGGATGAAATAGTTTATGTTGACTCATAAATAGAGATATAAATAGAAGCTTCTTAGCTTCTTCCCCTAAAACTGAGTAAATGAATAGGAAACATATTGCTGAGACTGTGCTCTCAAAGTGGATTCCAGTTAAAGCAGATAACAAGTGACATCTCAGTAAACTGAGCTTTCTAAGAGTTACTCATCTAAGCTGTCCAGTGCATGCTTTCCTAGAGGGCAAACTCCAAAATGGCTTATGTCCTTTATCTAAGACACCTATTTTAAGATAAAATTTGTTTTCTGAGAGTTCTTATCTCTCTCCATTGACAATGGAGAAAGCTTAGTGACTTATATCTGAAGAATTTCAAAGACTATTTTAGTAGCTTGAGACATGTTTTTTTTAAGAGATGACAGAATAGTTTTGAAATGGAAGTATACCTGCCATAAGTCTAGTTTAATTTTATATTTTAATTTATATATATATTAATAAACTATATACAAATACAATTTGTACACCTAGCATGCTTTCAAAATTTTTTCCCACAAAAAGTCATTGAAAAGGAAAAATTATCTTCTCTTGCCTGTGGGAAACATTTATGCCATTGAAATGAGGTTGTAGATGTCTGTTTTTGATTTCTGAAAAAATTAGCATCTCAGACCACTGGAAAGTTACTTACAGGAAAATAAGGCATAATTAAATAAACATTTTCTGTTTCTCACATCTCCATGGAAATAGGCTTGTTGTTCAGATCATTAGAAATAAACATTTTGCTGGTACTTTGGCCAGGATGACTAGCCTGACTGTGCTAGTAAGAATCAGAGGAGATATCAAAGACTTTGGAAGGTAAGAACTTTTACTTCATGAACCCTTGGTAATTTGATAGTTGGAATTTAAGGACTGTTGATGAAAACTTACACTGGCACCTGTATTCATCTCACATAAATTGCCAATAAAAATTCCATTCATGCTTTTTAATGATAGATTTCATTTGGGAGTAGTTAGGAGGGCAGTCTTGTGTTCCCAGTCATGATGCCTTCTATGAAACTTCATGCTGACCAAAATTATTTGTTCACATAAGTTTATTTGCTGTGTTTGGGCTTGTACCAAATCCAAACAATTCTTTCAGCAGAACAAATTATAAGAGCTGCAATTCAAATAGTTTCATTTTTTGCCTTCCTTTTCTTTACCTAAATTTTATGTCAGTTAGGAATGTCAAATTCTAAAAGGTAAAGTACCATTGATTTTCCTGGGAGATTGTGCAGATCAAAATTTATGGGAAGTTGACTGAAATGTAATGTAAGCTTTTGAGTCTTTAAATGTCCTCAATGAAATGTTCACAATTCTTCTGTATTGTATCTGAAAAGAGTGGGAAGATAAGATGTGAAGTTTGGCTTGAGAAAACCATATTCTTGTCTTTTAAATTAGTTCTGCTGTGGGCACAGTGCCTGTAGTTTTCTTAATCTGTTAAACCTTTTTTATAAATTAATATTTTGGACAATGATGAATATAAATAATTTACATCAACAGCTTTCATGTTGTATGTTCACTGAGCTGGATTTACCAAGGCATCAAGCCAGGATGTAATTCCTGGCTTTATTAGGTTATGAAATAGAATCTAGCCAGAAGATATAATGTCTTTAAGCTGTAACATCAGCAGCAACAGACAGACCTTAATGCTGCTGGACCTAATGGAATTAAATTTCATGTATGCTTAATGAATGCAAATGCCACTTAATTTTTACAGCCTGAGTTGTAATACATTGCGTGTGACACGTCTTCTCCTGAAAAAATTATTCAAATGTGTGACTCTTACACAGAGTCCAATTTCACCACTGTAAAATGTATCCTCTTAGGGAAGAGGGAGTGGAGAAACATGCCAGCAATATTACTGCATAATTTAAAGCATCCACCAAAGAGAAATGTTAAAATATGCACTAGGCAATTACAATTGTTGTATATGTTTTTATTCTCCTTTGCTGCTTTTCAACAAGGAGCAGTAAAAAGATTTAGAGCAAGTGGCAACCATAGCAACAAGGAATTTTTGGTTCATCCTGGTGCTGTATAACTTCTGGCAGAGAAACACATTTCTGGATACTCTGGCAAGTGTTGATTCTTCCAAAGAATATGTGCAGCCCTTCATTTCTGATTCTCAGGCACAAGTCCTATGGATGTATGTGAGAGCCAGTTTTGGTGCAAGCCTGAGCTGAAGGAATTACAAATGGGTTACACCAGAGGTGGGTGTGATACTTGTTCAGTGATGCCTTGGGCTTGTTAGTTATCAACAGAGATAACAATTACCATCCTGTTCCCCTGGTGTGATGCGGAAGAAGGTTTCTATCCCTTAACAGTCCCCTGCTCCATCCAGCTGTGGCTGTGAGAAGTCCCAAGCAGAGCTTTGCCCCTCTGACCTGATTGCACCAACCACCCTGCTCTAAGGGGTACAAAGACTCACTCAAACACAGCTCCTCAGGAGTGGTAACTCCCAGAGTCACTGTCCTTAGGTTTTTGTGCTTGCTTGCAGACATGCAGGTGGGCAATGACCTTGAAAACAAAAATTCAAGGGGCGTATGTGTAAGATGCTGAACTCAATCATGTATGCACAGAGCCTAGAAAATTTATTCAGTTGATGAGGGTCTGGGAGGTTTTAAAATAGAGCCAGTGATCAGTCACTGTGCCTTTTACAAAATTAAGTGGGTGTCATAATATTGAAGATTATGGCAGACATAGGAGTTACAAAGAAGTCTAGCTACTGATTACAAACTAAGCTGTGCAAGGTCAAAAGGGTCTGTGGCTCTCACTTATGTGAAAATGTTGACCTTCACAGCTATACCAAAATTAAACATCCATTGCTTCTCATGACAAAGAGTAAATTTGCAAAGTTAATTCTGAAATGAAAACAGCAGCAAGATGACAGTACAATGAATGGTATGCAATCTGAAAGATGAGATCGATGTTATTCCAGAGAATGTGTTAGAAACAGCTGTAATTAAATGTCATTTTTTTTCTAATTCTTTTAGAGGCAATCCTTCTACTTTACTGTATAAGAAGGGACAGTTCTAGACACTGACTTAGTAGGCTGAAGGGCTCTTAACTCTGATATGATGGCCCAGACACACCCTCTAGTAGATGTAGTGAGGAATGTAATCCTCTTTCATTAGTAGCCTTGTTTTCCCTAACTTTTTCTCGTGGTCACCTTAGGAAGATACTTTGCATGCCCCGTGTCTGCAGATCCCAGGCTGAAAGCCACTACATGATGAGGTGCCCTTGAAAGCCCCTTATCCAGGCATTAATTTCTGCTGTTGAATAATTTTTACAAGTAATTTGCCCATTGCTTACTTCCAGACATGAGGAGCTGGGGATAGATCCCAGAGGCAGTGCAGGTAAAGTACACATCTGACCATTTTATCTAACACTCCTTTGAAGGTTAGTTATCACAAAAAGTTGTGATAACACATAGATCTCCTCCACCTCGTTACACCTTAATTTGGGAACCTGAGACTATAAAATCATTTCGTAAATCATCTGGAAATAGCTATGTCTGACTTTGGATCCCAGAGGGAGAAACCTATTGCCCTTTGGCAAGACATATGAAGTTACCTGTGATCAAGGCAGTACATTTTTAAATACCTTGTCTCTGAATGTACAATCACTTTATCAAGTTGCAACAGTAGGAATTAGAAGAAAAGTATTGCCACTTAACAATATAGATGTTTAGAAAGGAGTGAATTGAGGCAGAAATCTAGGATCTTCTACTTTCTTTTTTTTTTTTTTCCAATAACACCAATTCTTTGACAGCTTCAGATAAAAAAAGCAGAAGGTGGGTAGTATTATTTAAAAGTTCCCAGCAACTGGGATATGGATAGTTTTTGTACGATGCAGATTATTTTCCTTCACACATGTTTTGTTTCTTGCATTGGAGCTCTTAAAGCACAGCAACTGGGATATGGATAGTTTTTGTACGATGCAGATTATTTTCCTTCACACATGTTTTGTTTCTTGCATTGGAGCTCTTAAAGCATATGCAGCAGTGTTATAAATCTGCATAAATATTTGATAACTCTAATTGGGCAGCCTGCACCATACTTTCACCCTTGGGCATGTAGTGCCAGTAAATGTGCATAGCACCCGTATATAAAATGTTAAGGTGATCAGGGAATGTGTGAGACTGCCTGAAGCATCAATTTAAAGTAACAGCTCTATTTGTGCTGTTTCGAAATCAAAGAAAAAATATATTCTTATTTTATAATTAAAGAGAATTGCTGTTAAAGGATTTTACATTATTTGTTAAATTAACATGACTATCATCAACTTCTCATTGTCACTTCAATTATAAACATCTGTCCTCCAAGGAATCTTTCACATGTGGAAGAGTGTCATCTTTGGAAACGTACACAAGATAAGAAAGGGGTTTGCAGCCTAAGATGGTCTAAATACCATTTTGGTTCTTAGCAAAAGCATTGTTAATCATGGATTTAATTTATTTTGAAAAGAGATGAACTAGAATTATAGCTCCTAGAAATACATACTGCAGGATATCTCTCTTTTATTTTCTGCTAAATATAATTTTTAATCTAAAAAAGAAAGTTGGCTATTTTTATTTTGAAAAAGCTGCCTCTGAATGTCTATCAGTTAACTCTGTTCTTTCTGAACCATTGACAAATTGAAATACTAATACTGAGAAAGAAAAATGTCCTTTTTTCACTTCCTATCCACATCCATCTTAAATGCAGAAAATCTGAGGTCATTCTTATGGGTGGGCATTTCTCATCCTGTGAAAAACTCTGATACTTCTAATTTTTCTTCTCCCTGACTTGGAATGAAAAATTGAGACAGTTTAGGGAAGTCCCAAACTTTCCAGTCTCACATTTCGTCATAGCACTTGTTTAACTGAAATAAAATGCTTTTTTTAGTCTTTTCTTTCACTGGTTATTTTACCTTCAATATGTCCAGAAGGCTGAGAATGAGTCTTGTGGGACTTTTCCTTCCAGCTCCTCTGCTTTCAGCTTTTCTCCCGAGTGTGAGTGTCTTGATTGAATTGAACCTGCTTGACCACACCACAGCCATGCACTGCCCATTTGTGTAATTTTTTGGCCAAAGGGGCAGCATGAGAAAGTTTCCGCAAGAGAATGCTTATGTTGTGCTGAAGTGTTGTGTGCAGCACTGCAGCAATTCAAGTGGACACACCTTAGTGTTGAACAGACACTCTACAAATTCATCTGAGACATTTCTATCAAGGCTGACATGATTCAAAGGCATTTCATTTCTGTGTCTAATGAAAAAGTGAAAAATTGCTTGTACTCACAGAAATTTTGACTTTACGAAGAGCTGTATTTCCAGTCATAAAGACAAAGGCATTTCTCCTGAACAGCATAAATCAAAGTTGTTTTCCTCTTTACAAACATCCCAGCCTTGCCTACGGAATGTCTACCTGTATTTCAGTGGAACTGCTCACCCTTGTCTGTCCTTGCCAGTGTGGTTGAGTGTAATGGGAAAGGACCTACATTAAAAAAGTAACGATACAAAAAGATTCAAAAAGAAGAAAATGTATGTGAAAAGTGTTACATCTTTAACATGTCTCAGATAATCTAGGCCAAGCCCTTGGCCTTCTGCTTGCGTGTCTCCCCTTTCAATCTGTCGTAGCGCCTGGGGCCATTTGCAAAATGAAGGCAGCAGGCACTCCCAGTGGGAGTCTTCTTGCTGCATGGGAGTCTCCAGTCCCCATGAGCTAGACCCATCACCCTGCACACTTGTTATTGTTGAGGGAAGAAATAGCCTCTTTTATGGTTCTTTTTTGGCCTGTCCTAGCACCCATATCAGGAGAGGAACATCGTGCCCTGCAAGTGTTCCTTTGCTGTCTGGGCAGAGACTCAGGGCAGCTCTAATAAGATCTGTGTTTTGTTAAATAAGTCAAAGAGCCTGAGAAGATACCTCCTAACTCCAGACTAGGAAGTATGACAAGTATTTAAAAACTGGTAACAATCCATCCATCATTATGAATGCTTCACTGAAATTGGTTTGTTAGTTGTTACACATTGTTACACTGACATTGTTGTACTCTTAATAATATACACTTAGCCTGAGAAATGTTAATTACTGTGAATTGGTGAGTTTCACATCCAGGAACCATCAGCTTATGAAAGTTAAACATTTGCCCTCAGCTTCAACAGAGATTTTTAAAGAGTAAAAATAGCTGTGTATATATATGAGGCTACTGCTCAATATTCTAGAACACTATTAAGTAGTTTTGGCAAATGTCTAATTTCTAAGTGGCCTGGCCTGTTTTATAATGAGGCATCCAATACTCATCATAGCTCTTTCACATGCATATTTAAATCTGGGAAGGTATATTTATAATCATTTATCTATTTGAGGTTGTTAAGATTTAAATTTTATTCTGAAAGTAAGGACCTCAGTGGCAGCTCAGAAGTAAATCATATGAACAGGGGTTTCCAGGTTTTTGAACACACAAATGAAGTTAGCAGCTAAGGAAATGCTCTTATGTCCCTAGTGTAAAATTGGCTTTAAAATGAAGCAGAGGGAGAGAGGGGTTGGCTATGGAGTGTCCTGGGATAGTTAGCAGAGATTTCTTTCAGCTAGGACACTGTCTACTTTTCTTCACTGGAGGAAACAAGATTTTTGAAACAATTCAGCAATTTGCAATCATCTAGCATCATTTGAGATGCTCTAACATTATCCTTCTTAAGCTCTTACCTCCCCCTCCACTGAGCAACGGTGTCCTAGAAGCCCTGCATCAGATGTGGCATGGATATCCTAGGAGGTCTGAAATGGTGCTAGATATGTCCAAAATACTTTATATCTCACCCCAACAAAAAAGAATTCAAAGCTCACTGCTTAAACCTAAGAAATGGCATTGTAGCACCTGTGGAATGCTCTTTTTAACCCTTTGCCATCCTGCCTAATAGCAGTAATTTTTTCTTGTACTAAAAAAACCAATAAAAGCAAATGGTGTTTCAGTTAATTTTTATACATATGAATCCTAAACCAATGATTCTGGGTGCACCAAATGTGCATTTTTGCTTGAGAATGACAAATATATAGGGAATTGTCTTTTTGTGGCAGAGGAAGAGGGCAGACAAATCTTTGAAGTAAAACCATTAAAGACTTTTATTCAGTAGCACCGTGTTCGACTTCATATAAAGATTAACTGTGAGGAGTGCAGATGATAAGTAGGATGTTTCTAAAAGCATTTGCTGATGTATTGAGGCCTAATTTGCTGGGATAGAGTTTCAATTCAGCACTGTGCTGCACCCTGCAGTGCACTTGGGTGGTGTTTGCAGGCCAGGCTGCTGGGTGGGGAGGGTGAAGCACAGGAAGGTGGGAGTGCCTCGCAGCTGGGTTTGTGACTGGAGTCAGCCACGGTGCACTTACTGTCAGCTACTTAGGAAACATTTGAAAGAAGTCAGAAATGTGGGTAATTGAAATGTTTTTAATGAATTTAAACCATTGCTTTCTTGAGCACATGCAGTTTAATTTTAGCAAAGCAGTCTTGGGAACTGTCACTGTGAAAGAAGGAATTACAGGACATATAGCAAGGGTTGTGGTACGTTCCTGGAATGTAAGTGATCAATCTGGCTGCTGTGAGTGAAGACCAGCAGTCTTATATGGAAGTACCTGGTATTAACCCCAGTAAAGTAATATTTAGGCTGCTTTATGTATCTGACACTAAACCTGGCTGTCTCCAGAGACAGCCATGGTGCAGCCACTCTGCCTTCATAAGTGATTATTAAGGACAGAAAGTTCTGCAATGCCAATGTGTTTGTTGCCTTTCATCTCCAGCATTTGGACATCTTCCTCATACCAGCAGAAGTAAAAGCTAAAGTTATGCCAACCTATGCGACCATGGCACCAAGAGCAGTGACTGCTGCTCTGGTTAAAGATCTCCAGGGAATCTGGCAGGCAGCAGCAGATGCTTGCCCTGCTTGAGGTGCCACGTGCTGCCTACAGGCAGTGGACTATAGCTTGTTTCCAGGTTTGCTTATCCCAGTGCAATAAATAGGAAAGGAAGCGGCAAAAACTGACACCATGCAGTCATAGAGTCATTCAGGCTGGGCAAGTCCTGAGGAGGTCATATTTTCCTTGGACATAGAGGTCTTAGTTTTGGAAAGGGTCTAAGATTTTTACGTGGTTTAAATATGTGTGCCTGTGTGATATGGATGAGTTTGGATTTAAAAAGAGGGCTCCTAATACTGGGGCCCAGGACTTTCCCTAATGAGCTGTCATTGTGTCTTCCTCCAGATCACCAACATTCCTGCTTTTCCAGTCTTTGGTTTTCCCTCAGGTGTGTTACAGGTTGATGAATTTATGGTGGCTTAAATGCTGATGAATGACTGATTGCCAACATGAAACAGATGCAAGTGGTGTTATTACGCTGGAATTGGGCCCTGCTGTTGAGAACAGAATGAATGGATTAAGCCATTTCATTACTTTTGCCCTCTTGAGAGAGCAAATGTCTGCTTGTCTTCTGGCACACTGGTCAGAATGTGTGATTGCTTGTGACACATTACTCTGATTTTGCTCACCGCTGCAGTCCCTCATCACTTTGCAGAGTTTTAGGTACATCTTGTTCTGTGCTGAAAATCTATTTGATTTGGGCAGGCTGCAATAGAGGTTTACCACTGTTCTGTACTTTATTAGATAATCATTCTGGAAGGTTGCCATAGCTGCAGGTGCCAAGTAATCAGAGATTTTAGTTTTTCATGAAGACTTCAACTTTCTTGTCAAAAGAAAGGAAAGATTTTTGTTTTTCTGTCATTTACAGCAGGAGTTAAATCATCCTTACTAAAGAGTGTGTAGCAAGAGTGCAGGAAGTGATTCACCAGTGTGCAATACAACAGATAGAAAGTAAGTTAAGAAAACTGTCTAAATTACCTAGACCAGTGGAGAGGCCTGCTTTTATATTGTCCTATTTTTATTCTCTATTATTTTCAGAAAACAGTTATGTAAAGATGCAATGCCTTCTATTCTGTTTTTTCTTCATATGGTGTTTTTCTCCAGTTCTGCATAGCAGTCGTTTAATGAATAGTTCGGATTTCTGTGGCTCATTTTGTTCTATGGACAGTGACAGAGCCATAATGATAACAGCCTTCTTGAAATCATCACTCTGTCACAGTTGCCTGGAGGGAAATACTTCGAATCAGTGACTAGAGATGGAGTTTTACCATCACATTAACCAGAAAGTCAAAAGCAGTTTGAATTTCCACTAATGTAAATCAGAAGTGAATCAGCTTTACACCAGTGTGATTTCAGTGCCAAGCACTATATTTCCCACGTTGACTGCTCTAATAATGCTCACTTATTTTCCTCATAAATGCACATTTCTGTAGGAAATCCTTTTGTACATTCAGTTACCATGCATAATATATTAACTCATTGCATGGGTAAAATCAACAGCTAGTCTTCTGCAGTTTGTTTTCCCTGAGACAAGATATATTTTTACCAGTACTCAGGATATATTTTTACCAGTACATTCAAGATGTGTTAAACTAAGCATTGTTGAGTAGATATAAGTCAAGTCTGCTCCAAACTGATTCAAGAGATTCAAAAGATGGGTTTTTAATCATTGATATGGTGTAGTTTATTTAAAAGCAGACATAGTGGTGGGTTTTATGAGGATAGCTTTTGCTAAAGTAAGAAATAATGGAGAAAATAACTATTTGGTCTCTCCAGGGTAGAAAGACAGATATTTTATTTTCCTTTGCTCTGTTTCACTAGACAGCTGACTTAGCTAAAGCCATCTTTTGTTAATATTTCTGAGAACACAATCAAGCCAGATTTCCCTTGTTAAGTAAACTTTACTACTTGTAAACCAACAAAGCAAACAGAACCTTAGTATGGATGGTGATATAATAATCTGGCCCCTGCAGAGATTATAAACATTAAAAAAACTCAAAACAAACAAAACAAAATAACACAACCAAAATTTAACTTCTTATCACTCTGTAATAAAGAATAAAAAACCCTCCATGAGCCAAAAGGGAAAATAATTTGCAATAACAAAGCAATTTTAATTTCAAAGAGTTTGTTTGTTTTGAATGAGTGATCTCATTTCTGTTTAATTATGGAGATTGTATTGGTGAGTTTTGCCTAGATATTTTGAATCCTACTATGTATTTCAGATGGGAAGCTGAGTAATATTATATTGCTTGTGTCTGAGTTGTGAACTTTCTGCCTTTTATGTTTGGTTTTTGGTTTGTTTTTTTTTAAATTTGAATAGGCAAATGTTAAACACTAGCTTAACAAAAACGAGTTTCAGACTGGAGAAACCATAGCCATCAGTCCCATACTAATCAGGTGTTGTCCCTGTCCCCTTGGCTCTCACAGAACCCCAGTGCTGCTTCCCTAGGACTGGATGCAGAAGCCAAACTTTGTGTGGGCTCTTCACATTCCATGGGCAGCCACTCAGAGACTCATTCATGGAAGAGCTGAGCCCTGACTTTGGCTTGAAATTCACCAGATTTCCATACTTCTGTAAATCTGGTCATGGTGGAGCTTGCTGCTTTTGAACTTTGGCTTCATTGTCTTTTTTCCTGGCTCCTCAGGAGTCTTGTGTTTTGACTCAGCAATACTGACCCCTCCCTTCCAACTGCACTGCTGCTCCCTTGGGACATTCCTTACAGCTGCATTGCTTCTGTCGGTATCTGATCACCAAAACACTCCTCTCCCACTGCCTAAACTCTAGCCTTCTCAGTGACCTGGCTACAAGTGTCCTGGCCCTCGTTCAGCTGTCGTTTCCTCCAATTTCTACCTGTGACAACTGTCTAAAGCTTCCTTTTTCAGATGACTGAAATGGTACATTTTCTCCACAAACCATCTCATTGGTGCCAAATGCCCCTGTCTGCTCACCCTAATTGCAAGTGCTATGGGCCTATCAAGTCTTGCATATCTGAAACTTTGCACCTTGAGAGCTCTGAAGTGGAAAGAAACGAGTCTGTTATTAATGGCCTCTGCTTTCCCCTCCAGAGCTGATTCTTCTGGATGACCTACTGCAGCATTTCTCTAATCTTCCATCTTGCCTTCATCACTGGTTTTCAGACATATGAATCCAGTTTGACTGGTACATATTTAAGAAAAACTCATCAAGCCTGAAAAGGAGGGCAAGGAGGCAATAAGCTGTAGGGGTATAGAAGCAGGAATTGGGAAGATATATTAACTACTTATGTTGATTAAAATGAGGGCAGGTTCTACAGTATCCACATACTTGGCATTGTTCACAGTCTGTATTGTGAGATACAGAAATTTGCATGACAAATGTCTGCCCTGAGGTCATCAGGTGCCAGCCACGTCCTGGTGATCCCCTTTTGCTGTGTGCATTTGCTGATAAGTCCTACTGGTGAAGGTAAAAATGTAAAGACCTAAATGCAGAGGGGCCTGACTGCATAGCAACGTGAACAGAGCTTCATAAATCAATCTTTCCTCAGGAAAAAAGAATCTCTGCAGACTCCAGCCTGCTACAGAGGAAACATAAATATCTTTTAAATACAGGAAGCAGATCACGTTTCTGGAAGAAGCTTTACTCTCCAGAGTTTATATGTTACGGATCTTCTTCCACATAAGTTAATGTAAAGCTGGGCTAAAATTGTTATAAGTGAGGTCAGGCCCTTTGTCAGAAGCTGAGATATTTATAAACAGCTTTGTCTTCAAACAATGTGGGCCATCCATCATGTGTTTCAGCCTTAGAAAGTAGTGCCTGGTTCCGAGGAGAGGGACTGAAGTTTAGTTTGCTTTGGAGGAGGCAATGTTCAAAGAAAAATGTCTTCTTCGCTCAGCAAAATCATTCTGATTTCCATGGTACCACACCGAGCCTATTCTAAGGGGATTGTTGCTCCCCATCAACCTTAGCCACTGCTGCTGCTTCGTCATCTGTGTGAGGGCTCTTATAACCTCAAATATATTAAGCTACATATTTCTCCCTGGCATGTAAGTCAAGTAAGAAACTAAAGGAGTTCAGTAAGTGAAATTTTGTAAGGAAGAGTGTCATGGCCATAAAAAAAAGAACTCCCTACAGAAATATACTTCCAGCAATAAACTCTGAGTGAGCTGTACGAATTATTTATTAAATGGACAAAAAACCTGTGAAAATTGTGTAGTGCCATAAGGCCCTTTGACTGGCAGAATTTGGTTAGAAAGTAGAAATTCAAATATTTGAAAACTTACACTCTAAATAGGAATCAAAGTTTTAAAAGTATTTAAAAGGAAATCCCTGCTTTAAAATAATTTGAAATTATTTCATCATCTCATTCTAGTTTTAGTGCAATAGTTTAATATAAATTATTAAATGTAATATTTTAGTATTTTAAATAGAAAGCCAAAATAATCAGGTTAACTGCAAACACTTTAGCAGCACAAGGACAGTTTCACCTTAACTGGATGGAATAGCCGAGGTAAATGCTGCAGAAATTTATTTAAGCTTTCACTTACATTAAACTTGTCCCAAATCACTGATTCCCTTTCAGAGTTTCACTTCTGGAGAAGGAACAGTTGGCCACCAAATATTTTTTGACCAACACTAGGGTAATAAGTGTGTCCCACCAGTGGGCTGTTCTTACCAGCAGTCTGGCTGCTCGTGACTACTCCATGAAATGGTGTTTCTTACAAAAGGACGAGTGTTAAGGCACCCTCTCATCAGTTTGAGATTCAGCCTCAGAGCTGCTGCTCCAGGATAATAAATCTCTGACCACAATCGTTCTACTTTCAGTCTTTTCAGACCTTCAAAAATGAGCATACTTGCATTAACTAGATGTCTGGCTTGGCTTGATTCTCTGTGTTAGAGCAAAACACAAGCAAACCAGCTTCCTTTCTGTTAGTTAAATTTTACTGCTTCCTAGAAGTGTGACAATTAACAGTATTCATAGAAAGAAATCCTGCAGGTCACTGGGACTTTAAATAGTAAATGTGATAATCCTCTTATATTTATACTTCTCTTTCTAAAAGGAAATCCTTGAACCTGTGGTACTGTTCTCATTTTCCACACAGAAAGTGCAAACAGTCAACTAACCTTAGAAGCCAGGTTCACACAAATGACCAAAATAGACTTTTGATGAAAGAATGGGGTAAAAAACCAGTTTGCAACCCCCTCCTTCTCACACTCCAAGATTTTATGGAATATGCTGGATCTTTTCCCTTTTTTTCTCTTTTTTTAGCATGCCATAAAAAGTAATTTTAAGAACTTATTGCTTTAATAGATTTTATAGTAGCTTCTATAATAGAAATATTATTTCTTCTGTTGCATCATGCAGTAATGCTTTAGCATATTTTTATTTTCTTTTGCACTTCAGCTTTACTGCCTACAAAATTAAAATAGCAAGTTACCTCCTATGAAAGGCAGTGTACATGGAGCAGTATAAAAGATCAAGATATTAGTGCTCTTCCTGTTTTTATCCTTTCTGATGCAAGCATTCAGCTAAATATAAAGTGTCATGATACATTGTTCCCATAGCCGGAGAAAATGGTGATGGAATCAAGGGTTTCTTTTAATTTTTCTTCTCTGTCAAGCCAGAGTTTTGGTTTTCTGATGGCAGAGAAATTGCAGCTGGTTGGTGCCCTTGCCTGTGGTGTTGAGCCCCTTTCCGCTCAGCACGTAGGCGCAGAAGTTTCTTTGTTTTAGTTTTCTTTAGGTCTTGTGCTGGCCTGACTCTGATCTGGTGTTTCTTGGCAGCCTTGTCCCTCAGCTTCTCTGTTTCTCTTTGTGTTTTTAATTTATACTCAAGCCTTTGCAAATAAAGAAAGCATTCTGCACACATGTGTCTTTGTTTTGGGAGACCTGGGCTTGCTCATGGGACAGGGGATGCCTTGGACCCACTCGCTGGCTCCACCAGGGCTGTCCTGGAACTCTGAACTCTGGGGTGAACGACGGGCAGAAATTACACACAACCTTTACCATCGTTTTAAGAGGATAATAACTATTGTGAAAAAAAATTATCAGTGATACCGCTGTTGCATCTGATCACCTAATTGCATATTTCATCTTCTGCTTATATAAATAGCAGCCATGAAAGAAATATAATTAATATTGCAGCAACGAAAATGTTCTAGCGGCTGTAATTAGGGCTGGATAAATTGTTAACTGTGAATAAATAATCCAAAGCATTCTTGATCCTTTTGGATTGTGCATCAGTTAGGGAGTTCTAATTTCTCTCTTTTCCCCTCTTTCCCTTTCTTTTTCTCCCTAAGTGCAGCTCTTACTAACATGGCAGAAAACATCAAATTTCCATGGTGTTCAAATTGTCTTTTTCACGTGGTAGCATTGCTTAACCAAACTTCATGGTGTTGGTAGATAAAACTTTCTGAAGAGCATAACAAATCAAAAAATACCAGTAATGGGAGGGGGTGGATGCAAATCCTGACGAGGTGTGACTTTTGAATGTAGCTGAAGACATAATTTCAGATGTCATTGGTATCTTTTCCAGCATGGAAGAGTGAGCACTGGTCCATGTTCCCGGGGCTTCCCAAGCTTTGAGGTGAACAGACTCTCTTGAGAGTAAATAGCAATTAATAGCAGAGATGCGGTGGTCAAGGTGAGCTATATTTGGAGTCCAGGTGAATGGCCATCACGATGACTGGTCTGGATGGCTACTGCTCTGTATTTTGTGTCAGTATTTCTACCAACACAGAGGGATCCTGTATGGTGTTACAAAGTAGGAGAATAATTTTTACAAGCTTTCCATGGTGTGAATATCTCTGTAAGGTCCATTACGCTGAAGGGTTTGGCAAAAAACAACATTTGCTTTAGGTCTGGTGTACCCAGCTTGCACACAGACACTGCACTGTGCTGGAATTTTAGACTCAGCTTACTCTTTTTCTCAGAGAATCAGAATCACAGAATATTCTGAGACCCACAAGGATCATTGAGTCCAACACTTAAGTAAATGGCCTATACAAGGATTGAATTCACAACCCTGGTGTTATTAGAACCGAGCTTTAAAAAACTGAGCTAAGGAAAAGTACACAGAAGAGTACTCCAAATTTACTGAAATGTGCTGAAAATGTTTCCAAAATTGCTATTGTTTTGCCACAGTGAACCTATCCCTCCTGTGACTGCTCTGAGTGGGTGATGGGAACCTCTTAAAAGCAGATGTTGCTTCAGAAAAAAATAAGTCTGAGAATACTCAGTAAGTTATGAGTCCCTTATTTTCCCCAATTTCCCACAAAGGTGAGATTTCAAGCAACCTGTGCACAGCATTGGCAGAAAAATTATAGAAGGCAGTTCTTAAGCTCTTGTTGTCACTGGGGAGGACTGGCTTTTCAGCAGTGAATCTTGAATTTTACTGTAGTTAAGTACCAATTGGTCTTGAAAGATGCAGAAGGCATGCTGCAGCATTATTTGTTGTTGCAATTGCTGATATAAATTGGCTAAACCTCTAATTACCCAAATCTTGGGACTAATAATTTACATACTCTATTTTCCACTCAGTAAAATTTATTTGAGACCCAGAGGAGCACAGACTTAGCTACTTAAATGCCAATTTTGAAAGCCAGAGGCTGACTACGTGTACTTCAACATATGTGCGGGAGTGTCAGAAGTATTCGGGCTCAGCCTTGAGCTGACTAAGCTGACTTTGCAATTTAGCCTAGAGCTTATCTCCTGGTTTTGGCAGAAGCAACAAAATTTATGATCTGTCCTGATGACATTGGAAATGGCCTCATGAACATGTCTGAGTTCTTTTTTAGCTTTGTAAATTCATGGCTGAAAAGATCAGGTCTCACCTTGAAGAAAGACCTGAACATATCCCATTTCAAGGTTCTGTAAAAATACCATGAGAGTAATAATTTTTTTTTTTTTTTTTTTAGTAAGAGACTTAAGGCAGACTATTCTGCAGAGATAGGTAGGATATTCTTATGTGGTGGGACAGGTGATGAGAGATGCTAGTTGTATTGATCAAAGATACTGCGACAGAGAAAACCAATAGAGCAGTCTCTTTGCCTGACCTGTGTTCCTTCCTCTTTAATCTAAACCACCAGCACTGCTACATTTGGTATTCAGATATGAATGTTTACTGACTCTGACATGATTATGAGCAAGAGAATGGTTTAAGACATGACCTTCGCTACAAAGGCTGCTGGGTAGTTCAGTCTGAGAGATCCATCATGTGTGCTTTTCAGCCTCAGCCTCCCTGCAATTCACTGAGAAACAACTCAATGAAACAAATGAAAGCAAAATCAAAGCAAGTGTAGAGAGGATCATTAGTATCATCTTGGTTTCCTTTACATGGCCATGATTAACATTTTAACATAAACATGCATTTGTTGACATATTCTGAACAGCATCTGAAAAATATCTGCTGGGTGGGTGGGTAGCTGTACTGTGCAACCAGAGGGGTGGCAAAATACTATACCCACATATCGTTCATTTGTTCACATTGTCCTTTTGAGGTGTGTTGGCTTTGCCCTTGCTTGTTGTGGGGGAATTCTTTCATGTACCATCTAGCATGGCATTCCTATCCACACAGAACAAATTAAAAATCCCACCATGGCCGACAGTTTTTAGCCATTACTGCTATACAAATATCTAATGTGCTTTCATGGGAGTTTGGGGGTGTGATGCCCCATATACATGAGTGTGTTGGACATAAAACTGTGCTGATAATCTGATGGGATTTTGGTCTCAATGGTCTCTGGACTGCAATAGCATCACAGTCTAAGGCTCCTACTTATTCTTTCTGCCCCAAAAGTCAGACATTTCATGAATCCATCTCTTATCTTCCCAGATTAAAATTTCTTGCAGCACTTTGTAAAGACTATATATCAGACAGTACATGTGGTTTTCTGCAGAGGGACTCTGCAATGTTTGCTGATTTTTTTGAGTCTATGATACTAGTTTCCTGCCTTGCTTCCAGCTTCCAAACCGAACCAGGAGAAAATTTGATATGGTTGAATATTTATGACTTTTATATATAAAAATATTTTTTGAGCTGACAGAAAAAAGCAATCCACAGTTATGAACAGGAAGAGGCAGCCAGTAAAACTGAAGGTGAAGGAAAGGTCTTTTCACCACTGCTAAATTCCAGCCTATGCAAATGGTAGCTACATTGGAAATCAATAGAAAACCCCCATAGACTTTGACAGGAGAACAATTAGGTCGCTGTTGGTTGTCTTTGAATTCCCACACTGGATGTCTATTGTTTGCTTGGCTGGCATTGTCTTGAGAGACCAAATGACTTTTTTCCTTTTGTTTTGCATTACTTATACACATTAACTGCAGCAATTACTATATTAAAGCCTACTTGTAATGGTCAAGAATAGGCAACTTTTAAATTGCTTGAGACTTGTTTCTTGGCCCTTTTCTGGTTTGAAAGGCAGCTAGCACAGCAAAGTGTTCATGTAACACCTTACAGAGAGTTAAGCACAGTTATTTGAACCTTACTTTGTATTTCTGTATGATTATTGTGAAAAGAAGAAAGATAATAACAGTTTGCCACGAAAATATGACCCTCCCTTGAGGCACCCTGACCTCTCTCTGGTGGTGATTTGCACCCACTTATGGTATCCTCACAGGTTCGTCAGGTGTGACTAAGAATTGAAACAAAGGTTGGTAGATTTGCTCATGTGCTGCAAAGCAGAGGGTGTGGTCACCAAGGCTATGCTGTGTCAGCATAAGTACCCTACACTGTGAGTTGGGTTGAGGAACCAAAAGAGTTGACATTTTATTTTACTTTAGTTTATTCTGAGCTGGATCTGCCTGTTCCCTCGGTAGCCTTGCATCCAGATGATCACTAAAGGCAGAGAGGAGGAGGGAGTGGAATGTTTGTCGTGGGAAGAAAGGTGGGCTCACCCCCTTTCACAGCAGTCCTAAAGCTCAATCAAGTAAGTTTTTTCAGGGATGTAGGAGCCTGGGCACCGCCTGGGAGGGTGCAGGAGGACCCTGGTCCCCAGTGGAGTGCTCCAGCTGAAGAGAGAGCACTGCTGGGTGGGGCAGAGGCTGCACCTTGGTGCAGAGGCTGCACCTTGGGGCAGAGGCTGCACCTGCTTGAGGTGAGGAGATTCTTGCCTGCTGAGGCTCCTTGCCTCAGCTGATGTAACTTGGGACAAAATCACTAAGTCCAGAGGTGTTGCCCCACCTCAGTGAGCTGAAGATATGCCCCTATATGGCTGTGTGAAACCCAGCACTGCTGAGCAGCTAGGAGAAGTGTGAGAGGGAGGGGTAGTATCCAGTCTTGCTTGGGTGGAAGGCATATTTTCACACATGGGATTCCCCCTTTGTTTACTGGTCTGATCTAACAGGGTCCTCTGAGCAGGGGGTGAACTGCAACACCTTCATGTTTTGTCAAGACAAGGATTTTTGGGGGTGCAGTTCTGTGGGGGTGAGACTGAATGTATCTGTGGGTAGGCTGCTGGACTCTCATCTCTCTAAAGAGCATGTATTTTTGTTTTCCTTTGTGCCTCAGGTTTTCTCATGTCCTATGTGTTTCTTAAAGCTCACACAAATCCTTGCTCTAGCATTGCCCTGAAATTAGGAAAGAAGATAAGAGAGCTTCCTGTTCAAATATACAGATATTGATAAATGTGTCTTGGTGGTTTTTTTCTGCACAACATCTTCTTTCTATGTGTGTATTTGGAGAAGCTGTTCTTCACTTCTCTAAATTGCAGCATTGCTGATACGGAATGGTTGCCACGTCCCCTGCAGAGGGGACTGATTAATCCCCACACATACACGTATATAATCTGTTGAGTGATTCTTCACAATAAGAGGCACTTTGCAGAAGTAAATTATTATTACTATCATACCATTTCTTTACTTCTTTGGAATAAGGCCATTTCCCCCCCCCCAAACTATCAGCATTCCCTACTAGACAAATAGTAGTGCAAATACTCTCAGTATGAGTCACTGGACTGCAGCTCATCCTCAGATAAGAAACACATTACCAGTGCAATGCCTCCAGTCACACCTGACTCAGGAACTGGAATCCCAAGGCTGCTTTTGAATCCACATTAGTATGAATGTCACTACCCTGCCTTAGCTTGCATGAGATTTTCACTTATCATGATGTCAAAGCAGGGCCTGTGTGTCTCCAGTGGACTCTGAATGACTACTCTAACCCATTATCCTAGTGAAAATAATTCCAGGGTAGGCACTTCCAAAGCTGCGTTCATAAAGACACACCATGCGGGAAGTGGCAAATTGAGAGTAATGCTAAAAAAATAACCTTGAAATAATACCTTTGCATCTGGTTTAAAAACAGGTGTTCATCTTCAAGCTGCCAGTCCTGGTAATGGGATGCCCTGGCAGCAGCTTGGTGTTCTTACCCCCAGATATCCCCCTAAGGAGTTACCTGCAGACTCATCATCCCTTGTCCCATTCTCTCAAGGATAGGCACAACTCAAAACTATTTCTCTGCCTTGTAGCGGTGTTTCAAGCTCAGAGAATGACATATCCCCTGAAGAATTTCTGGGGGCCTAGAAAGTGAGGCCCCTCTGAAGGTAGAGTTAAGTTTGGCCTTGGAAAGGGAGTCGAACTCCCCCCACCTACCCCTCAGTTAACAATAGTATCTTGTGTCTCACTCTTTCCTCCCTTCCTCCTTCCTGACTGGATCCTGACCTTCGACCCTGCTCCGTGTCCTCCCCTTATGAGATAAGTTGTAACCCTCAGAATAAAAGTCTGAATGTTGGGCTATTCTGGGGTCTTTTGCCCCTGAGCCCAAGCAGAGCAGACCCTCGTGTCTTGTGTCTGATTTGGGCTCCGGGCAAAGGAACACTCTCTCTCTCAGCAGCTCTCCGGTTTTTAGGACAGCGGCCACCATCCCAGGGAAGCCCGGCTCGCGGCGAGGGGAAAAGAAGTCCCTAGCTGAAGCTGACTTAACGAAAAGGAAACTCTCAGAACAAGCCGCCGAGCCGCCGGCTGTCCCTGTGGTCAGCTGTCTGGCCCACGCCACCGGGCGCAGTGCCTCATTCAGAAGCTTCACTGAAGAAGAATTCAGGATGGTTTGGGGATTTGTTCTTTAAGAAATCCTGTGGCAGTAATGTCTCCTTTAATGTATAGTGACAGATATCTTTAGATCTTTACTTCCTCCTGACTTTTGATGACCACGGCTTTGGCTGTTGTTGATTTTCAGGTACTTTTCGTACTTCGGGAAGACTGTGGATTGAGCTAAACTGGGAGAGCAAAGATGCTTATCTGAAGGATGCCTGCCATTTTCATTGTACTGTCTTTGGTGCATGGGACGGTGCACTTTGTTCTGTGCAGTCCATTGTGCTGTGGTGTCTGAGCTGTGGATGGCACTGCTCTGCGCCCAAAGGCCTTGGCAGACAGTAGTTTGAAGACTGAGTGCTGGTACCTGCATGTTTGCCTCCTCTGGGGTGTGATAAAGGACTGTATCTGTACACCTAGAGCCTTGTAGACGTGTGTAATGGAAATTACCTCGATGAATAGAAAAAGCCTCTTCTGAGGAGTATGGCACTCTGATTTTTGCTAACCAAACTGCAATAAGGTTTGAAAAATCAATTAAAACCATTTTCAGAAACCAGTGATAAATATGAAACCTGCTTGCCCTTAGGAATTTGGCTCATTTCACTACCTTGATTTAAGAATCAGCAATAAAAGGCCAGACCTGCAAGATGGTACAAGTTGATGGAATTTCACTGAACTAAATGGAGTTGTGGTGCAATGTGCATCATGGAGTCATACAGTTCAAGCCCTTAAAAGCTTTAAGTTGATGGATATTCCCTGCTGATGGCTGATTATTATTGGTACACTTTGGTACATTGCTTCTGAAGTGCGGTACTCTATCAATTCAGCACATTACATGAGCCTCAGGCTTGCTTACTTTTGTTCAACTTTTTGTGGGCACCAGAATTCACTCTCATTTTATGGTGATGTAAGTTTGGAATAAAGCCACAAAGCACTGGCAGCACTCCTTCATGTACGCCTTTGTGCAAACAAGAAGTATGTTTGTCCCAGTCTGAAAGTCCTTGCTAGTTTGATAAGTTGGATGTTTTTCAGGTTATTTTTATTTCTTTCTTTTCTTTTTCTTATTGCTCACTCTCTACAGCAAAAGGGCTAGCCACACTTAGAGTATATAGAGATGTACATGCCTTGCTCTCGGATTCCTTGCAGGCAAATGATGATAAGTGTGGAGGAAAAGAAAGCTGGCTTTTAGAGAATGACCTTAGGAAACAAAATCTGCAAAAATAGTTGTTGTGCCTCGTGTTTCATATGTGAATACCCAGGAAAATTAATTGAAATGCAAATGGGAAATGCATCCATTCCTTTGGGTAGAAGAAACGGAGGTTTCTTCTCAGCAAAAAAACCTTTGGGTCAGCCTCCTGGATGTATCCATGGGTTCCTCCATTGAAATGTGCAGAAACTCTTTTATTGCCCAGTTATTGATTTTTTTTTTATTTCCTGTCAGATCTCCCCTTGGCTTCAAAAGCAAGTGTCTTCTGGGGTCAGTCTGCATCACACAGCAGTTGGGTTGTTTGTTTTATTAATTATTTTCATGACTTTTGTCTTCTTTTTCTTTCTTTGAAATACATTTGCAGTGTATTTGTCCTGATTGCCTTTGGCATGGACTCTGAATGGTACGTGACCCAGCAGGATGGTTGCATCACTGGACATTTATGTAAAGAATTGATGTTTGTTTCATTAGTTCCACAACCAATGTTGGGATCCTGGAGTAAACCTATTGTTGCCTTTGGGTGTTTCCTCCAGAATGTTTTTATACATACAGTTTCTGACATTCTCCTTGTAAAAAAGGAAAAATGGAAAAGTGAAATAGCTACTGACAAAAGCCCAGAAGAACATTCAGTTTGAAATCTCACTTTTCTTTAGGAGTGCAGTTGTTCAGTGAAGGTTAGCTGTGCACACAGGGAGATAGTTCTGCCTTGCTCTTTAGCAGCAGAGGCAGAAACCCTTTCCTCTGCTCCTCTTGATTTTTGGTGTCACCTGAACATTTCTAATTTCTGCAAGTGCTGCCATTTCTTGCTGAGGCTGAGGGGTAATTGGCAAAAGCACATTTGAATCTTATGGAAATTTCAGCTTTTTCAGAAGGTAAAGAAGCAGGGCCTGAAAGTCATATTGAGGGATCTTAAAAGTAGGAGAGGGAGAATTAGTAGGCCAGTAAAACGAAAGCCTTTTCTGACCTTCATTTTTAGCTTGTTTTTAGTTACTTTGACTGGTTATAGTCTCGTTTGCCATTGGTTATATAGATTAAATGCTTGTCATCTTTAAGTCTACATCACTTTACATGTGTATGTAGAAAGTAAATTCCATCTTCTAGGGAACCAATCTCAACTTGTGATGGGCAATGAGAAATCAATAGATGTAGTTCATAAATTATGCTAGGAACGAGTTAGTCTGAGTAGGCATCTCCGAGTTAGTAACCTTAACTTCTCTTTAAAGTCAAAGAAGTGTTTTCCTTTCATGTATCCAAAACTGCTTGGATGACTCATTCTCTAAAAATATCGATTTCTCTCCAAAGCTTATGAAGAGATCCTAGCTTAGCTTAGCTCAGTTGTAAATGTATGTTGACAGATGCCTTAAGGTCTGGTGAGTCCCACTCTTGATAGCTCTAAGAATGCAAAGGGGAGCTGAGGATACTTGCTGTTTGTAGGAAGTGCCAGCTCCAGATTTAGAATGAGGGAATAGCTGTTGAAATTAGATACAACTGACAAATCAGCCTTAATACATCAAATTGCTAGTAACATCACACTCAGCACTAAAGGAACATGATGTTTCCTGCTCTCTGTAGGCTTTTTTAGACATGGGAAAAATTCTGATATCGCATAAAATTGTCAGAGAAGACTGCATATGGCTGATGACTTATATAGTTTTAAAGGAAATTCCCACGACCGCATTTGACCTCTTTTTTCTTAAAAACACAATCACCATCCATAAAGTTGTGCACCTGTGTATTATCATGTATTTTGCACACGATGAAGCTGCTGAGTTATGTTTGAATTGGCAGGATGCAAGTTAATATTCCCACCAAGGAACAAGAAAAATAGGTTGTCTGTAAAAAAGCCTTCACTTTAACAAACTTGGTTCAGCAATGATATAAAACACTGATCAGAGTACTGAATAAAATGGTAATTTCAGTCAATACAGAAAGAGTATCAGTGTGTTTTTTGAAATACATGCTCTTGATGCAATTCCCTTGCTTAACACTTTCTTCTGGGAAATAAACATTGTTGTACATGGTTCATTTTGCTAGCAACTCATCTCATTTATTCACCTGAGTTTCATTCAGTTTTAATTCTGCAAAAGGAAAATTTAGCATATAAAGGATGGGGTTCAAGAAACTGTTTGACTCACAGCATATCATACTATGCTTTGAATAACAGATTTTTTTTTTTTTTTTTTTACTTAATGGTTCTTTATGCATCAGTGAAGGGCAGATGACATGAATAGTTCCCCTGATTTTACACTAGGGCCAGAATATCCAGAACCCTGTGGGACTGAGTATCTAAGAACCAATCTGACAAGGTTCATACCCCAAATTAGCACCAGGCACTCTGCGTAATCTTATTAACATCTCTGGACACAGATGCTCAGCATACAGTTAAGAAGCCTTTGGCAAGTCAGAGTTTTATCTTCCAGGTTGATAAATGTGTATTTAAAAGAAGCACTGAAACCCACAAAGGTTTGGCTTTAGTTTCCTTTCAGCTCTAGATTAAGTGTTACTTCATTTGGAACATGACTCATATCTCAGAAGGAAAGTGTGCTGTTTGACCAAATTGAGCAGATGGAATGCCCAGGATACAATATACTAAAAAAACAATAGAGACTCCTATAAATGCTTTGAATTTAAGTAGGAATAAGTCACGCATAGGAATTAATTGGCCATTTTTTATTTACTTATTGTCAGGGGTGTAATTTATGTACTGAAGAGTATAGATCCAGACAAGTGATGCTGCATTTAATTAGATTTGACAGACATTTTATTTCTAAATGTTTTACCAAGTTTTCTTGCAGCTGCAGATTTTCTGACTGAACCCTGAGGACACATCTGGTCTCAGCTGCTGCAGTTTGTAGTGTCACTGTCATCAAAGAAAGCATGGGCAAGTACACATTGCCAGTGTCATGCTCACATTTTGGAATCTTTAATGACATAGGATCAGGAAGGAGGATCCCGAGTAGGATGGATTACTAGAGGTAAGAGTAGGATCTGAAACTATTTCAAGGAAAATACAAATGTGGTTCCAGACCTTTGTATGAGAGTTTCCTCCTGGGAGAAAAAGAGGATTTAATCTCACCTAATGTTATACAGCTGCAGTGTAGGTGGCTGCCTTTGGGATAACCTCCTTCATAAGTGGAGTGAAAGAAGGACCTAAGAGTCATAATGATGTTCTCTGTCCTAACATCTGTCTTAGGATGAGATTTATCACACCTGCACTTACAAAAGACTATTTTTCCAGTAACTTGGAGGATAGTTGGAGTGTACATGTCTACACTGCAATCCTCTGCAGTTAAAGGAGGTGAATGTTACTCCTGCACCTCTTGTCTCAAGACCCTTCTCTACCCCTGCAATTGAGTAAGGTACCATTCTTCATCTGCTATGAGGTAGTGCCCTAAAACTTTCCCAGTCCTCCTGCTGAATTTTCTCTAGCCAGCAGATGACAGGAAAAATGCTTTCAAGAGGCCCCAGTTTGAATCAGGTACATAACTTAAAGCTAGGCATATATTGAAATTACCTGATGAAGCTGTCTCATTGATTTAGACATGAGTTACTCACCTTTCAGCAGACTGTGGAACAAAGCACTCAGACCCCGAAACTATCAAACACTCATATTTATAAAATACTGCATTATAGGTAATTTCAGATTGTTGCAAGCAGTAAATAGAAGGTATTTTTATCTAATCTTCTGGAGAAACTGGTCAAACCAATTGTTCAAAGCCTTTGTTGCAACCACATTGCACTATTGTTTTCCCTGAAGGTGATAATGAGGATGCTATAATGCAAATCCTTCTGAAAATGAAAAATAACTCATAAGATCATTGATTTTGTCCCCTTTGGTTGCAAAGGCTAAAAAAAGATCCAAGCCTTCTTCTTCTTCTTTTCAGTAGCCTGTCTCCTTGCACCTTTAGTTTTATTTTATTCTCAAGTTCATAAATCTCATGCAAGTGGTAAGGATTGTAAGGAGAGGAAAATCACTCTGTCAGGTGAGTTTACATCATTCCTCCTTGTTGCTCTTGTGTTCAGTTATTTTCATCCTTAATGGTCTTGTTTTCCCTGTATATAAATCAAGCAGAGTTAAGCATAGGAAAATCAGTTTCTTGCTTTATTGCCTCATGAGGATATGCCTCAGAGATATCTGATGCTCCTAGAATCCAAGGAAAAGTACCTGGAAAATAATTACCATTTTGTGCAAGATTTTTTGATACTGTCTGTGCCTTCTCATTTATGTCTTTAAAAGGAGGGTGAGTGTGCACTGTCCTGTCTATTAGTGAGTACTTTGACCATGCCAGGGGAAGCTGACAGAAAATAAGTCAAGTTCCTTAGCCTCTGTGTTTCTTTCTCATCCAAATACTTGCCTTTTAAAAGGTTCTCATGTTTCACACCAATAAGACTTCCTATTTGGAGCTACAACTACTTTGCTGTGGCATTTTTCAGAAGAAACTTAATGGACAATTCTAGGGAGAGAGAAGATCTTATCTTTTTTTACACAAGTTTTCTGCTCAATAAGTTGAGTTGGAATGTAAGGTTCTGGTTTTTGGGTAAGTGCATATGATTCCTTAAGAGAGCTGGCAGGTTTTCCAACTCCATTCTAGTTTATCAACTGGAATGGTATTTCAAACTTAGCATGAACTATTGGTAAGCTTCCCAATTTCCTCATTGGAAGAAGCCCAATGGTGTTGCCTACTCATTTAATTGTAAGCTTTTCCCAACCCATTTCCTTTTCTTGTACATTTAAAAGCACTAAAAAGAGCAGGATCCTGATTCTGGTAGAGGCCTTTAGGCATTGCTATATGAAAATCACAATAAATATTCAATTGCTGCAGTCCTTCAGGCCATGACAGAGTAGATCAAATATTTGAACTGAGGTAGGAAATGTTAAATGACACATTGATTTGGAAACTATTTGATAGTCTAGAAACAGCACTGCATTTTAACTGGTATAAGTAATAACTTTTTTGAGGTCAATGAGTGTCATCCTGATTTAACTATTACTAACCATTTGGAATGGTTTGGAATGAATGAGACAGCTAAAGATTTTTCTGCTATAGATGATGCCTCTTTTACATGATTTGAAAAAAGCCAAAGCTTAGGAGGAAGGAAAGGCAGAGACCATAAAATAGTATGGACATGAGAAATAAAAGCATGCATCTCAAAGGGAAAAGAGGTTGAAGCAAGGTTTGTGCTCAGCTTTGGGATTGTCTACCTAGAGGAAGACTAAATGGCAGCTGTTTAGCTGTGTGCAAATAAATGGGATATTTTCTATACAGAGATCTTGACAGCCGTACTCTATGAGTCAAAGAATATTTGCTTGTTTTCTAGTGATTTTTAAGAAATTAATGCTTTTTTGCATTGCTAGTGCCTAGCTATCATTGCAATTCTCTTGGAAACTTCACTCAGCTTTGTGACTCACTGGCTTTAACTTGCTTTCTTTGGTCTGTTTATTTTAATACTTCAGTTTTCCTTCCACTGGGGTGAACTTCATGCTTGTGCTTCCTAGTCCATGATAGTGATCTTTTATTTATGCACAGAAAGCCACATAGGTGCAGGCTTCTATGCTCCATCCTGGCACTTTGGTTTTGGTCTCCACTTTTGAATAATCTGTACACCCCTGTCCTCTTAAGCGATCATTTGACAGTAGCAGGGATCACCAGTTGTGACAGCAGTTTCTGCATCTTGACCACTTTACTTCGTATTGGACTGACACTACCAGTTTCTTTAGGGCAGAGTTTCATGCAGGCATGCAGCAGTAAAAATACACTGAGTTTTATTGCTTTAGGGCTGTGACACTGGATGAAAGAATCTGTAAGTGTGGTCACCCATGCCATTCTCCTTTGACTTAGAGGTGCTGGTGCAGTCAGCACCAGGGAGGCTGACTTACACTGTTCTCTCTCCATGCTTTGCTGCCACACTGATTATTTACTGGGGCAACAAAGCTCTATGGGTAAAACACTGGACCAAGATCCAAGAGAGACAGGGTAACTCTTGCCTTGGCCACAGATGGTCCCTCTGATCTTGAAGAAGTTGTCAGTGACTGGTGCAAGAATTCTGCCCTGTCTCACCGAAGTGTTGGCAGAGGGTTGGCTTGTTTGTAGCAATTAGAATCTGCTGAAATTTTGCCTTGGCTGAGGTGCAGAAAACAACAAATGAGAAGGAAGGCAGAAACTGCTGTAAGGGATAAGCTGAACACACGGGCCCAAGGCAACTAGGCTACATCACTTGTTTTTGTAAAGAAAAATTGATTAATCCTTATGAAGTGCTGAGATATGTAAAATCCATAGAAAATCCCAAATATAAATACAGTGAATAACAGAATATCTGCTTGCAGTCCTATGAAAATCCTTGCCAGTTTTTTTCTTTTTTTTTTGAAACTGAACCTAGTGTTTGTAGCAATTTTTTTTTTTTTAATCTGCAGATTTACATAGTGCAATATTCAGAGCTGGGAAAAAAATGTTAAATTCAAATAAACCTCAGGATTGAATTTTTGGCTATAAAACAGATTGCGCTGAAACTTAATTGCATCCTTGGAAGCTAATCTAGTGGCCATTTGCACTGTGGGGGCACATTAGGGAGTTTTTTCCATTCACAGTTTTCTTTTCTAATATATATTCAAATGTAAGAGCAACTTCTTATTTTAGAAATACATCCCGAAATAAATCTATTTCACCTATTTCAGTGCAGTAACAGAGCCAGGCCAGGGGAGTTCTCTGTTTGCTGCTTTTGAAGGTGTCACCTTCACACAAAGCATCAGTCTGTTCCCCACTGCAGAGACCAGAATGGCCTTTGCTACCTGCAAAGCACACCACATTGCTGCTGATCCCCCTGCACTAATCACAGTTCTGAGCACTGATTTCTTTAATTGCACTGGTGAAATTTGAATTAAAATGGATGTCTCATTCGTTCCAATCTGACTGAATTAGTCTACAACAGGATTCCCTAGATTTTTGAAAGTGCTCAAAGTCTTTTAGACTCTTAAATGAGAGATCCATTTTTCCACAGGCTCTCTTGGATGAGAAAGAACAGGAATGGAGTGAGGGTTGTCTGCCTTTTTCTGAACATCCAGCCAGAGAAATACATAAAAAAAAGTCATCTTCCTGACTAATGAGGAAAGCCGCCCCTCTCACATACTTAGTGTATACTTTTGATAGTGTTTCTGGGAGATGGTGTACATAGGGTGACACTAATGACTTACATCAGTGACTTAGGGGCTTTGCAAATGTGCTGAAGTTTTTGTAACATAAACAGACTTTGTAGGTGGACGCCTGACTGCAAAGAACTTTTCAAAAGTGCTCTGAATTTCTTCATGCTGGCATACCACTAGTCAGTGCTTTTACACTAAGTAAGGACTTGGGTCTGTAACTGTAGTATGTCTTCAGCCTTCATAACTCAAGGAAGCAAGGGTGGAATAAAAGGCCATGGAGAAAGAGGCTTTTAGTCACCTGGCAGCTGCAGGGGGGAAGCAAAGGCAGGCGTGGGCTGTGACCATGTGGATGTTGAAGTGATGCCAGGGACTCCCTGATTTCATTATTCTCTACTGTGCTGAGAAGAAAATGGGCCCCTGTTCAACCTTTCTCTCACCACAACACCCCCTGTCCCCCTTTATTCCCCTCTTTTTCCCACCCTCCTTTTCCTTATCCTCAGGAGTTGCTTTTTCATCTGCTAAAAATTTGCTTGCCTCATCATGTCATCTCTTGGCAACTCTGTGTGAACAGCACAGTTACCAGAGCACAGACAGAAAATTTGGCCTTACAAAGTGCTCCCTGAGCTTGTACTCCATGCCCTGAACTCTTGTAATGCCATCACAGCTTGCCACCGCAGAGAGCAGAATTAAGCAGAGACTTTAAAGATAACCTCTCAGCTCTCAGCAGGTGTGTTTGCAGAGGGTTAGAACATGTCCACTTTTTTACCTCTTGCTCATGAATGACAATCCCATCTACCCCATGATTTATTTCTCTATATTGAAGAAAATTCATTGTTGATGAATTCCAATTTGCAGAGACCAAAGAGTTGAATCCAAAGGACTTTCACAGAGAAATCAAGGTTTGCATCAAAGGTCAAGGGAAATGATCAGACAAACAATCTGTCTTAGTCCATCAGGTCCATTATGCCTTGAGAAGATCAGACATACTTACTTTTGACTTCAAATTGGGGTAAGATCCTAATTTCTACCCATTTATTGTAAGTGGAGAGTAAGTAATTTCTTTGCTGTCACACAAAATAAACTCTAAGTTCCTATGAAAGATTTACTGAAGATAAATGTAAGTACTAAGCCTTTTGGTAAATTCTGACCAGAGGAGATAAGAGCAACATAGGTTAAAAAAGGAAAGCAAACAAACAAAACCAGGAAACAGTCAAAAAGCCTGTCTTTAGAGTTACAGATACCATTTTGATAACATTGCATTTTATATAGTCCAGAATGCTTCTCTTTTGCAATCACTGATACACTTATTTTACTTTTATTTTATTACAAAAAATGTTGGTCTCCAAAGGATTCCACCTGAAGCATTGGGAATATCTTTGTCCCAGAGTGAGAAAGAGCCTTACCTCCATTGGAAGGTGTCTCACAGCCCATGAATGCCTCTCACCTGGAACAGATAAGCCTACTGCACTTACACTCTTTACTTCTGTCCTGTTGGTGCTGACATGACAATTCCATGCATTGCTTTTTTTCAATGCAAAGAGGTCAGTTTTAATTGTCATCTTAAATGTAGTTGCAAATTCCAGCTGAATATTTGAATACCTGTTTTAGACCTTTTTTTTTGTGAGTGAAGAAAATTTCACAGCCTCGATTTCTACTGTTTTGACACTATCTTTTATGAAAGTGTCAGTCTCTGACTTGTAGTGCAATTATTGCAGTGACACTGACACCTGTATATTGGTGCTATTAACACTTCCATTTCATGTCGTCTAGATAAGAGCTGGCTCTTGGAAATCCTTCGGTTGAGTTATTTGCCTCAGGATGTGCCTGCAATGCCAAGATAAACAAACCATAGGATTTTTGGCTTTTTAAAGTCTAAATTAAAACCTTAGTTGTCTTTATATGTGACACATTCAGTGCACACTAATTTTCAGCTGAAACTGTATTTGTTATAGTTGTTATTTAATGTGTGGGGTTGATTGAGAGACACAGAGGACTAGAATAGTTTATATTAAATTCCTGCAGGAAACTCCTTTCTAAAACACAGAAATCAGTTCAGATTGCTGCAGTAGATATAGAATTTGGCACTTTCTAGCTGACTGGCTGTATGAATTTATATGTATTATTGCTGCACAATACAAGCAGCTGTCCTGGAGGGGAGAGGAAGAAATGCAATGCTGTGGAACTTCCAAAGGGCAGAATTTTTCCATGTCTCTAGGACACTAGTAAAACTATAGCCACAGACATTCTCTCAAAAGCTAATTAAAAGAAAGCCACAAAAAGTTTGCTTTTTACTAAGCACATTGCTTTAAATAGTTGCTTTAACCCAAAATAAACTGTGCTGCCGTTTGTGCTGCCATTTGTGCTGCCATGGGGTCATGTTCCATCTCGTAACCCTCGCTAACCACCTGTGCCTGCTGCTGCCTCCTTTGTGGTGACAGGAACATCAATATGATTTATGATGAGTCAGATGGGAGAGCAGATGGAACTGAAAAGTGCCTCACCTGAAAATACGATCTGCTGGGTCACTTGCACATGCTTGCCCCACATGGGTGTTGGTACAAGGGAGGCACCAAGAGCAACTAGACAGATAAAGAAACTGGCTGGCCTTGGCCTTGGTTCTGCATTACAAAAAATAAAGTATACTTCTATCACAAATATTCTCAGAAAGGGTCCACCTGTCCTGCTGCAGAGAGCAGTTTGAGTACAGGCTTGGTTTGTCTAGTCAGAAGGTTGGGCGAGGAAGAGTCAAGGACTCTCAGTTCCAGATTCTGGTGCCAGTTCATGACTCAGATACACAGAGAAGTATCGAGCTCAGCATCAAGCTCAGACTTTCTCATGGTTCTCATCACTGTTCCCACTCAGCTTAGTTCAGTCTGAATCAGAAGCAACTCTTTCACAGTCAGCAGAGTTATGCTGTCATAATACCAGCATGACAGGACAATTAAACCTTATGTCAATAATTACCCAGTTTCTTCACTTTAAGCATTCCCAACCATTTTAGCAATGCTTTCCACATCTTCCCCTTGTGTTGTTATCTTGCCTGGCAGACTGGGGTTGCTTGATTTTCCCCTGATGCCAACCATTGGCTTCAACATGGCTTTTGTGGCTTTGTTTGAGGCGTTTCAGAAGATTGCCAGTGCTGCGAGGTGGGTTGGCATCCTCCCCCTTGAGCAGTCTGGGAGAGTGGGAAGATGATGCCTTAACCACGATGCAGACGAGGAATCCTGGTGCTCACTCCCCTGCTCTGACAGGCACTCCAATGAAAGTCTTTTAATTTTCTCTCATCTGAGTTGTCCTTTTGAACTCCGATTTCACTAGTTTGGAAATGGTTTCTGCATTAATTAGTAGGTCTCTGCTCTTGAAATTTTCAAATCAAATGACT
This sequence comes from Petroica traversi, assembly GCA_025920805.1. Lineage (NCBI taxonomy): Eukaryota > Metazoa > Chordata > Aves > Passeriformes > Petroicidae > Petroica > Petroica traversi. The sequence goes on along the minus strand of JAHLSL010000012.1, from coordinate 9,438,822 downwards.
GACAACACACACACACATAGACGCAGATACATCTATGCTTATTCATTGTTATTAATATTTAAAAAAAAAATATCCTGGGTAGACTGCAGTTTATGAACCTGCATATGGTACCATAGAAAGAGGATAAATTAGTACTTCTAGTATAAATCTCTTTTGCAGTAAAATACATTCCTTCATGCTGAGAGCTGCTGAAATGACAAGTTTTGAAAAGCTTGCATCCACAATTTATTTATTTTTATACATCTTCCTCTTTCCCCAGTGCTGGTTGTGAGGTTTATTTAACAAAATGTAGTATGTACACATTATTCTGCACTCCTTGCAGCCTTCTGGTGAAAGAGCCAATGCTCATCTCAGAAAATTCAGAGTGCATAATCAGAGTTGCTAAAGGGTTTGAGTCAACGTTTTTTGAGTTCATTGAACAAATATTTTATTTACCTGGAGGAACCATCAGATGCAACATAGCAGATGGCTAAATATTAGTGCTTTGCCTATAAATATTTTAGAGACAAAATACAGTGCATAGCTGTTCCTTAACTTTTCTTTTCCTTTTTTGGGCAGCTTAAGCTACATGAGATGATTGTACCCACCGTGGCTTCCCATTGCTGCCAGATGACTGAAAAAGAAGACTTGAAGCTAAATTTGGGTGTGCTTTCTCTTTTGGAATACATTTAATATGCAGTTCCCTTTTCTTTCTCAATTCAAGCATAGCTTCTAAAGCATATCTGTGAATCACTCTTAAAAGGATCAACCACAGCCATTTCAAAGCATTGCTGCTTAACCAATTCAAAGCAGATTGACTTGTTTGCCTATGCTAAAGCAGTTTAACTGACTTGTTAATTTTAGATGATGTTTCCAGACAGTAGCTTTCTTACTTCAAGAGCCTGATGGATGTGATTTTGATGCCCTCAAGTCAGTAATAATTTGCCCTGCATATACTAACATGACATTAGGTATAAAGAAGTGTGTCACCATCAAGCCTTACGTAAACTTATTTTAGGCTCACTCACTACACTTAATTCTGTTCTCTCCCCATTCTCATTTTTCTATTCCCCTTTGATTTTCTGATAGTCTGGTCAGTTGTTTCAACAGCACTTTTTGTCCTCTCGAACAACTCTTCACTGGTTTTACATCACGCTGAGGTTCCTCAGTGCTGGCTGATCTTCCAGTGTCCACAGCCTACAGATGTGAGGCCAGCAGAGAGCTGTGGGAGGTTGCTCATCTAGATGTGCTATGGTAGAAATAGAAGTTGCCAAGAAACTATTATAGGTATTGAAAACAACATAACTTTAAAAAAAAAAAAAAAGAAGCACAGAGCTGATTTGCTGCCTAGACCCATAGGCAGCTTCACTGGGTAGAGCATTGTGGCTCTGCAGCTTTCTGGGACCAGCCCTGCCCTCTGCACAGCCTTGCCCACCACTGCAGCCTGGGAGAGGGAGGAATCAGGGTGAGGCACTGGAACCTGAGTTCAGTTCTCAGCTGTGTCAGGGATTTACTGTCACCTTGAATATGTCCTTATCTTCTGTTACTATTTCAGTGTGTAGAATAGGGAGAACATGTCCCAACTCCTCATAGAATAATTGTGAAAGTAAATCCATGAAAACATTCAAATACTGTTATAATAAATAATAATGCTGGTAATTTATGCTTGGAGTGGAACAGAAGTTCCTATTTCTACAGAGGACAGAGCTTATTCCAGTTTCCTTTTATAGTACTCTTTACTTTTCGGGAAGTGTTTCTGGTTTCCTAATTAAATAGTTTCATAAAGAGAACTCTTCTCCTTTGCTAGTGCACTGTAACCCAACAGTAGAGCACTCACAACACGTGTGAGGCTCCTGGGTGTCGTCTATTGGTCATGGATCTCTTGTGGTTCAACTTCAGGCAAGATATGTGAGTGGCCATTTAAAAGAAGACCATAATATGTAAATAAAAAGTTGCATTTTTGGGTCTTTGAAGATTCAAAACATTACCTCTGTCCTGTGCTCGATCCTGTTCCCACCAGAGGTGATAGGAGGTTTGCTGCTAATTTCACAGGAAATGGGTCTGGGATGGACTAGCTGTGATATTTAAAGAGAAACACTGCCAGCTAAGTAATAACTTCCAGAGCACTGGGGAAAGTAAGCATGTTTTGTATGTTTCTTTCTGAAAACACAAGACTCTGACTAGTCCACAGAGCCGGGCAGATTGCAGAGTTAGTGTCTCCCATGCTGGGGTTTGCTAAGCCATTCTGCAAAAAGGCTTCATTCCCCTAAGGGTGCTTTTGCCTTCCTCTACACTGCTGTCTTTTCTTCATCAGTGCAAGGCAGGTTGGCACCTGAGCTGCCACGTTGCATCCAGTGAAAGGAACTGTGCTCATGGAGGTAGCCTGAGATGGCAGACCTAAACCAGCTATATTTAGCACTTAACCAGAGTGAGCCTCAGTTTGCATGAGGAAAGATGGATCTGCTCAGGACAGATTTAGGAGTATGCACAGAAGCATTATCTCACATTACTATGTCTTCATTATTTCAACAGTGGCCTGTTTCAGCTGGCTGTAAGATAGCACTTCATGAGGCATTAGGCATAATTAAAATTAGCTTTTGACTGCCAAAATAAATAACCAGACTAAATGCATTTTCCTTTCCTTTTTTTTTCTTTCTTTTTTTGAGTTGTCTTTTTTCCTTTACTGAGTGGTACAGAGGTCCTTCAGAACTGTTTTTCCAAACCTTCTCAAGTTGGAGTAATCTAAAGCAGAGAGCGGGTGATCACCTGCAGTATCTGGGCTTGGTTCCATCCACAATAAGAGCAGATGCAAAATGAGGTGGGAGTTCCTGTTTGGGGAAAAGTGAAAAGCACAGTGCAAAAACAAAAGCCAATTTACAGCTTTTCTGTAAAGTCACTATGGAGTGACATTGTTTTGACAGGTGAGAGGCAGTACAGCTCACTGTACTGAGGGAAATATTCTGAGAAGCCAGAATATCCCTTTGTAATGTGTGTGTGGAAAGGAAAGTAGGCCAGAGAAAATCTCCTAATACAGTCATTCTTGCTCAACCAAATTTAGAAGATAGTATCTACCAAAATACCAACCTTTCAAAGCAACAATAATTAGGAGATTACCTGAGTATCCTTGCTTCACTTACCAAATCTGTGAAAAACTGGAAACTCAATCCACATGCCTACTCATTTTTGGCTATTATGCTGAAAGTAATTACATTATCAACCAACTAGTCAGACAGGCAAAAACCCATGGAGAACGCTACCATTTCACTGCTCTATTTAATGCATGAATGACCTTTTCATTTCATCTGCGTCTGACTTTTAAAATGAAGTAAAAGCAGAAAAACCATGAAAAAAAGGGGATGGAGGTGTTCGCTTTGTTCTTAGGTGCCATGCAAAGACACACTTTTGACCAGGTTTGCACTGAGAAATGCATGTGATTAAATACAGCCCTGCATGGTCCTCTGTGCCCTGGAAGCACCACAGCCTCTGTGTTTGTCACTCTACCAGACTGCCCAGAGCTGCCCCTCAGCAGGGCTTATTTTGGGTACTGCCTGGCTGGCACAGCTCCTACGCTGGCACTTGGGCAGCCTCCCCAGGTTTGCACCAGCTCCATGGTGATTTGTAAATGTACCCAAGCTCTGAACCAGTGTAGCATTTTTTATGCAAAGAGGGGAAGAGAGGAAAAAGACCTATTATGTCTGGTATGAAAGCTGTGTACCTTAACGTCTCTTTCCTGTTCTGTCTACCAGACTCTTGCTATAAGACACCAGTAGAAAACGCACTGAGGAAAATGAAAAGATTTCTATAACATCAGTGAGCTTTCAATCAGGCCAAAAGAGCAAGGTTATGCGGTTTTCTTGTCTGTTCCAGTTCTCCAGTGTCCACAGTGGCAGGCTGTCAAATCCAGTAATCCACATTAAATAAGCTTCTAGCAAAAAAATGGAAAAAGCAACAGTAACGAGTGATAAAACTGAGGGGAAAAGAAGAAAAAAACCCCCAAACCTAAACAGTTGATTTTTTCTTAAGTTTCTCAATTACTCAAGTAGTTAACAATCAAGCAGCTGCAACTGAAAATATCACTTCTCAGCTAAGGCCTTGTTTGTCTGTCATAATTCGCCTGTGGTGCCCACCAGTGGGATCAACCAGCCCAGAGAACCTCTTTTCCAGGCCTGGCAGAGGGTGTGACTGGATCATTTTGCACACTGTGGCCACCTGAGTAGCTTTGGGTAGCAGAGCTGCTCAAATTGACCCAGAGGACAGCAAAAAAGCCTCTGCTGTAATGCTCCCTATTGGGCTGACTACCCCAGACTTTTACTGCTCAAGCCTGTTGTTGCCCCTGCAAAGAGAGTCTGCCCAGAACGGGCACACATCTTAGCAAAGCTGATACTGCCCACGGTCTCCTGGGGTGCCAAGCCTTGCTGCCAGAGTAGTGCAGAAGAAAATCAGGTACAACTTAAGCACAAAGAAGCCAGAGGGTATTTGCAATGTTTCTTCTGTGGCCTGTTCCTTTCTGAGCAAAGTGCTCAATGAATTCACAAATTGTAATGCAGTGTCAGAAGAAACATAAAGGTAATATTATACTACTCCAGGTGCCAGGTGCAGAGTCATAGCAGAAAAGCAAACCTCACTGAACTGTTAGATGAGTCATGATGGATGAGTCAGAAACCCTTTCTTTCCTGCTATTCTGTTACCAATTTAGCAGGCTGCAAAACGAGAAAATGGAGTCCTGGATGACAAAGAAGAGATAATTTGTGAAAAATGCCCACAGCTTGTGGGGTAGATGAAAGACAAGATATAGCAATTAAAAAATACCAGGAGACACACTATGTGGGTACAGGGTGTGTCCTGGTTCTTCAAGCATTGCAGCAATTAAATCCAAGTTATCATTCTTTCCAGCTGTTTTCAGTGAGAAGAAGCAGGTGCCTTTTAAAAAATCACCAGTAGATACATTAGATACAAGCAGTGTCTTGCACCAAATTAAAAGCAAACATGGATTCTTTAGTGATCCTCAGTTTGCATCCTTTGTGAATTTTAGGGGCAGAAAGTGTTTTCTGCCAGAGAACTGTAGAAAACAGTGTTGTCTGTGGATGTCATAGCACTGAACAAGAGTAGAAGTTCAGAGGTTAGTGGGAGGCCCAGGTTCAAGAATAGTCACCTTTGCTTCTCTCATGTGGGCCAGACTAACCAGTGAAGTGTGTTTCTCGTGTACCCAGTGCAAGAAAGGCTTCATCACCCACCACATAACACCAAAGATAAAGAGTTAAATACAGCTTTGGGGCATATGAGAACCATCAAAAGTAAGTGAATTTGCATTTTGATTACACCAGAAATAGTTTGATAAACTAAAACAAATGGCTTCTTTAAGATTTAGGATTTTTGATTCCTCCTCTGAATTAAAATATTCTGTATTTCCACTCCAAGTGGTGGTCAGCAGAACAATTCTGTATAATAGGCCCACAAAATAAGTCGTGATTGTTTCCTGTCACTGCTGTTTTAAATGAAATACTTTAAAATGAGAACGGGGAGATGTGAGATGGAATAGGAGCTTAGATTCTAATGGCACAATTTGAAAGTAACAGAAATGGCTCAATAGCAACTTAACAAAGACCCTTGCTTGCAGAAGGCATCTCCCTGGGATTCTTGACAGTATGGCATCTACATTCTCCTACATTTCAGGAATTTAGAACGAGCTCAGAGGGAAAACAATTCAGAGAAAAACCACGAAACTTATTATGGGAAATGAAAAACAGATCATAGCAGAAAACTCTCATTGCTGTATCTGTTTCTTTCATAAAAGAACTGATTGAGGAGTAACACAGTCACTGTCAGTAAGTACCAGCACTGAGCACACAGCGTGAGTGAACTTTTCAGTCTAGTGGACAAAAGTATAACAAGATACATTAACTGAAAGGTAGACTAGGAATAAGGCACACATTTTTAACAGTGAAAGTAATTGAAACAATGTGCCAAGGACTTCAGTGAATTTTCCTTTAGTGAGAATATGTATAGAACGACTGGAAATTTTTCTAGAAGGCACCTAATTGAAACAAAAATTAATTCATAGAAGTTCAATGACATGTCATATACAGGAGGTTAGAGTAGATTATCAAAAATGGGCCTTTAGAGCTTTAAAGTCTAGGACTTTATGGAACATTGAAAACACATTAACAAATTTTCTTCCAGTAGAATGTCCTTAACAAAGATCAATTTCTCTATCTATCAATGGATTTCCCATACTTCTTCAGCACTGTCTTAAGTCTTTTCCAAATAAATTAGTTTGGTGTAGTGAGATCAATAGTGATTTCATAGTGCCTTCTCTTCTTCACCCCATCTCAGTTATTGAAAGAACTATCTAGACTAAATATAGACAATCTTTGTTTCCTTTTGAGAAACAACCTACCCAATTATATCTCATTACAGCACCTTTAAATGAAAATTTAACAAACATAGTAAAACTGCCAACTCAGAAATGCCAAAATCTTAAAACTTGTTTAAAAAATTAGCTCTGAACATTTTTCTGTAAGAGCTAAGTATTTTTTTAAAATAATTTTGTTTAGTTTCTAATTTCAGATTTTTTGTAGCTACATCAAGTGCAAAAGTTTTGGTCAGGCCATGTGGAAAATAATCTTTACTTGCTTTAATAGCTCTGCTGATTTTCTTTAATCTTGTCATGTGCTAATACCAAGTCTGGAAAATGTCAGTCCCAGAAAACAATCTTGTCAAATTAATAGCAACCAAAAAAAAACCCCCAAACCAAAATAAGAAGAGGAGTGGTCATGTTAGAAACTGAGCTCAGTGATAATTATAATGGAATTTTCGTGCATATTATCAGCTTGCCTGACCTAAGATGCAGACATTAGGAGAGCTGCCAGCAGAAGTTGCCCTGGAGATGTGCTGAAGCAGCCTGTCTTTTGATGCCTAGACTGTCTTTTCTCCCTGGCTGACTTCATTCACACGCCTCGTCATGCCAATTTACTCCAGTTCTTTCCCCTCCCTCTTCAGCAGTTGGATGTTGCAACCCATTTACAGTGAGGAGATTCCCTCACTGTGGGTGAACTTTCTGTTACCTGGCAGGAGAAATTCCTTGGGAATGAATGCAGTCTCAGTATCTGTGAAACAGCTAAGGGATTGGAGGTGTCTTTTCGAGACACTGAAGGCTTCTGATAAAGACCACAGCAGCATTCTGCCAGAACTGCAGAACGGTACTGATCCCATAAAATCTGTGGAAGATTTTGCAAGTAGAAAGTGACCATCTATGTTAGCTATTGGTTAATAACACTCCATCCAGAAAAGTGATGCATGCAATAGCTGCAAATGTCACAGGCTTTATGCAGCTCTACTCATGCTGCTGCAAAGAGTTTCTATGTTACCCAGCATGATAAGGCATAAAGAATTTAGACTGGGAATATCTGAGGTACTGTGAGATCAGCATGCTGCAAGAAAAAATGTCTTTTTTTCCTGCTTCTGTCTGCCTTTCTTCTTTCTCATCTGTATTCTTGATGTTTTGTGTCCATTAAAAGACCCTCAGGGGAAAGCTGAGGTAGAAATGTAGGGAGCCAAGCACACTCTTGTCCCTTTACTACTACAAAGAAGCGACTCAGTGACTTTTCCAATAGCTCCTCAGCAGAGCAGATCCCACAACTGCCTTGCTCTAAAATAGTCTCACCCTTGGAGATACATCCAGTTCCAGGACACCCTGCTTTTGCTTCTATTACATTCAACTTGGGTGAACCTGGATTACTGTCTGAAGTGCATTTCAGTGAAATAAAATAAAATAAAATAAAAATAAAAAGTAAAATAAAATAAAATGGCCTGTCACAAGTGAAATGGTTCAGGAATTAGCGAAATATTGTGGACTTAAAAGAATTATTTCTTTCCACAGTGAATGGAAGCCCAAATGTCTGTGAATCTCATTTCAACATCTAGAAGAAAAAGCTGCCAGCCTGGTTATAGTACAGATGATAATATTATGTTGTTTAATCCTATCTGGATATGTCTCCTTCAGTGGTTTCCTGCTGGTAAGCCACAGAGAAGAGAGGCAGTAGTAAGTAAACTAGAGGAAGTGAGATGAAATATAGTATGCTCCTTTGGTTAATTGGGGATTCATGTGAAGGATATTGCTAATTAAAACCAATGGTATTTTCTGCCATCTGGGCTTTAAAAACCAGTTTTCAGAGGATACAGAGGATGTTTTGTTTCACTGTATTGCTCACATCTTAGGGAAGCCACTGGGATGAAATATTAGTATTGTGGTAAACTGTGCTTGCACTTTAACAGCAACATGTAAAATAAGCACTTTACAGAGTGTGAGTGCATGGTTTCACTCACATAATGTCCAAATGAAAGGGCAGCTTGGGGTTAGAAAACAAAATCTACTTAGGCTACTCTGAAGTAGAAGAAACTGCCAGATCGTGGTGGTTACTGGAATAGGAGCTCTTGTGTTCAGCAGGCTTTACACGTGTGGCTCCAGGGCTGCTGGATCTATGCAAACTCGGAGCCTGGGGATTTGGCTGCAGTGCTGACCCTCGGAGCAGCCTGTGGATGGCGCCGTCATTCACTGGGAGCGTGTGAAGCCAGCCTTGCTCACAGCTGCTCACAGCTTTCCTCTGGTTGGCCAGAGGGGTTGAAGTTGCTCAAAAGACCTAGCCAGAATTCCCAAATAGAGCGCCTCACCTCATTAGCTGCATCAGGAAATACTGAGCAACCTCAGCAAAAAGATTTGTGAGTGAGATGACATCTTTATGCATTGGTGAGATCTTGTGCTCAGCACGCGCTTACTTCATCTGGATTCTAGGCTTGTGCCCAAGGCTGAGGAAACAAACCTAAACTTTCTTCAGCTTGCCTATTCCTGAGTGCCTTTGTCAGCAAAACGAGCCTCATCATGTGGATGCCGGATGTCTTTTCCACCTCCCACACCACTTCCAAGGATCCCAGTCGGACCCACTTCCCTAAGAATGAACAAAAAAGTCCACTTTTGTTGTCAGAGTTGTCTTTATGTCACTGGAAACAAAGTTAGTAGGCGGCATAGGAATAATTCCTTGCATGTCAACAGTGTCTGAAGACTAACTTCACATGTGGCTGAGCTGGGTACTTTGAAGTCAAATACAAACAGGAGAAGTGAAGAAAAGGTACTGCAGGAAATAGTTGGCACTCATATTGATCAGAGCTGGCCAACCTGTAGCCTGTGGGATGTCTGCTGTCTGATTTCTGCTTGCATGTTATCTGTGTAGCTGAGCTGGTATAATACCTTCAGGGTCCACACTGCCAAAGGCTGAACTGTCCTGCTGTGATTTATCCCAAATCTGTGGCAAGTGAGGGTCCTTCACTCGGCAATTCGAATAAATACATGCATCCTGCAAGCATTAAAACCTGAAAGTCAATGTCCTCTTTTTCCTACCCTTTGCAATTGTGTGTTTATCAGTTTTTAGTTTGGGCGAGAGATTCCTCTTCCTCTCACCCTGTTTGCTCTTGTGCTCTTGAGGCTTGAACATCCCTTTATTATTGCAAGAAGCTTCTGTTTACCTCTTTTCACCTGTGTTCTGGTTTCTGGCCCTTGTTCTTCTCTTGTTGTCTCCCTGAGGGTACACAGATGGCAGCCTGGAAGCCAAAAGGAATGATACTGGAGGAGTGAGAGAGTGAGATGGAAAAGGAGTAAGAGAGGTAAAAAAAAAAAAAAAAAAAAAAAAGCAAGCAGTGATCACAGCAGATTCCAGACTGTCCTATCAGCAAAACTCTAATACGTATCAGTGTGCTGCATCTTGTCAAGATACAGGTAATGATTATTTTTGGGAATGCAACCTAAACACCATTTAGCATGTTGGCTGTAAATGTTTAGACCTGTTAAGTAAGTAAGGGATCACAGTTCCATCACAAAGTACATTCTGTCAGCTGAGAAATACATTTATTTTTTTTTAATTCGCAGGCATTACCGCAGTTTGTTCTTTAATGGTGGATGTCAGCCTCAGAGGCACCACACAGCAGAACGCCTAGGCATTTCTCACATCCAGATTAAGCCCCTTTAGACAGGACAGTATGCAGAGGGATGAATGCACCCTGTGTGCAGGAAGGAGTTAATCTCATCACTGCAGTCGGTAGGGACTGAGCAGCCTTTTTTCAGAGGGTAAGGAAATGTCATGACTTATAGATAAGCATACTCTTCTTTAGGATAGTAGGTGAAACACCGAAATATTCTTGGAGGAAGCTGATTTGCATCCGAAGTGCTTTATAAAACAAGCCTTTAAAAGAAAACAGAATAAGTATATGCAAATATTGTTCTTAGCATACAAAATATTACAGCTATTAGTACAGTGCGCTACCGCCTTCCTAAGTTCGCACATGAAATGTAGCCAAGCTTACAAAAGAACCATTTAGCTGCACTGAGGGTGCAGGCGGGAGAAAATCAGCGGCAGCAGAGGTGGGTCAGGCACTACACGGGCGAGTTCAGCGCAGCGGAGCGGGAGCGCGGCCCCG
>JAHLSL010000012.1:9255463-9423376 GCA_025920805.1 Petroica traversi | reverse complement strand
GATTCTGTACCTAGCTACCTTAGACTGAAACATTTTGGAGTTGTATTCAAAAACATAATGCTTCACACCCTGCTGGGTATAGGGATGCCTAGGCTTGATGCCTTATTACTCTATTTCTTGTATTGTTTCAAAACTGTGCCTTGTGTCAGTGGGAATGCATTATTTGCCCTCCATTCGCTCCTTCGGTGGTAGCTCTGAAAGTCTTCAATCTTCAAATTTGATCTTTGAGATATCTTTTATTATTAATGCAAACATGTTTAAATCATCAGGAGCTCTAATGCATTATAGATATTTAAACATCACTTAGGGTCCACAACAGTTGATTTATAATTTATGTGGCATTCATATAAAGCTAGATTTAGAGAGGTCTCTGAATGTATTGTCTTGGTTTTGCATGCCCAGTGGGTTACCTTAGCAGGTCATGCAGCACTTAGATGTAACAAGAAGGAATCCTTGTAAGGTTGCCAGACTGTTTCACCAATCCTATTGGATCAATTAAAGATCACTTCATTCATGTATGCCAAGGATATAATGTGAAGCCTGGAACTAAACAAAACCTCAATTCTTTGTAGCAGGTATTTGCTCACTGTGCATATCAGAGTATTTTTAAAGGTTGATATTTCATTTTCCTGAAAGAAAGACAATATAGTCTTCTTTTTGTAGGCATTTACTGACATACCATTACTCAAGCGCATTGTGAAATACTCTTGCAAATGAAGAGAGTCAAATGAGGACCTACACAAAGCAGTGGTCAAACGGGCAAAAGCTTCTTCTTCTTCTTCTTCTTTTTCTTTTTTTCTTTTGACCTTTATGTCTGAACCAAGGCAGTTCATTTTTTCACTTCCAGCTTCATACTTGACATAGGCAGGCATTGCACCTAAGCTCTTTATCTGCAGATCACCAGTTCAAACTGCAGGAGAAAGGAAGTGTTTGCTCCCTGCCTTGGCTGGAGTTAGAATTATATTTAGATGGTTGGATGCTTAAATATTTTCAGTAAGTTCCTACCTTTCACTGCTGAGAAATCTAGTTTGGTAATATAGAGGGAGAAATGCTATGCTGTTATGATAATACAAGTTACAGATTGTGGAAAGAGGGTGGGGCACTGGGCTATCTAGTTTCTCACGTTAGTCACCCGAGATTACCAACAGTAGCCGTTTTGACAGCTTGAAATGAAATCAGGGTTTGACAAATGCTCTTTTCTCCTTCTATGCAATTTTTGCTTTACAATTTAAAATGCTTTGCAATTTTAAAATGTTTGGGTAAGCTGGGCTGTGGATCAGTGAAGTGGAGATGGCTGTTTATTTTATATATGTTGCAATACTGTCCTCAGAGTAGATTTTTTTTTTGTATTAGGTAACATAGTTTATATCTGGTTCTTTAAGATGTTACCTCTTGCAAAATCGAGACCAGCTTTAGTTTATCTCTTTATTTTCAAGAGAATTTTCATCCTTTTATAAATCTGGAGAGTTCATGAAGTTTAAGGTAGCGGTGCCCCTGGTAGTCTTTTTCTACCCTGGTTTTTCTACCTGAATTTTGTGAAAAGAGTGTGAGGACTGTCTACCAAATCCAATAATCCAATAAGAAGAATTTATGAGGGAATTTGTATTTAGTAGATGGAAAAGTATGTTTCACAGTTGTTTGTTTGTTAAACACTAGATGTTCACATATATTGCATTAAGAATAACATTAACTCCTGATGACATTCAGTGATCATGCCATGTGACTGGTTAGATTTTTAAGAATTGTCAGGTTTTCACATGAATAGCCGTCTTTTTTTTTTTAGTTTGTTGTGAAAGAGCAAACTTAAATGTCTGATTTATCCTGACAGAAGTAAATGAGAGAGAACCTGCCTTCCTTTGTAGTAAAGCATTGACCCCAGATTTAAAGCTACTTTGAGACATAATTGAATGAGCAGAAGATTGAAAAGGATTATTATAATTGGTGATACTCTTCTAGTTTTTAGTTAGACAGGACAGCAGTAGGCAGAAATGTCATTGTGATTAGTTTGCACCATGGTTCTTACTGGGAGATATGTAGGCTCTTGTTTGGATCATGAAACTGTAATTACATCAGCAGTTAGCTACTAAAGATTTATAAGTGGATTCTTCTGGTTTTCTGGAGTTTCTTAAATAATGTTCAGTGCATGCATAATTAAAGGTTTTGTTTAAAAAAAAAGTCTTGAATCCTTATAGAGGTAATGTTCTGAACATGTAATAAATGTAAGCAGCTGCTTACATCTTTCTGGGTAGGCAAGCAAACAGCTTTGTAGGATTTGGTGCTTGTAAGACATTTTCAGATTGGTAGATGTTTGAAATGAAGTAAGCATTTATTTTAGTGCTGTTAACTGCGGATTCTGTGTTCCTTTGAAAAAAAACCTGTAGCTACTTTTTTTTTCTTTTTTTTTTTTAAGCTGTGACTTGAATTGTAGAAAGATACTGTAGCTATTTTTTGAAAGTGAGGGAATCTAGGAGGAGGCTAGAGGAGCAGTAGTAAATTGGCTTGTAGTAGCTGAGAGGCTGGAAGGTGGCAGTAGCTGAAGTTGTCTGGCTGCCCCTCCCCCTCAGCAGCTTAAATAAAATTCTGAGCACAGGACTTGGAGTTTTGCCATTGACTTTGAATCTTTTCTTATATAATGTCTTCATTTTTGTTCTGGATCCTGCAGAGTCCCATACCCAGCCCTGCAGATATTTGTGTAATGCTCCTGTGTTATTTGCTGTTTGTTCTATTCTCCCCCTCTCCCTTTGCTGCCTGAATTCTCTCTGGCACAGTGGCTGTGGATTGTGATAATGCCTGCCTGCATTTATCTGCATCGTGTGTCCTAACATAAATCCCATCAAATCATTTTCATATAACTTACACCTGAAAAGTCATATTGTGAAATACCTATGATTCAAAGACTACCTAAAAGATTACCGATACAAAGCTCTCATAAAACTCCTCAATTTACTCTTCCATTTTCCCTTAGTATCACCAAGTTTTTCTGAACCTGACACAAACTGTGATGAAATTATAGAACCGTTTTACATATTACAGAAACAACAGATTACAATACTTAAAAAGCTTTTATAAGGAAAGGTGCTCTGAGAATATTAGACATTCTGTGGCAGGATAATTTAAATGCAATAAAATGTGTTCTAATCCCTTTATAAAATTTTTCTAGTGGTTTGGCATTTTTTTGGTGTTTTGTTTTTGAGTTGCCTTTTTTTAAACATTTGTTTATTCCATAAATATGAGATGGGAAGGAGATTCAGAGCCACTTTATATTTCATTTTGGATTTTTACAGTCACTTCAGTCAAATCTGATAAATTGTGAAGGGATTTGACAATGAAACGGCAATTTAGGTGAGTAAGGGCAGAGTGAAACATTCTAAAGTACGTGTTATAGGTGCACATAGTGTTAAAATCTTTTTTCTCTTTTTCCCTTTCATGTGGGAATAAAAAGAAGTACTGATATTAATGCATTATTAGGAAATAGTCACTGAAAAGAAACAGCTCAATATCCTATATTTTGAGAGAAAGGTATTTGTGAAAGATAAGAAATTTCATTTGGGGTTTTTCCAGGTTTGTTTTGATTTTTTTTTTTTTTTTGCATCTGAGAGTTGCAAGTTATTTAATCACTTTTCTTCTCTGCTTGTTCTCATTTGTGACTTTCTGTTCAAAATTTCCTACTTTTAGATACCTAAAGTGCATTAAAGGAAAAGAGCACTCCTGTGCTTCTAGTGAGTTTCGTTCTCAACACTGAAAATGAATACGTGTTATGCTTTAGCATGAAATCCCATTGTAATAGTTGTGTGACACAAAAAAAAAAAACAAACGGGGGAAAAAAGAGCAGGAGAGTGTGTCTGTGTCAATGCATACATTTTCATGCCTAATGTGCATATCATCTAGGGTGTGTAAGCAAGCATATGTATTTTGCTGTGCTGCTCTTGCTTGTTGCAGTGGCAGCTGCTCTTGAAGGATTAGGAGCAGTTTGCAGTGATCAGGTTGTCCATAGTCTTCTGCTGTAGTAAAGTAAGCCTTGGTTTTACTTTGTAAGGCTGTCAGGACAACAGCTTATTATTCTTGCTCCTCGTGGTGTTTCCCTAAAGCAATGGAGGGAGCTGTTTCAAAGGCAGTGCCTGCCTTGCCTCACTGGGCTGCAGGATTGCCAGCTGTGATTGGGGTTCAGCAGGATGCTCTGGGTTTGTCATGTAAAACTTCTAATTGATGATGAATGCAAACTCAGTGTGAGAATAATTTTTCTTCGTTGGACTAGTGGGAAACAACTCATTGTATTTACAAACCCATGGCCTATTTTCTCCTTAGTGTTGTCATTAATCTTCTGTTCTCTTCCATCTGAGGCTCAGAGAAAAATGTTTGAAGTTTGGCAGTATGGAACCTGTGATATGAGTTGAAACAAGGTAGGAATTAGTTGAAAGCTATGTTGTGTCAGTGTGCTGCAGTCTGACACTGGAGTTAACAAGTGAAACCAACTGGGGATTTCTGTTAGGTTGAGTTTGTGATGTCTTTGACAAAAACATCAGGTGAAGTTGGTGTTGAAGGATAAGCCCCACAGTAACTGTTGAGGCATTGGCATTTTGAAGAGCTATTGCTCTGGTCTTGTTACATGGTAAAATAGAAAAAGAATGCATGTTGTTAAATACAGCAAACTAAATGACTACAAAGTCATTATCTGGATATGGTCATTGTATGGAGGAGGTGCAGATATTTTTAACTGCAATAACTTTTAGGCTGTTGGCATGTTCAGGGGTGGGAAACTCGTTGAGATGTGCAGCAGAGAAGATTACATGAAGCCTCAGCTTTTAAATAGCTGAGGATTTTTTGAATTGTTATTTCATAAAATATGCTAACAAATGGGAGTTATTTTGGCTTCCACAGCCTCCTTTATATTATTGTTATAGAGAGATTCATTGGTTTGATCCAACTTCTTTGACCTGAGTTGAGCTGTATAGTCAATTAAGTGATGTCCAGGTACTTAAAATTCTTTTATCAAAACAGTAACCTTCTATTTCAAACTCCCTTTTCAGACAACTGAAACAACAGTCCATTCACAGAGTAATTTGGCAGAGATACAAAGGCATCTGCATTCAGTTCTGGAATCTGCCTGGCAGAATTAGAGATTATTTGGATAAACCTGTCAGTGTTCAAAACATTTTCTCTCTTGCCTGGCTACCATTTTTTTGGGAACAGGAAGGTACTCCAGAGATGAGTGTCTTTCCCCTCTCAGATCCTCTGCTGTTTCTGTCCCCTCCCCCCAAAATTTTATTAGTATTTACACATCTTTGAATCTCACAATCTTGTTTGCATAGGAAACAATTTCAAAAGATTATTTTTAAGGTTGGTGAGACGAGGTGGAGTAAATTCAGTGATTGGAGTAATCCATAACAGTGTGTGAACAAGTTTGCTCATTTCCACTTCTCTTTAAATGTAGAATTTGAGCAGTTTGTTACCAGAAGGAATCAGGATAGATGAGATTATCTAAATTGTCAAGAGCTGTACAGGTGGTTGCTCAGAGTGCTACACTGAAAAACCTCAAATACAAATTGAGCTCAAATATTTTCTGTTCAGGATGACAGTGATACTGATAGGCTTATCCTGACATTCTGAGCCAGCCTGCTGAACCTGGACCCCTGGAAATCATTGCCTCTTGTGGGGATTTCTGAGTGAAGGCCAAACTCTGAGATTGTCGGATTAGTTTGTGAGATTGTCAGATTTCATAATTTTGCTAATGTCTGTTTCTGTTACACTTGAGGTGCTTTGTGCTTTTTCTCTGTGGTTGTTTAACCTTTGAAATGAAGGTAATGTGAGCATAACTATCCTTGAAACTTCATCTGTCAGATTCTGCTGAATCAAAAAGGCTCAAAAAATCTTGAGGTGGAGGGAGGTGTTGCACTGAATGACTGCATAAGCCGTTTTTCCTTAGGAAATAAAAAACTGGTGACCACTCTTTCCATTATACTGATCTGCAGCAAATAGGTACTAAATTTGAAAAGTGTTTTGCTTTTACTTTGTATTTCACTGCTGTATTTTTTAAAGTATTGTTACATGTATAATATTGCATTAAAACTATCAATGTACAGAGTGTACCTTTGTGCCTGATAATGGGTGTACAAACCATGTCTTTGTATATACAAATTGCTAATTGAGTATCTACCCTTGCCTTGTGGCTGAGTATTAAAATAGGATATTTACATATATGCATAATAATTCTTTCTCCTGGAGAAAATAGATGCTTAATGGAAATATTTTTCTCTTTTTTATGTAGGCTATACCCAACAGTATCAATATTCCTATCCACTCATTTTCCAGTGTTCAGCATGCCTGTAGGTCAGAGGTGTTTAAAGTTGCAAGTTAGAGATTTTCTTTTTTTTTCTATGTCAGCTGTCTCGATTGCATCTCTCAGTACAATTGTATGGATTCTTTATAGCAGCTACAGTAACCTCTGCAGGGAAAATTAATAATAAATGTCTAAAATATGTTAGATATTTGTCTTTGCGACTTAATACCTGGTTATAAGAATAACAACTCCACAGGATAAACCATTTTCAGCAAGAATTGTCTTCTGTGGGTGTGAACATTTGCTCAACTATAAATGCCCTAAGTAGAGGTCATTGTATCTGTAGTTATAAAACTGATCAATTAAATTAATAAATAAGTTTAAACTTCCTTTAAGAAATCATTTTTATTGCTTTGTTTGTTACAGTGTGAAGTTTTTCCTATTTCATGATTCAAGTATAAGGTGGATAATGACTTTAGGTTTCCTTGGATGGGTGATGAAATCAGTTTTTATTTTCATGGACTATATTTACAGATTCTGAAACTTAAACCCATTTCATACATAAACATATTTTTCTCTAGTCCTATGTTTTCTTCCTTATTAGGAAGGAATTTACTGGAGTTGTTTTTGTTTTATGTTGTTTTGTTTTCTTTTTTCCCTTGGGCAGTAATTAAAATAGTCTCGTGTGAAGTTTCTGAGTGTCTTTTATATACTTATTTGTAGTCATGGGACCTTTCTGTGTACTACTGTAAATGCCATCAGATTAGATTAAATATTGCTTATGGCACTTGGACCATCATTTATCTTCACCTTATCCAGGCTTTTAGCATGACTGTCAGGCTCAAAACGCAGCACTTAATTTTGTATTCCACCTGGAGACAAGTTACAAGTGGAGCACTGTGCTGGGAGCTGTTTGGTTTAGTACCTGGATCAGTGACCTGGAGGAGAATGAAGTGTGTCCTTACAGATGAAGTGTGTCCCTGCCACATTTGCATGGGACAGCACCTTGTGGGAGGAGCTGGCGCATTCAAGGACAGCGCTGTGCGGCTGAGAGAGGCTGCAGAATGGACTGTGATGAGCCCTGGGACATTCCACAAGGATCCGTGCAAGGATAAATGTTCTTACCCCTTGCCACTGGCCAGGGTGGGTGTGACCTCCTGGGAGGCAGCTCTGCTGGAAGGGACCCGCACATTCTGACACACAAGTCAGCATGGCAGGTGGCACTGACAGTGACAATTGCCAGCAGCAGTCCAGGCTGGATAGGCAGAGGCAGAGCCAGTGGATTGCCAGTACTCTGTATTCTTTAGGCCACCACTTGGGATATACCCCATTCAGTTTGGGTTCCCCAAATATGTAAGAAACATGGAGCAAATTGAATCTAATTAAATGGAAAATGGAGAGAATGAGGGGCTTGGAGCACATAAGGAGAGGCTGAGAGAAATGGCTTTGCACAGCCTGGGCATCAGAAAGCTCAGGGGGTGCTTAAAGCTGCCTCACAAGGTGATGCCTAAGAGGTGATCAAGAACACAGAGCCCGCCCTTTGCAGGAGGAGCAGAGACAGTGGTGGTCACAGTCTAAAACAGGTGAGGTTCTGATTTGGCACCTGCAAATAAAAATCACCCTAAGGACACTGAGGAACTGGGATAGGTAGCACAGGTTGTCAGATGTACATATTTTCAGTTTATTTTTTTTTAAGACTAGGCTGGACAAAGACCTAAGCAAGTTAGTCTGAATACAGTGTTGTTGTGGCTCCAGTGTGAATAAATCTACGAAATATCACAATTTTCTTTGTGGTATCAGTTGCTCTGATAGTTGAGAATTTTAGTTGATATTCCATCATACTGTGATTCCACTTTATCATAGTACAGAGTGTTTCTCTATTCCAGTATTGTGAAGATCTTCTTACAAGACCCATTATGGTCTTGTATTATCACCTCATGTTATATATTCTTTGTTTAATCCAGTTGACAAGAAGTCCCAAGTAAATTATTGGCAGTTAAATGTTTTATAACTATAGAACTTAACAATAAAATAAGTGCTTAAAGACAATAGCGTGTCCTCTCAGCTTTGGCTTCAGACATACTTTGCTCACCTTGTCATTGAATTTTAAAATATTATTAGCAATACTAGAATTTGAATGTATGAATTTCTATTGAGCAATTCCATTGGATCCCTTCCAAAAACCTTGATTTAGTGTTAAAGAGCAGGATGTGAATTTTAAATTGGCTCTCAGCAAGTCAAGCTTAGATTTGTATTTGGTCCTTTTGCTTTGACTACTAATTTGAGTGTGGTGGAACTTGTGATAACCCTTGCTAGAGGTACCCATGTGGCTGGGAAAAAAAATAAATCTGTGATTTGTCTGAGTATTTAAAAATACAAATTAAAAGGGTTCAATTCTGAAAACATCTTCTGTTTGCACTTTTTAAATGTTCAGGCTTAAACTCTTAGTTTCATTAGCTATAAACAACAGCCAGCAGAACCTCAGAAGCTCGAGATGATTCCTGCTCTTGCTCAGCCAGCTTTACAGTGGTTATGCTTTTAAGTATTTCTGTGTTTACCAAAGCATGAACCAGACCTTCAGATCCCTGTTTTGGTTTTCAGAATCCATTTTATTAAGTGTTTAAAATTTCAGGCGTTTGTATAACATTCGGCTTCAGTATGAAAGAGGTTGCAAATACGTGCTGAGATAATCAAAACAAACAGGAAAGGGAATGGAAAGAATTTCCTTTAGGGTAAAATTCCTTAAAGTTGAACTAACCCTGATAGATAGTGCTTGTCAGTTGGCAGGGAAAGTTGGGACTTGCCTTTTGAAGATTTTTTTTTTCTGAAAGTGGAAGAACATGGAAAAGCTCAGTCAGATGTCCTTTTAAAGATATGCTTTCAGCAAAATGAATTAAACCATCAACTGTATTAAACTGATAAATCTCCAAAATTGTTGCATTAAGACTGATGATAGGAACAGATCAGCAGCCCAAACCTGAAACCTCCTTTGCCTTGAACTGAGCCACTTGTTTCTTTTATAATCCACTTCCTATAGAATATAACTACAGTTGAGTATTTACTTGTTCTCTTTCCAGTATGGTGCTGTGTCAGATTCTTCCTTAATTCCAGGTTGTACCAAAACCAATCTTTTAAATTGATGACCTGATCTAAGAATCTTTCTACTGTGTTGAGGGGAGCTCTTGTAGCAGCTTCTCCTTGATGCTTGTGGGAACCCAGTGAAGCAGTAGCTCTTGCTGAGTTCCTGGATGGGTTGAATATGGCTTATGTACCGAGCAGTGACAGTAATTTAAAATACAATCTGCCCAGAATTTTCATGGCTATGACATATGAGCTTCCTTCCTCTAAATTGTGTTCTTTCATGCAGTCCAACTAATCTTTTGATTTTATCAAGGTTGGCACAGTTGCTAATGGAATATGCAGGGGAAAGCAGACCTTCATGCAGCCTAATGTCAAACCAAGCTCTTTAGCTGGCCATCTCTCCAATGAAAAAGTGTAGATTTCCTGCTTTTTGCAAGTCAATGTGTCTTGTGAAGCCTTCAGAACTAAATAATTCATTAGTGAGTTTAGAAAGTGTGTTCATCGGCATTTTATTTTCAGAGCAGGACTAAGCTGTTGAAATTAATCTCCTGATCTTTCCACTTAACAATATTTTGTTTGCATGATGGAGCAGTTTTAGAGAATGTAAAATATGTTTCTCTGTAATGAAACTAACCCAAATAAAATATTGACCTTAACTTAAACTGCATTTCTAATTCTGGATGCTATACAGTGTGATAGAGTAATTGAGAAATGGAAGTTAAAAAGAACACTGCTGAAGCTGATGTGCTTTACAAAAATTTAAGGTGAATATTTCAGAAGAAAGCAAATAGCAAAATGAAACAAAGTTTATGGAGTAAACACTTATTTCTCAGTATTCAGGAAGTAAATATTTTCTCTAACTTGTTCTGACTTGGACATAATTATAAAAATATTGTGTCTTCATTTTGTCAAGCTCACTCAAATTGAGTTGAGTAATCCAAGATATAGTTATTCAATGGAAAGGGTACCTAAAATAAACAAAATCCAGAAGAACCCCCACATTATGAAGGAAAGTGATTGAGAACTGTTGTGCTGCAGGTTTAAAAGCCCTCCCCTCATCTATTCTCCCTTTTCTCCTCAAGTATGGCTGTTACATAAATTCTTAATGGAATGATCACAGTCTTGTAATGGTGACTTTTTCAGTGTTTAATTTTTATAACTTTTGCTTGCTAGAGTATTTTGACTCACAGACTCACAAAACACATACCAGTGTTTTGGTTACTTGCACCAAAATAAAAACACAGTTTGCTGTATTTGCTTTGTATTTTTTCTACTTCTTTACTGGGTTGTTTTGGTTTTTTTTTAATTTAAAGTAGCTTTCAACAAAATTGCAACTAATTGCCAGTAGCCCAGCTGATTTATAGCAACAATATAAAAATTCTCATAGTCAAGCTGACCACAATAAAACCTTGCAGTTATGAGATATTATGAAACCTAAAATCTGAGCTTCTAATAAAACGTTTATGGCCTTCAACCCTTTTGGCAATAAATTTTAAAAAGAAATCTGTTTAGAATGCATTTTTTGCTTAAACTTTAATGACATAATTTCTACTCTAATACTTTTCTCCTCCCACATAGAGTCTTTCATTCTGCAGTAAAAGTTTTCATGCCCTTCACTTGTGCTCTATTCCGTCTCCCACACTCCTCCGCTGACTTGCCATTACCCACTTGTGGAACAAAAAAATGCCTTTTCTTTGTTGAAAAAGCGTAGGGCTGTGGTGCAGCTGCACAGCTCACTGAAACCCTGGGTGGTTTTACTGTGCCCAAAGGGGCCCAGTGTGTGGTTTGTGTCTCTGGAGGCAGAGCACTCCTCCTGCTGAAAGGCTGCTGGCTCTCAGCTCCTGGGCACCTTCTGGCTGGGAGGTGTGTGCTCAGATTCGCACTCTACCCATAAGGTTTGACATTTATTGCAGCCAGGAGGATGTGCTCTCAGCCCCTGAGTGTCCAACACCACAGGGTCCCCCTTGTCCACTGGCAATTTGGTGAGATTCCTTTTCAAGCCAGCCATTTTAAAAGACTGGAGTAGAGGAGTAGATGGAGTGTGGTTTTTGGTCATAGAGAATGTTCTGTGCTTTCAAACAACTTGGACTTCAAACAATTTTCTATCTCAGCAGTTACAGGAAATAAAAACATTGCAGGAAGTTCCAAAGACCAAAAGTCTGTATATGGTTCACAAAGATGGTGGTGGAGGAGGGGGCTGGAGAGGGATTGTTTGTTTAATGGACTTTAAATGCCTAAATACTTCTCAGAGTACATATCTTGTTATTTTCTTTTTTTCCCCTCTATTTAATACCTATAGGGCTTTTCTCATACAGATGAAGTATTAAAATGAAAAAATGGTGTGATGATGAGGTATGGTGGCAGTGAAAGCCTCTTGAGCTTCTATGTCATCAATATTTTGAATACTTTAACAGAAAGATTTTGTTTCATGTAGAATCAGGGGGGGGGTTTCATTCTTTTAAGATCTTGCCTTAAACACAGAGTTAATATGTATACTCTGGAAGTTGTTCATAAGTTTAATGATAACTCTGCTATCTTTGACAGAAATACCTTCACTTTTCTTTTTTCTTCTCTTCTATGTGACTACCATAAGCACTGGTATGTTTTTAATATTAGTTTTGTAATCGAAGGTGAACAATTTGTAGAACTTCCATACTACAAGAACATGGAGAACCTAAGTTAATAAAGATGCCTTTATCTTGTTTGAAGAGTTGATAACATTCATATTTAAGAGGCAAGAAGGTGTAAGGCAATGTTTTATGGAATGTTAGTATATTAACATGAGTTTCTCTCCACATACTCATGGGCTGTATAATAGGTGGATATTTTTGCCTTTAAGGTGCTCTTGAGGAAGTGAGAAGAAAAATGAATGAAAACACATGGAAAATATTAAAATATTCATTATGAATACCCCCATTTATCAAAAATGCTCTCAGTTTTTGTTAGATTAAAGTAAAGGTTCATTTGAAAGAAAAAAAATCACTGCAAGGTTCATTGTTACACATTAAGCACTAGATGAATTTAGATGGTGGGGATTTTTTTTTTCCCCTTATACCAAAAGAATGCCATTCAGTTCTTTCCTGACTGCTCTTTGGTAATTAGAGATGGGAGCTCAGCTCTGTACTTTGTGATAATTGATATTTTGAGTAGAATATTTAAGAATTTGGGATTTATATTGAGCAAATCTCAAGTTTGCTTCAGATGTCTTTTCCCTGTTTTTTTTTTTCCAAGACTAATTTTCCATTATTATATTGTGAGCAGTTTATAACAAAGTGATGGCCCATTTGTGTAGTAGTCCACAAGTGAGTGACTATTCTGAATGCCTTAACCTTATGGCCTTCACAGAACAAAAAAATGTGTCTGAAACTTAATGCTGTCTTTTGTGATTGAGGGACATACAAGAAAAAAAGAAAAACTTGCAAAGTGAGTGTCTCTTTGTACAGAGCTGTCACTGCTCTGCTTGGCTGATATAGATTCTTTTCAGCTGTCATTTTCTGTACAAAAGAGACAAAGCCTGTGCCTGGACTTACTCCCACTGTCTTAGTCCAATTTTTGTCTAAAGCAGGGTCTGATGCCTGCAAGATTATTGACCATTTGTCCCATCGGAGTGCCAAGGTCTAGAATCTTGACTTTTCTGTGTTTTCTAAGTTCATGGTCAGTTTTTAAAGTATATTTGTTTCCATAATTAACACTAGATACTATTTTTCTCTCATAGCCGGGGATATTAAAACAAGAGTCAAGTAAAAAAAGCAAAACTATTTTGCTCTCTTCATAGTCCAAAGTATCTCAGATGGCCTTCTATGTTCTTTTGTTTTGTTTTGTTTCTTTTTGTCTATACTTCTTAAAAGTAGGTTAACTTGAAAATACTTTGGTTTTCTGCAAAAACCAGTACCTGTTTTTCTCTTAAAAGTGTGAGCTGCTTAAAAATCCTATAGATGAAACAAGAATTACTGCCCCTTTTCTGAAAGGGGAAGATGTGCCTGGTGATATTTAGGATATTTGTGAAAGAGGCAAAGGGTGCATAATGCAACTGAACAGTTGCCGAAAAGAAATAAAACAAAACAACAGTAATGATGATCTTGGGCTGGGAAGCATGGAAATCTTTGCCACATGTGAGAGGGGTGAGTGGTTTGGGCATGTGTGTTCGGGTGCCTGTGCACACATCTGAAACGTACAAAGAGCAGTAAGACATAACTATGAGTGGCTGATTCATTTCTGTTCCAAGTGGGCAAAAGAAGCAAAAACTCTCAGGTCTGAAACAGCACTGGTGAGAGTTTTGTTGTTGATCTTGGGTTTCTAAGTCGGCAGAAGGAGACACTTTATCCTTGGTCTGTGATGTTTATGATTTAGAATTTTTTTTTGATTGCTAGGTATCTACTCCTGGTAAAAATATTATACTGTTTGGCTGCAGGTTTTTATTACTTTTTCATTCTATTGCAATTTTTTGGCATGAAATAAATAATACAACCTTAATGGGTATAAATTGTTATATAAATACATTTTTTTTGTAGAGATAAAACTGTGTGGTGGCAAACACAGTTTTGAAATATGTTGTAGGTCAGTATTTTACTCCAGTCTTCTTCCTTGGAGAAGGTTTATAGTAGAAAATTTTGTCTTGGTTTAGTTTTGGTTCAATGGCTGAGATAAAGACCATGTTTCTAGAACTTCAACAGCATTGAAAGTCTTTTTCAAGTTAATTAAATTTCTCTGATGTAGTGAACTTTTTAACAAGACCAAAAGTCTGTGCCCATAACAACATGGCAGACCAAGGTGCTGAATGAATAAGGGAGACTTGGTTTTGAGGCAGATGTGGCATGGCCTGGTGCCAAAGCTGTGCTCAGCCTTTACTGGGTAGCAGAATGCACAAAGGTGCAGAGCCTTGCTGTCTTTCTCAGATAAGTCATCTGTACATTTGGGTGTAAGAGACAGCAAGGAACTTGGTGCCTTTTTAAGGTGCACAACATTCATTATTTTAATTTGTATTCTCTCCTGTGCATGGACTAGGAGTATGAACCTCAAATGAGAATGGTTGGGGGAAAAAAATTGAAATTTGTGGCTTAAAAACACACACATTGATAGAATGAGTTGCTCTCTTTCTATAAAGGTGGTAATTAATTTTTTTTACATAAAACTTTTTTGAATATATTGATACTATCTTAATATAGGCTACTAGTTTTATAACTTCATTTATTTTGATTTTCTTAAATAAATATGTCCAAAATTTGCTTACTGTTGGGTTATTTAGAAGTAGATGGGTCATATCTGAACCGTGTTGAAATCTGTTAAATCTTAACTGTGGATTTGAAGAGTGTAAATGCCTTTTTAAACAGTTTTTATTACTTTGATGTGTGCTGATATCTAAACAGTGTAATTGTGTGTAGAAATATGGGGAGGGGATTTGTCTTCAGGCCAACTTTGTTTTTTTTCACTGATGTCATAGGTGACTATTATTCCAGTTTCTCAAATACTGAATATCTGCAACTACTCTACAGTTAAGGGCATTTATGTAAGTTCAGAAGCAGATGGGCTTTTTAAATACATAAACTCAGGGTCTGTCCTACTGAAGGAGAAAAAATTGCTGTATGTGGCACATGGAGAAGTGAAAATGTTATCCCTGCTAATTATTCAATAATTTAGATGTGTTGTATTTTTTTTCCCCCTAGGCAGTAAAATCTAAAAAAATCCATGAAAAACACTGCTTTCACATATTTCTGGTACAGCAAACAAGCCTGGTTCTTAGCAATTTTGTATTTTACAGGAGGCATGGTATTATCTGTGCCTCTCCTCATCTCCCTTCTCATGCAATAGTGCCTTTGGGAGGCTTCTAGTTTGATTGACAGGCTGGCATATCTAGGCATGTCTGAAATACAAACTGTGTATTTTGTTCAGAACCATACAAACTGTGCCATATTTGAAGTAAGCTACTGAAGTTTCATCTGCAAGAGCAATGACCTTCACAATTTAAACTGGGAAAATTGTACAATCAAAAGTCTTGGGTGGTTATTTATTTATTTATTTGTAATAGAAGAGAAAAAGTATCTATCAAAGGTAAATGGAAAAGAAATTGAAATGAGGTAATCCTGACCAGAGACTAAGCTTTAGTTTTAAGTTAGCTTTGTTTTTGCCATTCAGTAAAGAACAAAGGTCTGGGAAACAGCAGTAGAGGTGGTAATTGTAATTTCCCACAATCAAAATACTTTGTGAAGGAGCCTTCTCTGCAGCTTTATCAGGGAGATGGGGATGGAGAGGAAGAGAAACAAAACAGAAAACCCCAGCCAAAACCAACAACTTCCCCTCCTCCCCCCCTCCCAAGAGATTATATCAATTATTAATTTAGTAACAGTTCAGGAACTCTGGATGAGTGGAAGGATGGTGAACACTTTTTTTATTTTTTCCTTGGTCAGGCAAGGAGAATATACCCTAGGCTGTAGTGTGAGTATATTGGGCTCTAGTTGCAATGGCAATCCAAAATGTAGTGGAAGTGTTTCCTTAGTCAAAAATAATCAAAGAAGAATTCATTTATAGTTTTTTAAAGCATGTAAAGATCTATGGTCCGATTCCAACTTGCCAAAAATGTTTATTCAAATCAAAGTTGTTACATAAAATTTACACTTCAATGGGCTTCAAATTTTTTTTAATGTAAGGCAGTTACCATATCCTGAAATATCTGGTGCTACAATCTTCAAAAAAGGCGTTCCTTCCAGTTCACTTAATGGGTGAAATGATTTTAGTCTATGGAAAACTTTCTTTAACTTCTGTGAAATTAGAATAAACATGTACCCAAAAATATGTCGCCAAATCCTATTTATCTGTGGATATGGATGAATGTTATTTGGGATGCTGAAAGTTTTGGGCTGCTTCCAAATTAGCCCCTCTTGCCCTAAAGAGGGACAGTGTTCTTGTTAAAATATGTTATAGTGTACATACCAGCTCATACCTTGGTACAGCTTGAAAGGATCTCTGCTATTTCTTTCTCTTCTGTTGTATATTCCTCTATGCTTTGCATTGTGTGTG
This sequence comes from Petroica traversi, assembly GCA_025920805.1. Taxonomy (NCBI): domain Eukaryota; kingdom Metazoa; phylum Chordata; class Aves; order Passeriformes; family Petroicidae; genus Petroica; species Petroica traversi. The sequence goes on along the minus strand of JAHLSL010000012.1, from coordinate 9,407,004 downwards.
TTTAATCTGGCCTTAAACACCATGTAATGAGTGTTGACTATAAAAGCAATGATAGTAAATTATAAAACTCATATTCCTGGAATTAATTTGATGACCAATTATGCTATTTTTGCCTCTGATATTCTGAGGGAAATGAGAGACATTCAAATGCAGGTTGAAAGAGGACTGCAGAACTTTGAATACGATTTTCAATCAAATGCATCAGTTCAGTGTGTTTGGAAAGCACTATGAGGCTATGATTGAGTGAAGAATTAATTTCAAAATTCTGCAAACTACTTTGTTGACATTACTGGATATTTCAGTAGGAGAGCTGGAAGAAATGTTAAAGATCTTGATTAATGTTAAATATCTAATTTTGTTCCCCACATTTCAAGAGGGCTGTTGAGAAACTGGGGAGCATCAAGAAGGGGTGGAAGGCCCTTGCTTGGAGCAGATGAGATGGCAGGAGGAGCTGACAGAGCTGGGTTTGCTCACTCTGACAAAGAAGCAGCTACTGAGTGACCTAAGGGTATCCCCTAGCTCTTTGAGGGAGTTCCAAAAAACGATTGAGGTGAATTTTTTCCACTGTCTCCAGATTGGCCACAAACTCTGAGATGGTGTGTTCAGGTCAGCCACTCCAAAACTTAAACTGATTAGGTTTTTGTTCATTCTTTAGTCCTCTTCTTTTATTGCCTCATTCCAAAATGACTGTGGCTCACGTATGTGTTTGAAAAATCAAGTTACACTGTCAAAAGCATATCCTACAAACATTAAGGCATTTACAAACAATATTCACAAAACTCTACTCCTGTTTTTGAGAGAAAATAAATTTTAAAAAATTCCAGTGATTGTATTTGAAAATCTACTTTTCATGCTTGATGGAAACAGAGCTGATAAAGAAATGCTTTGGTTTTTTCCATAGTACATCTTGCTTTCTACTCAAAAATGACAAAGGGTATTATTTCCACCCCAGACAAATGTCAAGGATAAATAAAATATTAAGCAGACCTATGGGAGCAATACGAAAAGTATTCATTTTATTTCTGTGACTAGCATTCACAACACTGGGATTTAGTCATGGGATTTTTTCACACCATTTTATGACTTGGGAGTAATTTTGTATCTTTCCTGCACTTAAGCTGTTGTCTTAAGTCAGTTGCCATGTTCCACTTAACTTTAATTGAAATAGTCAAGTACCACCTCATCATCCAGCTGATTTTTTTTTTTTTAAATCTGCTTTTCTGTGGATGCAGTCAATAATTTCTGCCTTGTTTGGTAACTTCAATTGCAGGCTGAAAATTCTCCTTTATTGTTAATATTTCCAGCGTTCTTATTTTCATGAGGATTCTTATTTTTTGTGTTCAGGTGGGGTATCAAAAGCACTGCAAGTGCCTTACTGCTGTACTCTGAAAATGCAGGGAAGTTAAGAGCCCTGTCCTGTTCATTGTGGGGTGTGCTACTCAACTTTGCTGTGGTTATACTAGATTACTCACATTTAAGCTCTTTATCTCTTCTGCGGTGAAGTCTGGCATAATACAAAATTAAAAATAAAAAACCAAAACAAAATAACCCCAAAACCCAAACCACCCCAGACCCACCCCCAAAAAAAGAGAAAAATAAAAGAGGACTAAATGTTGACCTATTCCTGAAAACAGCTATACTATTTAATCTTTCTCTTCTCTTGTATTCTCTATAATTTGTGGTCCAAGCCTGATATTTGGTAGTGCCAGAATTGGTATTGTTTCGTGCTCTCTTTGTGATCTTGCTTATTACATGCTTTTGCTGTGCTGTCAAAATGAGGTATTGCAAAGGGAGAAAGCAATGCCTGGAGCTGAACATTGTTTCATTGGAGAAAAATAAAGGTGGGAATGAAGATGATGTTCACATTATGTATGTGCATAGCACTGTGTGAAATATGTCATGTTGGAAATATAAATTATAAAGATTAAGCTCTTTGTTTGATACCTTTTATTAAAGATACTTAGATTCCATATTAATTGTGGATTTATTGCAAGTAAAATTACATCTATTGAAATGATGGGCATTGTGGGGTGTTCTGTTCATTTCTGACAAAATCCTTTTGATGTAATGCAGAGATCCTTTCCCAGCTGAAAAGCAAGTTTAAAAGGTAGAGCTATCTCAAGCTTGCCTTTTCTATTTTCATAATAAAGAGTATTCTTTACTTGGGGTTGTATTCTAAATGGGGTAGAACTCCTTTAGGTCAAAGCAGGGTTAGTTGATATTTTGTCGTATTCAGCATGGAGCTGTAGTTGCATTTGAATGTCTGTGAGAAAATTCTAATAGCTTAATGATAGGTCTATTTATGCTGCTACTTATATTAGAGAGTGTGTCAGTAGTGTGTATTTACTGCTCACTTTATGTGTTTCTTAGCAAGTGCTTTTTGTTATCCTTTTCTCAGATAAAGGATCATCCAGGGTTTGTTGCAGGTTCTACAAACAGTTCTCAGCAGTCAATCTGAGACTTAAGCAGACAAAAGATGAATGGATTGCTTTTCAAATTAGTGCTGCTGTGTAATTAATTGTGCTTAATTAGCAAATCATTCTTTAAGTATCCACAGTGCAGTGATGTAATTTGTTTTCCCAGGTAGCTGATCTCAAAGTATGGAAAGCTGCTTTGAACAAACTCCAAGTAATTGCATGTTTCATTGGAAGTGTTTTGATTGAAACAGGGGTGATTTATCTGATGACCCTCAATCTGTCGTGGGCCCATCCAATCCTTCCAGCTGGCTCACTGTTGCTTGAAGATATGAAATGGGTGTTTGGGCAGTGTGCTCCCTGATAAATGAATGTTCCCTGTGCCACTCAGTAAGAACAGTTTGGAAGTGCATCCACTGGGAAGGCATCCCTCCTTTGCTGCCTGCACAGGGGCTGCTGTGTAGAACTAGGAACAGCATTTACTGTGATGGGGAAATATCTGTAACCTGACCTGTAGCTGGTGAGGTTCAGCCAGCCTCGATCAAATAAGGTATCCCTTCCACAGAGAGGCAAATATAACCTTGTGATAGTGTTTTTATATTTTATATAATTTCCTATTGTGACAGCATTTGTGATAGGTGTACTGTGATATTATGTGATAAAGTTCTCAATTTCCTTTTGCACTGAGTGATATGCATGGCCTACAAGATCATTAGTGCCCTCATGTGCATGACTTCTTTTAGAATTTGAATTTTCCACACACTTCTGGGCAATAGAGAATTACAGGTCATAGAGTGATGAATGTAATTCTTACTGTGATGAATGGTGGTATTTCTGAAACTCAAAAACAAATGGGGATGCCATGCATCTTCAACTAACACAAGCTATTTTACATTGTCCTTGTGGCTTTGGTTTAGAATATAGAGTTCAGGAAGGATCTGTTACTGTGGAATTCCCTTTTGGGTTTTAAATAGATATTGTAACATTGCAGGCAGCATTGGTGTTAAAATCAACTGCCTTGTCAAATAAGGGAGGAGTTGGGTGTTGTTGTTATTTTGGAATTTGATTTTTTAAATTTTTTTAATTTTTTTTTTTGTGGTCAAAGGTGTCTGGTGCATTGACCGCTACACATTTATCTGGACAGCAAAAACTGAGAAAGAATGTATGGATTTAGGAGGAAAACCCAGTTTATGAGTCAACATGTAAAATAATTGTGGTGTCCAAAGCCAGGGATTTCACAAGTTGTATAGCAATGATTATTGTATACCTTGGTTTTGTCTGTTTGCTGCTGCTTCCATAACCATATTGTTTTCTGTTTCTCAGTCTGTATTTCAAAAAGAAGCAGCATGTTTTCTCCCTGAAATGAAGAATTAAAATAGATTTCTTGTATGAAACACCTGCACAGTAGGAAGTGAAACAGAACTTCTTAGCTCTCACTGTTTTATGGCAAGATTTCTGTTCCCTTTCCTTCCTGTAAACAAAGGGAGCACTTAGAGAGTGGGAAATAAGCTACTTACAGGATATTTTCTGTATGAAAGGAAGGAAAAGGCCTTTATAGAGATCAGTCTATTGTGTTGGGAATATGGAAAGTTATATGGAGTTAAATGGAATTTAGTACTTGGAGAGGAAATGCATGGCAAAATGCATGTAATCACTTCAGTCTTGACCCTGTGAAGTGCTAGATGCTCCCATTAGTTGCTGAATTCAAAGCAGGAGCTAGGACATGGAGTGCTGTGGTTTGATCCCAAATCCTGTATCTTCCCTGTGATCATTGGAAGAACTAGATCAGAGAGAGGGTACACTTTAAAATAAAACTAAGAGCTTATGCAGCATGGCTTTTATTTATAAACAAGAACTTTTGATGCTTGTACTTTTAGATAGATGTTCAAGTTGCTTTTGCACATCTGTTTTCCATCTGTCTCTTTGAAATACAGTTGTCTTTGCTAGTCTAGTGTCATAATTGGATTTTTCATGGAAGTAATGGTTTCCGATGTACTTGTAGAGTGTATATATTTTTCAAAGTTCTGCTTCACATATGAAATATATTAACTACAATTCTGCTGTGAACCAGGCAATCTTATTCTTGCCTATGCTATAAAATTAATTTCTGTGAATAGCTACTTGATTTTCATTTACCTTCTGTAGCACCAGCAGGAGTCTTTAGCCCCAGTAGGAATTGTGGACGAGGTATTTAACTCTAAATTCTGCCTAAGCATTATGGAATAATGTAGCTTTCTTGAAACCTTGGTGAAGAAGATGATAGGACTGCCAATAGCTTTGCCAATAAAATTGAGCAGGTAGAGAAAAATAATGTAATTAGTTGTATCACTTTTATCTGCAGTTCTTGTACTTTAGTCATACTTGAAAATGGAAATTTATTGTAGCAGTTTTTGTCATTTCTTTTGCTCCGTATATTAAGTTCAAGATTTGCAATAGTTGAATATCATGAAAAGGCAATTGTAAGTATGGGAAAGAAGAAAGTAAAGAAACTTGTTTGCTTAATAGATACTGAACTCCATTTTTTTTGTATGAAAGGGGTACTTAAATGCAAAAAGCTTTAATAGCAGTGTTAGCTGTTAAAGAAATGGTGGGTTTTTTCTTGCATGATGGGTTCAGTTCTTCACACAGAAATCCTAATGTCTGGGTGTTTCAGCCTAGGTTGGCAAATAAGGCTGCAGTGTGTGCATGTGTGCTTGTAAAAGGCAACTGTGAGTGGTTTTATCTTCTGTCACGTCTTGGTGAGAGGGGAATGTGCCCTGTCTTTGTCCCAGCAGAAGAAAAGTAATGATTCCTTTGCTGCCTGTATTTGGGTTTGTGTTCTTCTAGACCAGAATTGTCTGTTTGCTTCTTTGCTTTCACTCTGAAGTTTTCTAATTCTTTATCAAGGCAGGGGATTTCCAAAATGGCTACTGCAGTCATGAATGAAACTTGGTCTAGGGGTAGAGGAAAGCATAAGGTTTCCTCTTGGAAGTTTGAGTGTTGAAGGCACAAATGTTGACAGTATCCCACAATCTAGAACAAATGACTTGACAAAGCATTAACTGGCCTTTTGGGTCCTGTGTGGAATTTATTTTCTTCCTTGGATATCCCATCAAAAATACAGCTCCTAGAATGTAAATCAAGGGTGTCCAGGGTGCATCGGACTCACCAGGTAGATTGACCGTGTCAGGTTGATATTGTGGACACACTGAACTTGCTCTGGAGCTTATCTCAGCAGTGGCCATCTGTACAGTGTTTTAGAGCTTTAGGAAGCTGCTTGGGACTAGGCTTTCCTGATGAGGATGCTGCCTCTTCGCCCATCCTTTCTGGAATCAATTTCTTCTGCATAGCCAAAACTTTTTGGGTAGAGCGGGAAAAATTACCCAGGGAAAATGAGAGATCTTGTACTGATATTGTTCTATCTTTCTGCTTTTCGTACAACAACCAAATATGAATAGAAAATATTAAAAGATTGGGACATAATAAATAATACCACATATTCATGCAGAATTTTTTTTTTTGTAGTTGAAAATGAGTTGCAGTATTTGGCAGGCCACAGTTATGAATGTCTGACTTTTTGCCAAATGGGGCTTCTAATAAGGATTTACTTTCCTATGCAGGAATTTTTTCTACCTGCATTTCAGGTGTCTTTCGATGTGAACTCTTCTTTGCCGTGTCTTTGGCCAACTTCACTTCCTCAGTGACAATTGCTGTAGAAAGAAGGTATAGTTTTCAAATCCACTGGACATTCAGACAAAGACTGAGAAGCCAGCAAATGAAATCCATGTGTTATTTCCTGAAAAATAAAGCAACCCAGGTATGGCTCCATGAAAAGTAAAAGATGAGATGTCCAGGTCAAACAGATCTGTGATGTTCACCTAATGCACAGCAGTTATCATGTCCAATACCACAAATAAGATCTGAAGTACAGGAAAGAAAGTAGGCATCATTTTTTCTGAATTGTAATTTGTTACTTTATGCAAGTTTAAAGGAACATACATTACTTGAAATTTTGAGGGTTTCTTTTTCTGTTTGTAGACCTTCATGAAGGTAGAGGCAAGATGTTATAATGAAAACTTTTGAATGCTGGTGAAATAATTATTTTTAAAGCATTTAACATTATTTTTCTTCTCAATTCTTAAATTCTTCTCCTGATTCGGTGTTCTTTATAAGAACTCTGGATTAAAGAAAAAAAAGTAGTATGTGGATCAAGCCTGGTATTTTCCCATTTGGCTGCCTCACAAAAGAGCAACATAATCCTCTAAATCCTACTTTACTGTGAGGATCAATTGATTCCACTTTTTCCTCCCATAAACTGACAATCTTAAGACAGATATTTTGAAGTTTGCTCTTCCAGTGATTTGAATATATGATTACATTATTTTTTTGTGAAAGACAATGTTAATAATAATATTCCCAGAAATTTATTTATAGAAAACTGGAAGCAATTTCTTTTGGAAAATGGACCAGATTCCATAGCCATTCTAAAGAAATTGTTTTTCATTTTTGCAGTTGCTTTCTTCTCATGTTTTAACTTTTGACTTTTAGTATTTATTATGGCTTTAGCTTCAGATTTTACTGGAGTGAAGTTTATGTGAGAAATTTTTCTTCATCAGATGTAATTTTTAGGTTGGGAATGAGAAATTTCTGTTTAATATCTTGAGGGTTTTTAATTGTGTCTTCTGTTGGCAAACAGACTAGTTATCTCATGGTCAACACTACTACTGATAGAGTTGAGGGCTTTTTTTAGCTCTCCCAAGAAAACTGCACTGGCCAAGGTGTTTGCTCAAGTTTAAGGTTGGAACTACATCAGGAGTTGGGTGGGGGTTTTTTGCTAGTGTGAGCCTGCTGGTAAAACTAGACTTAAGTGGTTGCCTAGTTATGACCAGACCTAGACTAAGGATAGTAGTAAACTGTCCTGCATTCCATCTGTAAAGGCTTTTGTTTTGTTTGTGTTACCAGTGTCTATAATACCTAGATGTGTGGCTGATGTAGGATTTTGGGCCTTTTTGTTCTTTTCCATTGTATGCACTATTCTGTAAAATACATATTAGAATTATTTTTGTCCCTATGGTGGTGATTTAGTACAGGAAATAACATCTGTTCCTGCTGTGTGTGTATGTTCTTTTTCCTTTCTTTCAGAATGAATATAACATTGTGTATTTTCAAGCCAGATTTTACTATCTGAGATCATGGTAAAATGAATTCCTTTTGAAGCTTTGTTAGCTCAGATACGATATAGCCAAATTGACTTACTGATACCTGATAGTTTTATGTTTTATCTGTCTCTAATGTTGATCAGACAGACCTAGATAAAATACTTTTATTTTTACATATGCTTTTATTTACTTCCATTCAGAAGCAAATATAAAATTTTCAAATGTAAATTTTGCAGTGTTAGATACTCTCTTGGCTGTAAGTCATCCCACAGAATCTCAGAGCATGTTTATAAACTTTTTTGGATCAACTCGCTACTCTTTTCTCTCAAAACATTTTATGGAACTTTATGACTTTTTCTCATCCTTGTAATTGAAAATATTAGTAAGCTACTTGCTTTTTACAATACAGTTCTGGGAATAGCTGTGGACCCTTTGTCATGACCTTTGAAGCAGAGCCATAATGAAACAGTCTGTTGGTTCAGCAGCTACTGGCTCATGACCTTTTGCCCTAGCAATGCTTTTTTTCCAGTTATTGCCAGGAACTTGCATAGATAACACCTTTAAATTCTCTGTTGCAACACATACATATGAAACTATGCTGATTTTTAAAGCCAGTGAGTTGTTCTTGATATTTTATTTTCATGTAGATATTAGTAGATTTTCATTTTAAACAAATATTTATTTAAGATTTTTTTTGTTTGTTTGTTTTTTTACTTATCACTTATCATAAGGGGACGTGTTCACCTAAAACCAAAACCAATAAATCTTTCTCATTTGACTTGCAGGTATCTTCATTTTGTTGATATCAGAAAGACAGTGACTCAAGTTGGCATCCTTTGTGAACCCTTCTAGCCAAAGGTAAGCATAATTTCTAACTGGTACAAATATGTTTTTACTATGTTTGTAGTACTGCCCTACCTTTTAAATAAAAAGGCAGCTGTGCTGCTGTCTTTCTTGATGTTTTACATCTCACAGACTACATTTCCTTGGGATACCTAAAGCACCCTAAAAAGCCCCAAGAGTATAATTTATATGGCTTGGTGTGCGTGTGAATAACAGAATCATAGAATGGTTTGGGCTGCAAGGGCCCTTTAAGGTCATCTCATTCCAACCTCCCTGTCATGGGCAGGACACCTTCCACCAACTCCATTCAGCCTGGTCTTTCACAGCTTCTCAGGACAACCTGTTCCAGTGTTTCACCACCCTCAAAATAAAGAATTTCTTCCTAATATCCAATCTAAACCTGACCTCTTTCAGTTTGAAGCCATTCCCCTTGTCCTGTCACTGCATGCCCTTGTTGAAAGTCCTTCTCTGGCACTCTTGTGCACCCTTTGGATACTGGAAGACTGCTATAAGGTGTCCCCAGAACCTCCTCTTCTTCAGGCTGAACAAAACCTGTCTTTAGAGGAAGGTCAGCCTTTGTTTTTTAAATCTGTAACTTGACAGATTACCTCACATTAATTTTGGAGTGTAAGGTACAATCAATATTACACAGCTGTTACTGTACAGAAGGATCATTGTGTTCTGTAATGCATCAGATAAGCCAAATATAAAATCATGGTTTTGGTGATTTGGAAATTCTTAGCTTGATTCTCTTGTGGAGAAGGGCTACTATGAGCAGAAATAGACACTAGCATTGTAGGATGAAAGAATGTCCTTTGTAAGTGCCAATTTAGCTGTTTGTAGACAATCCTGAGCCTCCAGTCGCCAAAAATCATGACATCTAGAGATTTTCTGCACCAGGAATCAGGAGCTGCCATTATCATTCTATGCCTTTTCTACCTGCAAACTCATTGATCTCGTTCAACTGGATTGGTTTTAGTTCTAGGGTATGGCTCAGGCTCAGAAATACTTCATGTTGGCTGAATGCAATTGTCATTTAGTGTAGTAGTTTTCTGTCTCTATCGTATTTCTGACACCAGTAAAATTTTAACTTTCATTTCCAAATACATATTGTTTCAAGGAGGAAAAAAAATCCGAAATGAGAATTTAAAAAAAAAATTGTCTTAAAATTCATTATGTGTTCAGAGATTTGTGTGAAATAAGGTAACTGCTTTTTGTCAGCCTATTGAAAGAATCATAGATTTGGGAGGGTCTGAATAATTGATCCTCCTTGCCGTATTTGCCATATGCTTTGATGCAGGAGAGGAGATTGAACTTTGTGTCCAGCCACCTGAGCCCCTCAGCCCTCCCTGAGCTACAGCAGTTGAACTAGGAGGATGCTCAATAGCTATGTTGTTGTTTATCAGATTTTAAGTGGCTCCCTTTGCTCACATCAGGTTAATAGTTTTTTTTTCGCTTTCTCATCTGAGACTCCATTTTTTTCAATAAATGGTCAATTCTGCAATAGAAAACAAGATCACCAGACTCTATTGTAATGGAAGCTGATGAAGCTCTGCTTTATTAATGGCAATGTAGAACATATCTCTAAAAATCTTATCTACTACATTTCATATAAGCAGTGTGTTTTGCTTTGGAAATAGCCAGACTTGAAAAGACAAAATTGTAGCATATTTTACATTATGTGTTGTCAATAATATCTTCATCTAAGTAATACTGATGTAGTAAAAGAGAACTTAACACTAGTATTTCTAGCCTAGAATTGTGTGCTAACCACTTCTAGTATTGCATTTGCTTTATCTTTTGTCTGAACAGTTGGCCAGTGCATAGTAGATATTTTAAGAAATCTGGAAGAAGCTGAAAAATATAATTTGTATATTTTGCCCTCTTTCTGTGGTTTAGAGTAGAAGTAGCTGTAATATAATAATGCTGCAAACAGAATGATGGTTATAGATGTCTAATCTTTAATGAGGTGCATGACTTTTCATTCATAATTTGAAAAGCATTTAACACAAGGAATATTGCTGTTTAAGCTGGGAGAAGAAGCTTGTGGTTTGCTCATCCCTGAACTAAATCCACATTGGTTTCGGTTTTGCTTTTGGTTTTTTGCTTTTTTGTTAGTATTTGTTTTGCTTTGTTCCATATAATCCTGAAAAAACTTTTATGTCAAAATAATTCTTTGGAATAGTTTAAAATTTTGGTAGCAGTGGTACTGATTAGCAGGTTTGATAATTCTGACTTTGAAATACGTAATACTGTAGACCATAAAAATTTATTCATTCTTTCTTATCATTAATACAGGCACAAGTTAGAAGAAAAATTATTTTAGCTGTAGAAAACTGATAGTGGTTTTATCTCCAGAGTTAAATAGTTAACCATGTATTAAAGAATGACAACCTAAAAAAATAAAGCATGTTTGAAGTTTGTTTCTTTTTAAGAGGTATTATAAAATCAGTTACACTAAACTAAATGTTTGAAAAGTGTTTACAATGTCAGCTGTTTTAAAAGGAATACATTAAGTTGTTTAGCTGTTGCAGCTGCAGAGCTGCCTACATTATATCTGTAGATGTGTTGTTAAGGCAGAGGAATAGGTAATAAAATTGGAGGCTGTACATCCATGTAGAATAAATATATGCATGTCAGATTCAAGTGATAAACTTACCACATTTGCTTAAGTCATTATCAGCTTCGTGGGTGACATTTTCACTGGGAGCATGTGTCCAAATATGTGAAGTAGATATAGAATCAATAAACGTAAATGCAGCATTTGGTCTTAGTTTTGCATCCAGTTTTGCATTCTTTTCATAATAATAAATAAATTTAAAACTAAACCCATCCTTCTTTGCCTCCAGTTACTGATAGGCTGAACTACAAGCTCCTGAACCACTATTTCTTTAATAATTTTGATAGTTATTTCATAGGGACATGTGAACATGGGACAAACTATCAGATCCTATAGTTTGGTATTTTTGAAGTATTTTTGGAATCCAAAAATTAATGAACTGGGTCTAAAGGCTTATGTATTTATGTGATTTAATGAAAACATAATCTATTGACAGTTTATGTATGTTGATGGTTGTGATAAGGGCATAGATAGAACCATGTATTTTGGGCGTAAACATACCATATATTCAGAAACTAATGCAAACAAAAAATGTGTAGCAGTAACTTTGATCTGATAATATATGTATGGCATGATATAACTTTTTCACAGAAAACGTGTCACACATTTGGTGCAAAGAAAATTGTTTTCAGAAGCTGAACTACATTAGACAAATCACAGAACTGCTGAAATGGAGAGACACCTCTTGAGATCACAGAGTCAACCCACCCTGCTTCCAGGTTGAGGCCAGTGGGATATTAAATATCTTCAAGTGTGGAAGCTCCACAGCCTGTGTGGGCAACCTGGTCTGTTGTCTGACTCTCACAGTCAAAGGGTATTTTCCTATGTTTAGGTGGAGTTTCGTGTGTTTCCTGTCTTACTGCCCTTTATCCTGGCATGGAACACCCATGAGGAGATGTAGGCATTGATAAGATCCCATCTGAGCCTTCTCTTCTTCAGGATGTGCAGCCCCAGCCCCCTCAGCCTTTCCTCATATGAAAGATGCTTCAATCCCTCAATCATTTTATTGATTCTCTGAATTTGCTCCTGTAGTTCCATGTTATTCTTGTACTGGGGTAATACAGAACACAATACTCCAGATATGATGAGGGGGTGATGATGGAATTTTAACTCTAACCAGTAAGTGAAAAATAAGTAACTAGAAATGCTGATAGGTGCATACCATTTTTGCCAATAGCAATGTAAAATATTCAGCAGTTCTGTATGGTGTTTGATGTCTCAAATACATCTTTCAATATCCAAGTTGTTATCCTTTATTTCCTCTTTAAGAAGAATTAAAATATACTTAGGTATAAACAAAATATCAAACTGCTTTATTTTTCAAGGCATATGTGCTTCAGTTTTGGAATGGCCCATGGTCTTAATAGTTCTATCACCTGCCACCTGAGTGGAAAGGTCATGGGGTATTTTGGTTAAAAGTTATAGGATCACAGACTACAAAATACTAGTAATGCTATGGGTTCTTTATTTGTGCTTGTAAAATCATACCAGTCTGCAGGGTTGGTCTTCCCCAGGTGGTTCCCTTCTGAATGCCTTAAGTCTGGCAGGACTGATCAGTTCAGAGAGTTTTGGTTCCTAAAGGCAGTGAACCAAACAAATATCTATGCTGTGTTACGTCTCTCTGCCCTGTGCTACACAAAGTCTATGGTTCTGGAAAGATGTATTGGTTTGTTTGGATCTTTCTGTTTAGCTTGGAAAGAAGTAGGACTCTCTCACCTCTTCAAATGCTCTATCGCTTTAAATAGTCAAGAGATAACAGTAAGAAGCACAATGTGAAAGCATTACTGAGGTCCTCAAAAATAGAAGTCAAGGTAAAAAACATGCATGTTAATAAAATGGAAGGGCTCACTAATGTGCATTTTGGGCTAGCTGTTTTGGAGAGGGAATAGGAGGAAAAAAGAGGGAGTATTGGCAGGTTGGGTAGGGCAGGACCAGGAACGGGAGAGTGATGAGTCTTAGAAGGGAAAGAGACAGCTAATTAAAAAAATTGGGAGAAGCTGGTGTTAAACTTTCCTTCCCTAGCCCTCAGCAGAAGTAGCAAAAGTAGTGTTTATTTTCCCTTTGAGGAAGAGGCTGATGTGCCACTGCTAACTAAACAGACATAAAAAAACCCAACAAATCTTTAATTAACAAATAAAAAAGAATGGAAAGGAAGTTGTTGGGAGAGCAGGGGAATGGATGAACACCATCCTGATTCCTTAATTAATGTAATCTAATTTATTTCAGTAAAATTATTTGTGTATTATTGTTTATACAAAGTGAAGGATTACAGTAAATTATCTTAATTGAAATCCTTTGTTTCTGGCTCATGCAGAACAAGACTTCTAATAAAATATTTGAAATAATTAAGAATTAATGCAAATACTTTTGAAGATAAACTGCAGAATGGATCAAAACAATATCCTACGAGCTTGTTTCTGGTTACTACTAGAATTGTGCAAGATGAGTGAGAAAGTTGGAAAAAAGAGTTATGCATTTGTGAAGGAGAGGCTTCTCAGAGAAAACTAGAGGAAACAGAACATGGAAAAACATGGGAAAATGAGAAATGAAAAAAATTTAAGTATTTGAAAAAGTTTTAGGGAGAGTCAAAACCATTCTGGAATTAAAGCTGGTGAAGGATGTGAAGAGTGAAGAAAACTGTTGTAAGTACATAAGAAATAGAAGGAATGCTAGGGAAAATGTGAGCCCACTGATAGTGGGGTAGGGAATCTGGTGACAACAGACACAGAAAAGGCTGAAGTGTGTTCAACACAGTTTTCACTTCAGCCTTTGCTGGTAAGACTGGCCTTCCAGAACCCCAGACTGTGTGGAGCAAGGAAGGCTTACCCTCAGTGGAGGGTATTTAAATTAAGGGATATTTAAACAAACTGGGCACTAAGAAGTCCATGGGACTTGATAGAATGCACCCATGAATACTGATGGAGCTGACTGATATAAGTGTGAGCGCACCCTTGATTTTCTTCAAAAGGTCATGCAATTTGAAGAGGTTCCTGAGGACTGGAGGAAAGTCCAAGGAGAGTCTGGGGAAGCACAGATAAATATGCCTTGCTTTTTACTGTGAAGGTGATAGAGCAAGTGATCCTGGAAGGTATTTCCAGATACATGAAGGAGGAGGATATGACTGGGAGTATGAATTGAAGCATGGAAAATCCTGTTTAACCCACGTGACACCCTTCCATGATGAAATGGCTGGCTAGGTGGATGAGAGGAGACGGCCTTGGTAGATAGACAGTGAGATAGGCTGAAAGCTGCCCTAGGTCCAGTGGGAGGCCAGTGGTGTTCCTTAGGGACTGAAACTGGGTTCTACACTGTTCAGTGCCTTTGTTCAGTGACCCTGTTGCTGGGACTGAGCACACCCTCAGCAAGTTTCCTGATGATACAAAACCAGGAGGTGTGTTTGATATCCCGGCCTGTTGGGCTGCCATCCAGAAGGACCTCAACAAGATGAAGAGTGGGCAGAGGAGAACATTCCCAGTTTGAAAAAGGACGATGCCAATCCTGCAGCTGGGGAGAAATGACCCAAGAACCAGCATGTACTGGAGGTCAGCCACCTGCAAAGAGCACTGTGGGAAAGGACCTGGAGATTTGGGAGGACAGCAGGCAGAACAAGAGCCAGCAAAGTGTTCTTGTGGTGAGGACACACCTGGAATACTGTTTGCAGTTCTGGGTTTCCCAGAGAGATAAGGACATATTGGAGAGCATCCAGTGCAGGCCACAAAGAAGGTTAAGGGTCTGGAGCATTTTTCATACAGTGAGATGCTGAGTGAGCTGGAAGTGTTTGGCCTAGAGAAGGCTCAGTGTATAAATTATATATATCTCATCAGTGTATAAACTCTTGAAGGGAGGGTGAAAAGAGGTTGGAGCCAGTGATGCCCAGTGACAGGACAAGAGGACATGAGTGTAATTTGAAATACATGAAATTCCATCTGTATGTAAGGAAAGGCTTCTACTATGAGAGTGGCTGGGCTCTGGAACTGTCTTACAGGAGAGGATGTGAATTCTCCATCCTTGAAGATATTTAAAACCTGACTGGACATGGCAGCTAATCTATCTGAACCAGTCTGAGCACGGGGTTTGGGGTAGAAAATCTCCAATGGTCACTTCCAAAGTCAAAGCCTCTGAGAGTGTTCTGAGAACATAGGAAAAGGGAAGAAATTGATGTGTGTTTTGCAAGCAGAAAAAAAAGCTCGAACATATTGATAAATTCCGTTAATTAAAAGATTAAGTCAAGGTCACCTGCAGCTCTTTCTTAATCACGTTGTAGGGAAAATGCTCAGGTCGTTCATTCTTTGGTTAGTGAGCTTAGGTAGCAGGGCAATGGACATCAGAAAATTTTTCAAGCTCAGTTAATTAGAAGGGAAAAAGATTTAATGAGGTTTTAGAAGCATTTTTCAGGGTAAAAATTGATTGTCTAAAAAATCTATGAGAGCTTTGAATTTTGAACTGGCCGTGCTGTAATATTTGTTACCTTGTCTGTGCAAGGTCTAAGATTTTGTTTTCAGTAAATTTTAATCTTAAAATATTGATAATACGATACAGATGACCTCTTGTTTTATTTGATCTTCTCTTGGGTAGCCTGTCACATCCATTCCTATCTAAAAAATGCAGACAGCTTAAAATAATCTCTTGCAGGCTGACCTGGTCTGGTTATTAACTAGCACACTCTGAGCCCTATCTGTTTGCAAAGTTGAGGGGGGAGGAGGGGGCAAGAGGCGAGGAAGCATCTAGTTTCAAAAATAGAAACCCCTCAAGTACTCTAATTATCTTTTATGGACCTTTAAAAAGCTATTCATTTCCCGTGAATATAATTCAAATACTTTGTAGTTCTTAGCTGTTAGGCTTTTCCTTTGCAATTTTTTTCTTTTGTTTTCCCATCTCACTCCTGTCATTTAGCCCAGTAACCTGATTTGCTGCCTTGTCAAATTCTTCCCTGTGAATGGAGTGTGTACTTTGTCTTTCATGGCAGCCTGTGAGGAGAGGGAAGGAAAAATACAAACTTCCCATGTCCTCCACTTCATCTAATGTCTGCTTGTTTACAGGTTTTCTGTTTTATCTTATTGCAAATGTGAGAAAGTGAAATGAATGGAAAGAAATGAGTAAAAAGAAAAATTTAATCCCTTAAGGAAATTCCTAAAGGTTTTTTGGTCACATTTAAGACAAGTGATGTTAACTGCTTTGGACAGCTTCAGTAAGGGCAGGGCTACACGCCATCAAATGCTGGAGATCAAAGTCCACTGCAGTAACAAAATTTTCTCAAAAATATAAACCAAATTTGTAAATATTTTTTGAAGTGGTTATTTCTAAGGGAGATGGGAACACATATTTCCATTTCATGTACTGTTGTTAAGGATATATGTTGAGACATTTCTGTATGTGACAACCTTCCTTTTGTCATTTGCCTCTTGGAGATTATAGAAAAGTGAGCTTAGTTATTGTTAATGATGATAGCAGCTAATTATGTTTGAGTGACCGACAGATTAGATAGATTATTTCTACTTTGCCTTTCTTTATTTTTCAGTTGGCTCTGAATCGCCATTCACCAATATTTACTTAATTTCTCTTAGTCATGGATTGATGTTATTGCTGAATCATGTTTAAAAACCAGATACAAAGAATGTGGCTTTGATTTTTGGGTCAATTTTCATCTTTCTCTAAACTAGGATTATATATTTTTAGGAAGAGAATGTTTAGAAATTTCTTCCTGTGCATTTTTGGAATTTAGAATACACCTGTAAATAGATTTCTTTGGGGTTTTTCTGCCTGTTTTGTTCTTTTTGGCAAGCCTTCTTCTTAGAATTTTGAAAGTTGGAGTGAGCTGCAGGTTTAATTTGAAACTATTTTCTAAGGACAGGTAAACTGAAGGCATAATCCAGCACTTTTGCTTTACATATGCTAATTATTAGATAACATTTGGCAGTTGGTAGCTTTGTCTGAGCAGGAGGGAAAGTGTGGATTATATGACAGCTGAATGCCTTTCAGCTAACTTTCTCTCCAGGGCAGCCAGAATTTACAGTACTTTTAGATTTAGTAAGGTAAATTTAGGCTCCCTCTTATTTTGCATTTGATATAGTTTGTTTCAGAAACTGTTCCTAAACTAGAAATAAGTGATTGAAATACTTTGTCTCAAATGGGTTAGTGTGTGCAACTATGACAGATTTCAAGTTAATGTAGTGTGGTATTACTGGAGTAGGAAGGCAATTTGTTCTATCATAGGATTATGACCACTATTAGGAGTTGTTTGGATTGACATTTTGTGTAGCTAAGTAGTTAAAATGAGGGCTACTTTTTAAATGTTTTTTTTTTTCTTGGTGTTAGCAGAATGTCTCTTTAAAGAACTAATTGTGAAAATATAAAAATTGACAAAGTGCATACTGAATAGATGTTGTAGTTGACAGGTGTGTTTAATTAAGATGATTTTTGCCTTGAACCTCCATGTTTGTGTTCCTGTTGTCCTTGTATTCTTTTTGTTATTAAGTTCACACAGGAAACTAAAATAGAGTTCTCCATTGTTTTAGGTGTGTGTGTACTATGAGGTTGTGTGCATAGCTTCTAGAACTGTGTACTGAGGCAATTATTTCATTGTTGGAAGCTTTGGGTTTCCTGATCTCTCATCTCTTTTCTTTGTGAATATCAAGGTGAGGTGGATGATGTAGTATTAATGTTTCACTCCTCTGGTTGATTTGAAATTATTTTGGGATTTGTTTTTTCATCTTTTACTGTACTGCTGAGTGAAAAAAATCTTAACCAAATTGGTTTATTTGTTTGTTTGTTTATCTTTCTTCTGTAAGAAAAATTGGTTTCTCATACTAATCCCTCAGTGCTGGCCATGAGATCAATGGATGAGTGATGAGGTGGAGAGAAGGTTTTTCCTCACCTTCTCCCAGCACTGTGCCTCGAATGCTAACATACAGCTTAGGTTTTCTAGCTGACAGATTTAGTTCTTCTAATTACTCTTATTGTCTTCTAAATGTCAGCTTGGACTAGAATATACTTCTTGTCTCTTTTCAGCCCTTGATAACCATGCTGATTTGCATGCAGACAGCAACCCCCATTTCTTAGATTTAGTTGTTTAGAACCTTGATGTTCTGTCCTTTTTGCATAGTATATTTCCTTGAAGTGTTCAGCCCAGAAACTGCCCAACTGTGTTGGGTATACTACTCAATGAAGATTTTACTAAAATCCTTTTTTACTTTCCTTCTCTAGGTAGCAGGAGCAGAACTAAGCTCAGTGTAAACAGATGTTTCTCTATTTTATTTTTAAATTACAGAATGTTGACAAATTACCTTGTTTCATAGCACTTGAAAGACACAGGTTCTGGAACAGGGCCTTCTGTGAAGGCTATCTTTATGATGGATTGAGAGTGAGTGGGTGGGGGTTTTTTAAGCACTTTTAGTTTGTGTCACCTTATAAAAAATGTCTTTACAAAAGTAGGACAGAAGAGTCTGCCTGTATCCTATGGATGAATCTTTGTAGTGTGTCATTCATACTTGCTTTATTCTGTAACATGGTACCTTCTTTATTCAATTGTTGTGAAATCTGCTTATTAATCGAGTCAAGAGACATCTGGTTTTGATACTGATCCATGGTTAAACAAATCTTTTGGTTGACCACATATGTGGTCTGTCAAGTAGTATTCATTCCTTCCCTGGAAGCAAACATTTCCAATAAAGTGCCTCCTTCATGTCCATTGCCCAGACTCAGGATCTGCTTCTGTTGTCTTGTCAATAATCATTAGATGTTGATTATAGCTAGAGCTGTAAAGATTTTTTGTTTTTCCTGTTATGTGAATAATTTAATTTCTAAGTGTTCCTGTATTTGGTGAGAGTAAAGGATGCAAACTTTCCTCTAGATGCCCTCCCACCTCATATTAGCCAGTTACTTGGTAGTTTCAGTATTTCACTGGCATGTTGATTGCTGAGGTTTCATTTCATAGGTTTTTTTGGACTAAGATTTAATTAACTTTCCTGTGTTAAATAGAGAAGTGAGAGCTTATTTCTTACTGAAATCTAAATGATATTGTAATGAAACAGGAATGCATAGTTAAAAATGTTAGTTAGAAGGCAAGCTGTATACTGAACAGACTGCTCATTTTTAAATTAATAAAATAAACTGTTTTCTAAAAATAAAAATTAAACACCCCTCCCCGCCCCCAAAAGCAAACCAACCAACACACTAACATAAAGACCCAACACAAAACCCATCCCTAGCAGTACCAAAACAAACCAAAACAAATTTATATCCTTCTCTGAGTGTTTCAGGGTAGGAAGATATTGACTGTGTAGTACTGTTTAGCAGTATTGGATAACTTTTTCTGTATTTGCAGTTTGGTTCTATGGTTTCCACAAAGCTGCTTTTCTCCAGTGGACTCAGAATTTTTATGTTAATGTGTACTCTTTCCCCAGTTACTTCAGCCTGTCAGTGGGGTTCTGTAGAGTTCAATGGAAATAATGCCTGTCTTGTTTAGCTTAAGCACAATATGCTACTATAGTAGTTTCACCCAACTTTTTTTTATGTGCAAAGCAGTTTGCATCATGCATTGAATCCTGTCTCAATCGAAAGTAGAGTCATTGTGTGTATAGGAACAATTAATTATATATCAGCATATTGAATTCAATTTTTTGGTGTTTAATAATGTGTTTTTCTAGCTTAGTTACAAATGTTGTGATATCTGCTTGAACAACTAGGTTTATTAAAATTTGTGTAAAATGAAGAGATTCAGCAAAGACTCCTTAGAGTTATAACTTGTTTGAGAATCAAATGTAAAAAGAACTCTTACATTAAGATGCTTTCTCCAGCCTTTGTTGGAAGTAGGGGGAAACATAGTGACAAAGGATGAGAAAAAGCTGAGGTACTTAATGCCTTCTTTGCCTCAGTCTTTAACAGCAAAGTCAGTTGTTCTTTGGGTACCCTGAAGAACAGGGCTGAATCTTGAAGACCCAGATGGGGAACAGAATGAAGCCCCTGTAAACCGAGGAAAAAGGGTCACACAGTTTTCTGGGAAGATGTGGCAAAATAATCTGTCATTTTCATTTTAGCTTCAAGATGAGAACTCATCATGAAATGCTTTGATCAAGGACAGGTATTTGTCATCCTTGATACAAGAGGGTTTGGATATTTTTTCCTCATACATGTTCCTTTGTTGGAGTTATTTCATGGGTTTGATATGTGTCTTTGAAATTTTTAAGTAGCAACCGGTTTTTAAACTCAAATATTGATGTAACACTTTCAAGTAGCTTTAATGAGTTTATGAGGGTATTTAATTATTAGGGTTTTTTAAAGCAAACACTATATATTTCTCTTCTATTTCCTCTAAAATTAGTGGCTGAAAAATGAAAAATATTAAAAAATAATTCTACTTTAAAACACTATTATATAGTACTACAAACACTACTATACATTTTGTTTTTCTTTTTATGATCTTGTCTTAATTTATCTATGCTAAAAATACATAATTTGTAGTCTTTTGGATCTTAGTTGTTTACTTATTTTTGTAATTGACAGGGTTGATGACAGAGTATTCTCTGAAGGGTTTTGTTTGTTGGAATCTTCTCTAGGCTATTGTTTGAACTAGATTAAGAACATATTGAGGTACATATTTGTTTTGCCTTGGTTTTGACAGGAAGTGGAGGAATGGATTATCACCTAAGAGTAACACATGGTATTAACTGTTAAATGTAGGTGCAGACCCTTCTTATTCAGAGGAAAAGAAGCATTTAAACAGTCATACAGCATAGTGAACATTTTAAAAGAAATCCCATGGAAGGATATAGGCAACAGAGGTAACTGATACTGGTACTGCTGTGCAGCACCTCAGCTGACTGACTCAGATACCAAAAAGATGTGTCTTAGGAGGAAAGAAAGGATTGTGATACTTTAGGAAGATACTAAGGAGAAGGAAAAATATTGAGATAAAGGAAGTGATAGCAGAGGAGTAATAGTGATTATCAAAGAGGACAGAACATTCAGAGAGGGAATGAATAGTAAAGCAGCAGAATTAAATAGAACCCAAAGTGAATATTTCTAGATAAGAAGGCTACAGCAAAGACATACTTTTGAAGTCAGATGAACTTAAATGCTGTGTTGGAAAGCTGGACTTCTGTCAGACTAGTAGACCTTGGAAAGGACAAGGAAAAGGATATTTATAAAAGAGGAAGAAATGGGCTTGGATGAAGACAATGATATAGGATATTTCTTTTCCTTTCATGATCATTTAGGAGTCTGAACTTGCCAGAACCAAACAGATGACTCCTGATAACAGACTATTTTGAACAAGGGTTTAGATTAATTCTGAATTTTTTCTGGATGGTTTTAGGAGTCGGTGAGCAGAAATCAATTGTTTTGGGTGGAAAATAGAAAGAAGATAGAGTGGGAGTTTTTGACTGGTGATTAACAAAGCTGCTGGCTTTTGCCATCTCTTTAGGTGCCTACAAATTAAATAAATGGTCGATGACAGCCGTTACCATCCTAACTTTGCCTAGCACCATAATTTACCTTATTGGGCGTTTTTGTTCTGCCTGAATAGGGGTTTTTAGTGAGCACTCTGATTCCAGACCAAAGGGTGTTGTGAGCCTAACACATATTCACTTGTCTGGTTTCTGCTCCTTGAACAGAGGATGATGTACATATGGATTGAGATGGAAAATATTGCATGATTAGGTATGATTTGGTGAATACATGGTGCCTAGTATATGGAAATAGAGAAAAGGGGAAGGGAAGAAGCACACTGGAACACACTAGAATAAATATAGATGGGAACCACATCATGAGAGGCAAAGAATTCCTGGTGTTACGCACCAAACATGGCATGCAGATGTACACTGTCCTTGAATGGAAAGAAAACTATACCCGTGCTATTTCTTCTTTAAATATAAATATGCATAAAAAAAAAATCTTCCCTGTGAAATAGGGACAGCCTGGTTAATGTGCTGAATTAGCAATTCCTGAGACTTTGGAATTGTTGTTTTTTTCCTCAAGATTTGGCATTTTTTTAATCCTCATGTACATTCATTGAGTTTAGAAAAGCTAGCTGAGCGGATTCTGTAGAATGTTGTTTTAAATCAGTCACATTATGAATTGCCCTAGGCAAGGATATATTTCTTAAAGGGTCATACATGGAGTTGGCATGAATAGCTGAGACCTTTTGTAAGCAGTTCATAATTTGTTGACAAATATTCAGTCAGTTTTATAAGTTTTTTAGGTTATAAGGAAATAATGTTAATTTGGAAATTATCTGTATTTTGGGGAAAAATTATCTATGAATTTCACAGGTAAGTAGTTGAGTGTGTACGAGGAAGGAGAGGGAATGACATTCAGGTAATTTATATGTCAAATGTGCAAATTTTGTAATCTACTATGAGCTTTCTAAGAGTCAGAAACACAGCAAATGTGGTTGTTCCTTTCTAAATTTGGATTTTGAAATAAATCTGTAGTTTCTATAATGCAAATATACTTCAGAAAAGAGGGAGATATGTACTGACAGCAAGTAAAAACACAGTTCCAGAAATGTGTGGTCTGAATAAATGATATACAGTTTGTTGGCTGACCTGGAACTTTGTGCTAAATCGAAGCCAGTAATGAAATTCAGAAGCAGATTTTTTACAATGCCTACACTGCATTACTATGCCTGTGTGTGAACACTTTGGATCAGTTAATTATACCCTCCTATTTGAACGTTTTCATTTACATAAGGAGCAGAACTTGATAAATCAAATATAAAATTCAGTGTCTGATTTATTGGATGGGGTGTTATGTAATCAGAATTTTAAAAGCAAAAGTTAAAACAAAATTGGCCCTCTAAAAGCAAACCATTCCAGATGAACATGAATTTAAAATTAACATTCCCCATGCTTCCCAAAAGTGGACCACAGTTATGTTTTTCATGGTTCCTAATAGTGCTATTTCTTAGTGTGCTCAGAGGTCTATTTAAAGGTAAATTACTGATTACTGAACATTTCAGTAAGTCATCTAAAAACAAGACTTCATTTTAAAAATTTTTGACTTCTAGCTCTTTACCATAAAGCAGTAAAAGTAGGAAGATGTTGGTATGCTTATGGTGGCTTGCAGCTAGGAATCAAGAAAGGCTTATAGACATTTTCTTGAATGTATCTCTAACATAAAGGAGTACAACTCTGAATCTGCTTTCCTTAATCCCAGTCACGATGATGACTTTGTCTGGAAAATGCTTAAATACAACAAGGTGTCTTCTTTCCAATCTAGAAAAATGAGATTTTGTCTGTTTGACTCAGAGTACTTGAAAGATGTGTTTCCACAATGTATTTTTGAAGACAGGTTTATTTTCTCTGTTTAAAATGAAAATATATAGTATATTTTCTCAGCAGGACAACTCTACAGAAAGTTCTCAGACATGTGCTTTAACCTAGTAAACGAAGGTAAATTTGTAGAGCAATGGTAACACTATCTTGTTGTTTGGGGTGGATTTGGGTGTTTTTGTGTTTTGTTGTTTGTTAATTTTTTTTTAATTTGAGGGAGAAGCAGAAGGAGGTGTTCCATAAGGTTTACATAAAGCTTTAACAAAATTATTTTTAATTATAGCCCTCTTAAGTCTCATTGAGGACATGATTTTTAGCTTAGCAGCAATTTCTTTCTAGATGGATATCAAATAATCACTGAACAGATGGCAGTGACATTTTATTGCTATCAAGTTGTGCCAAATTTGAGTGGACTGATGAAAAATGAAGAACAATATTCTGCTAACAGCTCCCTCACTCCAGCTACAGTTCTTCTGTTTATACTTAGAATTATGTGAAAAGATTTTATTCACTGTTACTCTACAAAGCTCTGGAAAACCAGCCTAGAAGGTGGCTGTCGCAGAGAGACACTTGTTTGCCCAAACTGAATCGTTCAGTGCCAGGTGGTCCAGGCCCAATTGCATGTGCTTGGAAATGTTATATGGACACAAGTTACCAAGTTAACTGTCAAAATATCTAATGTATTGTTAATATTATTAAGCCTGTTTTCCAAATTTACAGTGTAAAATTAAGAACAAAGTTGTTTTTTATGTAGTAAGGCTGTATGAATCAAGTGCATTAGGGCCACCATAGATTTCAATGTATTTTCTTTCTGTATGGAACTCCTGCTCTTTTGTTTCAGAGAGAAACAAAGGATAGAAAAAAGTGACCTCTCTGTTCTCAAAGTATAGGTTTTTAAAAAAGATTTTGATGCATCGTGATGTGAAGTGACATTTTATAGCTCTACGGTGATGCAGAAGTACTGAGGAATTACTTGCTGACATCTGAAACTGCAGATCCTCAGGCAGCTTGAAGCTAAGGTTCCAAAAACTGGCCAGTAATATTATCAGTTTGTACTACCTCACAATTCCTGCCAGTTGATAAAGAATCAAGGTCAAACTAAACCAGTTTCCATAAAAAAACAATAAAGACTCATGCTCATGTTTCCTTTTTCTTTAAAACTTATTCTACTTTAATCAACCACTTCCTTCATTAATACTAAAAATAATTCAGATCCAGAGCCGCTCTACTGCCAAATTACATGACAGAAAAACTACTTCCTGTTTTACTTTCTTGAAAACAGAAGAAGAAGAAATATTAGCTTTGTTTCTCTTTTTTTCCTTAGAATGTGCTTCTGTACTTCTTAGCGAATAGTTAAGACCTCTTAATTAGAACACAAGAATGTTTTGAGTTGTCATAGGCACCATTCCTCTGTTGTCATAGACAGTGGTTTTGGGTGTTTTTCATTGCTTTGAACTTTTTCAGTGGGAGAGGTTATTCAAATTCTCATTTGCTTTAGCAGTCTAGTGGATTCAAGCACTCTTCTTCCTCTAGAAATGAACTAACTTGAACTCCTAAAACTGTATTTATCCACTTTCTGATTCCCTCTTGGCCCAGATGTTGCAACGTGTTAGAAAGAGTGGGGTTAGCTTTGCTTGACCCTTTCTAATAGAAAGCCTCCAATAGAAATTGAAGTCCCTTGGTAGACAAAATCAAGTATCATCGTACTGTTATTACAGGAAAACTCAAGAAGCATGGCCATATCTTTGATATTGAAAAGGGGGAGATATGAGGACATGTATAAACAAAATGTGTCTCAAATCTTATTTTAATCATTGTAGTTTTCACTCAAATTTCTATTTACAACAGGAAATTGGATGAAATAGTATATGTAACAATATATTGTAATTTTGTAGGCACTTTTGTAGGCAATTTTGAGTATTAGTGTCATGTCCATATATTTCCTGGTACCAGAAGTTTTATACAGTTGATGGACATTTGAAAGGTTATCTGTAAAACAGATACATTTTTACATATTGTTTAAATGTAAAAATCTGGTTATTTTGAGCTGGCGAGGTCTGCTGAGAGTAACTATATGGAAGCCTGCTGGATGACAAACATTTCTTTTGAACATGAGCAGAATGAGTTTAACCTTTTATCACTTATCATTCAGAGTCCTTACATTTTAACCTTTCATACCACTAAAACCCCTTTGGAATGCCAGTTCCTATTGGGTAATAGACGTCTTATTGAAGGTAATGTGTCAAAACAGAAGATTTTTTGAATGAAATAGAGAGTTTTCAGGCTGTTGTGTATCTGGGACTAAAATCCATGCACAGTCTTTGACTGTCTCGTTTGTCAACGGATGTACTGAGTGTGCCTTTGCTTTAGGGAGGCTCTTTCATTCTATTTCAAAAAATTAGATGCCTTTAAAAAGCTCCTATGCTTTGGATGCAGTGTTCCTGGTAGGAGTAGCATTAGCATTGTAAGGGGTTTGCTGTTTGGAGCTTGGTGATCTCTGGAGGTAAGCCCGGTGTTTGGGTTTGTGAGGTCATACCATGGAATCCAAGTGAGTGCTTAGGTCTGGCATCACTGATGTGAACGTGGCAGGCTTAATCTGTGCTCCTGCCTGAACAGCATTTTTACTGTGAAATGCAGTTATAATGGAAATATGTAAAAGAACTTTCTTGTTCTGCCTAAAAATGGCTTTGTACATTTCAAAAGCTTCCTTGAGTAGTGTCAGCATCTGAAACCTCCTTCGTGGAAGAGGCGGCCTCAGCTGTTTAATAGATGTATTGTTTTATCTTTTCACTGAGTGGATGAAAAGGCTTTATTTTGGGCCTCACTGTGCTAGGCTTATGAAAAGTGGAATTGCCTCATGAATTTTTGTGACATACTGACTCTGAAAAGCCAAAGCTTGCAATCTTGTTCTCTCTTTCTGAACGGTATCTCCTTTTGCAGTACTTGACTCATTATTCAACTTCAGTGCCACTTCTGAACCTGCTTCCAAATTTCTACCTCAGAATGTGAAATAACAGTCAAAATGTTAGCACATCTCTACTATCATATCAACTTTTAATTAAAACCCATTTCTTCAGATAGCCAAGGAGGTGCCAACTCCAGTGTTCTTATTTTTTTTCAGAATAATCAAAAGCAATTTTATGCACAATGTGAGAACAGCCTTACATACGTATGCCAAAAGCATCTCAGATAATTTCTGTAGAACACACAGTGCTAATGTATTTAGTCAGAAATTTATTAGAGCATAGTTTTCAGTAGAAATCTCTCTCCATTCCTGAAGTGTTAAATTTTGAAGATTGATAATTAAGATAATGGTGTTATTCAACTACTTCTAATTTTTACATCTCATCATTCCGTCTATATAACAAATTCCAATTTGTTTTATATTGAGAGGACAAATATTCTTCAGTGTGACTTTTTGTAATGAAATGGACAGGATATTTCTTATTATTAAGTGAGTCACTTCTTGTGGGTTTTTTCCTCTGGTTTTCTCTATACCTGCTGTTGGGCAGAGTGCTTTTCAATTGGAATTTCAATTTTGTGTGCTGAACTAGAATTAGAAAAGATAATTTCTGATGTAACTAATTATGGGAAAAGGTAGAATATGTTCTTTCTTTGTTTTAAAATAATGCAGTACTCTTCTAAATCACTGACTTGCTTTTTTTTCTGCCAGTGTTTTATAAGAACTGCATAAAAGACAGCATTTGTTGTATTTGAAAAATGTTCATTAACAGTTTGAAGGTTAAAAGTTTATTTTGAAATGGAGCACATGTATGTTCCTTTCTCAACATACAATGTGAATATGCTCCTTTCTGTATACTCCCCTGCCAGTCAGTTTACAGGTGCTGTGTTTCTCTTCTGGTGTTACTCGGATGCACACACAATTGGTTGTCCTTTTCATTGTCTTTGAATGATGTGAAAGGGCTGCAGGAGTCCTGTCTTTATCTTTCCAAGCTTTGCCTCTGACAGTGGCTTGGTCCACTTGTTGTTTACCTAGTGGATTATCCCAGTTTTTGGCATCCCCTACAGTGGGGTCATCGTATGAGGACACCGTTCCAACAGGACAAAGGAATAGCCCCTGCTTTGTGGATTAGGCAATTTAAATGAGAATACATGCATTCAAGCAGGAAGGGGCAATTCAAGAATCAGTGGAATTTTGACAATTTCTGTGCCTCTAGACAGTACTGTTGCTGCTGAGGTTTCAGATGTTGTCCAGCTTACTTGAGAGGACCGCTGAAAATTACTTTTTTTTGGTTGCTTTTGAGTGGAAGTTGCTTCAATGCAGTGTTTCTGTGTTATAACTGAAAATGAGTCATCTCTACCCTTTCAGAATAATTCATGCTTTGTCTAATGTGAACTCCCTTACTGAATAGGTTCTACTGGCTGAGGAAAAGTATATGTCATGCAAATTTTTGCTCCCTTCTTTCTAAGATCTTAAACTACACTGAATATATAAAGTATTATGCAAGATTTATTTGTATTTATCTGCTGACTGGTATTTCTTTTTATAAACCTTGTTTGTGACATACCTGTATAGTTATGTGTTGAAGACTCTTCATTCTCAAAGATGAAACTAGAATTAAAATTCTGCTTTATCAGTATTTTAAGGATAAATGTATTTATGAGGAAATTGTAATTACTGTGAAATGATGGAAGACTTGTACTTGTAAATTCTTTAAAGTAGGGAAATATCTTAAGATCATCCAGTCTGACAGTAAATAACATTCCTTCTTTTTAGTCTCCCTGTAGAAACCAGATTATTTAATACACGGTAATTTTGGTTCTCTTTTTGTTATTCCTGTTCTCGGTTCTTGAATGGAAAGAATGAAAGGAAACCAAGAGAGTTTGGAATACGTATTTTGTTGATTTTTTTAAGTCTTCAATGATAGCAGATTTTGACTGACATTTAAATAACTTCTGTTTGCAGTTATTAAAGACTGTAAAAAATAGTATTGGTTAATAATACTAATAATCTATGTGGAGTTTTATGCCTTTCCTCTGCATGTCCCTCCCCTTCCCCCCACAATACCAGGTGGTCAGTTATATATATAAAAGATATACATATATCTTTTCAGCCCTTCCCTGGAACAATTCTTTGGTCTAAGACTTCCTGTTAAAATGTTTCCTTTTTACTTCAATAATTATCTTATGTTGTAGGCTTTACTTTTTAAGTTTCATAATTTCAGTTAAAAATAACTGAACTAAATTGGAAGAATGCAAATGAAAGGTTCTCAGTGTGTTTGGAAGTGACAGTTTTGCTATT
Source organism: Petroica traversi (assembly GCA_025920805.1). Taxonomy (NCBI): domain Eukaryota; kingdom Metazoa; phylum Chordata; class Aves; order Passeriformes; family Petroicidae; genus Petroica; species Petroica traversi. Next base: position 9,378,457 of record JAHLSL010000012.1, on the reverse strand, counting down.
GTTTAAACTCTGCTACTTTACATGGTTCAACCTGAATAAGATACAGCTTCAATTCCAGTTTTGAAGTTGAACTCTGCATAACAGCTCCAAGAATAGGAGGATATCCAGTTGGTTCTGGAAATCAAATTAGCCTTAATGCATCTCTGTCAAATTTTGTGTTAATGGAACAATAGAATTTTGGTGTTAATATTCTAAGAAAATGCAGTGCCAATTTTATCTAAACATATTTTTTAAGTAACAGTAGGTGATTTCTAACAGGTTTAAAATCAGTGACAGTAAGGCTATGGTCTGTAATAGCTCTATATAAAACTCTGTTATTATATCACTGAGAGATCACCTAGGTTGCTTGATGAAAAATTTTAAGCAGTGTTTTTTAACTAAACAAAGCATGAATTCAGATAAAATGTATAGGACCATATATTCAGGAAAAGTAATAGAGGCTAAGCTAAAGGGAAGCTGCTGAAACTTTGTGATAGAAATTCTTTGGTATAATAAGTTACACCAAAGAAAGTGTATATTTTGTAATGGCCTTTTTTGGTATTTGTTTTCATTGAATGGATGCAGTATATTTAAAAACAATTAAACGGACACAAGTATTGAGTTTTGTATTTAGCAGTTGGAAGGTGAGATTTATTAAAATATTTTCTCTGGAAGTGCCAAGATGACAGGTGGGGGATCTTGACCATAAGGTAAATGCTAGCATTTTTAAGGGGTCTGTTTACACAATTATTCCTGTAAATGGTCATGAGATTTTTTTCAGTCTGTTGATGAAGGAGAACAGTTATGGTTGGAGAGTTCTCTCCTTTAAAAGTAAAACACTTTTCATTGAACAGCACTGAACAGATGTATAATTCAAAGTTCTGTTGCATTTCTTTCTCAATATTTATGTGCATCTGCCATTTTTTTTTTTGTTGGAGAAGGGAATTATATTTGAAGAACAGAGTAGGGTTTTTTATTTTTATTTATTTATTACCCAAAATCTTGGCCCAGTCAAAAACTAGTGCAATTCCACTGTTTTGATAAGAAAAATGATGGTCTTACATCAACATTGAGAATCATTCAGGCTGTTGCCACTTCTAGCTATAGCGCCTTCCCTCCCACTCCCCATGATTGTTTGTGGATACATTTCTGTAGCTACATTATTTCAATAAAGAATTTCTTCAATTCCTGCTCTGAAGTTTCTCTCACAGAGACTATAAAAGCAAAGAAATACAGCATAGCTAGGGAAGTGTGCAACAAATATTTACTACACAGCATCTCGTCTGTATTTCTGTTTGTCCAATGAAAGTCTTCCCATGGTTCTTCTGGCTCTTTTCTATGTCTGCATATTAATCAAGTATCTGAAATATGCATGTGTGAAGTAACCATTTATACTGTAGTAGTTATAGCTTTAGTTGTAAATTTGATGTAGAATAATTTGAACAATTTTTTTTCATGAGCTCTGCTCATAATTTGTTCATTGTATTATTTCCAATCCATTTTCCACAGCTGCAATCTGAATAAGTGGCTCAATTATAGTTTAGCGTTATTCTTTAATATTCACTGAGCCCTATGGAAAACTTTGAAAGAAATATTCTATTTAAAGACAATTATGCTTAAATATCATCGTTTTCTATAGACATTTGCATGAAAAAATGGCAAAAACATGAAGAACTAATTTTTCTCTTTCATACTACTGTCTGCAGTTATAGTTCTCCAGTGTGACATCATAATCAGCTGTCGTGTGATCTGATACCACAGTTCAGTGTGATCAGAATTCTCTGACTTGAACACATAAATAGCATTGCTGGAAAACCAGACAAAGCTGTCACGTTACTTCTGAAAATTGGATTGTTCTTTTAGGAACCATTAAGAAATCATTTAGAAATAGATGCTGTTAATAGATATGTTAAAGTATGTAAATCTAAGAACACTTCTTAATGTAGTCTGTTAAGTTCAAACTTGCTTTTTTTTAATTAAAAAACTTTTTTCTACTGTTTTGTCATTTTTCAAAAATTACATTTTTTCTAGTGGAGATCTTAGTTTTAGGAAATAATACCTTGTGACAGATTAGTTTGGTAAGTTGTCTCTTCTAGAACTTGTAAAAATGCAGGCAGCTTAGAAACCATGTTCTTTTTTCCTTTGCACTCTTCTTTTTCACTGTACTTGAAAGCATGTGCAAACTTTTCTTGCAAACTTTAGGTTTCCATGAAGTGGCCATTGTGTAGCTGCTGCTCTGCATGTTCTGGTGAAATACATAACACTTCTACCCTAGTGTGTGTTTCTCTGAAGACTGGAAGCTAACTGGAAGGAGACACAGAGATTGCTGTGTAGGACCAATTGAATGCAAATTAAATGTCTGATCTTCAGTTTCTGGCATATTATCACTGCCTATACTCCTGTTTTATCAAATTGAACTCCCCATTTTTTTAAGATTAGTGGAGCTTGAGAGTCATGGTGTGTAGAATTGTCATCTTGATAAATAGTGGAGATTAATGCTTTCATCCAAATTGTGCATTCTTTTTAGGATGATAGCATTACATAATAATAGGGGCAGATTTCCAAAGTCTTGATCAACAAAATGATCACAGAAAGACTTCTTAAATAATTCATTTCCATCTATCAAGGCTGACATGAGGCAGCGTTACCAAACAACCTCTTTTTGACAGGGTAGTCCAATAGCACAGTTCATATTCATTGCTCCGCTACTGGCACAGGAACATTTGTGGGCACGTTTCCAGGTCCCCAGGAAACTTGGAATCATTCCATGTTAAAGAACTGTAACTGTAGCTAACAAACCAGCTGCTGTATTGAGCTCAGAAGGAAGTCTTTGTAGCTGCGTGGAAGGAACTTAAGTTATTTGCATAACATCCAGCAGTCTTAGTGGGAAGGGTTGGCAGGAGCACAACAGCAGGGTGGGCATCCAGCTTTTCTTTTTTGACCACTGATTCCATTTTTCAGTGCTAGGATGAGATGAAAAGAGGGAAGTAGAGAACTTGACCAAAAGAGCTGTACAGGTCTGTAGCGAAGAGTACTCATGATCATATTGACATCATTCTTTGTGGAAGCAATAGTTTATTAAATTCATCACAAAAAAATTGGTTTATAATAAATAGTATCAGCATCAGTGCAATATTTGTGAGTTGGTAAATTCTTACTGTGGAGAGAGAAAATCTTTAACAACAGATACATGAGACTATAGTGCTATCCATCAGCATAAGTCAGCTGTCGGCCAGAACATGCTGTTGTACTGAATTACAGAAATTTACAGAGAGGGTCAGTCATGTTAAAAACAAGCAGATTTTTTTTCCAATTAGGCAGCAATTTGAGATTAGGCAAAAAAAATTAACAACATATCTTAAATTTATTGCATCACTTCTTCAAACATTACTATTTTCAATAAAATATCAATCTACATTTTCAAATAGGCATTTTGTTAGTCTTCTGTCACACCAGCTTAAATTTTCTATTTATGCACTGTCTTTTGCAATGTACCTCTGTTAAAATACTCAGGCCACACTTCATCAAGTATTTAAGCTACCACCACCACCAGAGAAAAAAAAGTCTTGCTTTCCCATGGCCTTCAGGCTCTCTGCTGCTTTTCACAAATACAGATGTTTGTGAGGCCAAACAGTAAATCACTTTGTGCATTTGGATTGAAAATAAGTGGGGTGGTAGTGTCCATCTGTTGCTCTTCCCTTCTGCTTCACACCACCTTGTCTCCAGTTTCATTTCAATCTTCATTTCACTCCTGGTCCAATTCACTACCTCTGCACAAATGCGTATGATAGAGAAAGGCCTAGCACAAAAGATTAAAAGAATGGAATTTTTGCAAGATAGCCTTTTCTTACCTTATATACTTTTTTTCCCTTATTTTTAAGAGATTAATTTTTCTTTTAAAATGCATAAACTAATGATTTCTGTGAATGGTTTTTATGTAGGAAAGGGAAGGAAGGCTAGAAGATGTAATCCACCATAATTTCAAAGAAAATTGAATTAACCTTTTATAAGTTAAATATCTTTTCCAATATGTGTAATTAAACTTATAGTGTTCTCACTCTCCTAAAATCTGGCAGAAACAGAAAAGATGATTCTGGAATGGTGTAGTTTTCCTTCAGAGTTTTTATTTAGCAAAGATTTCTTCCCCTTTTATGATTTTATAAAGAACAGTCTAAGAGATGATGAAAAAACTCTCAGCTGTTCATGTTAATTCACACAGAACTTTCTTGTATTATAACTTTGCAATATTAGTTGTGTTCCAAAAGCATTGAGCATATTGACATATCTGAAAGCAGTCCTGCAAAGAAAGGAAAAGCTGGACATGAGGTAGCAACATGAGACCAAACGTGTCCTGAGCTGCATCCAGAGCAGCATGGGCAGCAGGGGAGGGAGGGGATTCTGCCTCTCTGCTCTGCTCTGGTGACACCCCACCCACAGTGCTGCATCCAGCTCTGGAATGCCAGCACAGGAAGGACACTGACCTATTGGAGTAGGTCCAGAGGAGCCTTGAAGATGATCAGAGGAGTGGAACATCTGTGAGGAAAGGCTGAGAGAGTTGGGAGAGCCTGGAGAAGAAATGGCTCCAAGGAAATCTGGTTCTGGCCTTCTAATAACTAAAGGGGGCCTGCAGGAGAGCCAAAAGGGACTTTCTTCAGAGCAGGTAGTGACTGGATGAGGAGGAACTCTCTCAACCTGAGAGAGATTAGATGTTAAGAAGAAAAACTTCACTAAGAGGGTGATGAGACTCTAGAACAAGTTTTCCAGAGAAGCAGTGCATGCCCCATCCCTGGAAGGGCTCAAGGCCAGGTTGGATGTGGACCTGCTCTGTGGATCTGATCTGGTGGAAGGTGTCCCTGTCCATGCCAGGGGAGTTAGAACTAGATGATCTTTAAGGTCACTTGCAGCCCAAACCATTCTATGATTCTTTGACCAATATTTTTCTTTTGTGTAGTATTTTCATAAGTCAATGTTTTAAAATCCTACTTGCCACTTTTCAAATGCTGTTTCTCTGAGCATGCCAGTAGTTTAAATAATCTTTTGGACTCTTGTAAGGAACCCAATACTGTTTTAATTGTCTTCATTGGCCATCCAGGAATTCATATGGAGTGAAAGTAAGCTGCAGTGATACATTGTTATTTTCAGCAATTTCTACTACCAGTCACATAGAAACCATAGCCACTATGAGCCAGCTGACACCTAATTTGTATTTGTTACCTCGTTACTGCAGAAGTCCTCTAAAGTTTGCTATATCGAACACAATTTCTGTTGATTTCTGGCAGAAAAAAATGAGGTGTTGCATTTTAATTTGTATTATTCCTTTGGCCCTCATCTTGTCCTTCCTCCCCATCCTCAAAGGAATTTTTATCACGTTAAATATAGGATAAAAACCACTCATCTTCTGAACTCCTCTTACTACCTCATATCTTCATTGAAATCAAGGGGCAATTCATATTTCAAGCTAATTTAACTTGACTTTTTAGTCTCTGGATAATGCATATTATCCTTATTTGCAGCATCTTAAAAGGTCATTAAGTTGGCATTTTTGTTCGAGGAATAAAATCTGAGGAAGTGCACAATATTCTGTCTTGTCTCTTGTTTTAATCTGCTTTTATGCAGTGGATTGGGCTCTGCCTACAAATAAATCTTCACAACATGAGTCACGGTCATTCTTGAGACTATTGAAGAATATTTTTATATCTTAACAGTTCCAATTTTGTAATCAAATTGAAGCTTATCAATAGAGCTACTATCTTTTCGTATTTACAGAAGAAAACAGACACATTCTTTATCACAATAACTGAGTTATCAGTCTGGGTTTCCAACCAGAGGAATATAACACAACAGAAACCACTGTAACTGTTTTACACAGCTAAATAATAGTTTGCACTCCAAAGAAAGGAATGTAAGTAAACCTCCTTTTGGAAAGAGATAAGGGGAAGGAAACTAATACATTAATTCACTGAATTAATAATGGTGAAACAATTACTTATCTTTAAACTGTTCTTTTAAATGGGGCAAAACACATCTCTCTGTGTAAGGTCATATCTGCTCCATGTATTTTACTTACATTTTTTACCAGTCTTGCCCCAGCACTCCTGTGTGCATTAATCCTTTTCAAGAAAGCTTGGAAAAAAGTGTCATAGATGTTATGTAAACAAACCCCAGTGATTAGACGGAGAGTGGGCATCTAAGTTGCTGTCAGCATTGCAGGGAATGCAGAGAGAATTGTCTGTGGCTATTCTGCTCGTTCATGTACTGGGGAGCCCATGAGAGACACAGGTTCAAGCTGCTCACATCCTGTGGAATCACATGAAAAACTGGAGTAATTACATTTGCTGTGTTTTAAGGAGTCCAAGGATAGAAAAGCAAGTCACTTTAGGTCCATTCAATTTGTGGGCCGTTAGGTATATACAAGCAGCAGTGGAAACTTGCTTTTATTGACTATAAACATTTTAATACACCTTCTTTTTTTTTTTCCCCTTATGAACAGATTTAAGAAATTTATCTGGATTAATACTGAACTGAATGCATCTGAACTGAAAGAAATGTTTTGAGATTGCTCTCCTGACAGAAGTTGTGCAGAAATGGTATACTGAGGTCCCTGCCTGCACCTGTGGGAAGACTGTAACTGTATTTTTATATTGCGGTTTATTGGCCCATAAAAGACGATGTAACAACAAATGGAACAGTAAATTTATGCAATAGTAGTGGTTCCCCTCCCACTGACTGGACATGAGTGATCAAAGGTCTTTGCCAGAAGATAAGCACAAGGTTAGCAGAACTTCCTCTAAGTTCAGGGAGTCTTCAAGAAGCATGCAATCTGATGATTATTTCGCTAGAAAACTTAAAGCCTTGAACGGTAGCATGGGTCCTCCTGTTTCTTCAAATGCCTCTAGCAAAGCTGAAAATAATCAATCAAATGGTACACCAGCCGTGCCTAAAATGGGTGTTCGAGCAAGGGTATCTGAATGGCCTCCCAAAAAGGATTGCTCTAAGGAACTGAGTAAAGCTGCTTGGGAAAACAGACCTGCAGCCAGTTATGAAGGTGTTGGCTCAGTACTTCCGAATGGACAAAATGACCAAAGCGATGAACAGCAGGAAGAGCTAGAACTGGAATTTACAGAGGGAAAATATTCCATTGGAGATCTTTTTGTTCATTCACCTCAAAGGGGACTTCATCCCATAAGGCAGAGAAGCAACAGTGATGTGACAATAAGTGATATTGATGCTGAAGATGTGTTAGACCAAAATGCTGTTAACCCAAATACTGGAGCAGCTCTTCACAGAGAATATGGCAGTACTTCTTCAATTGATAGACAAGGCTTGTCTGGAGAAAATTTTTTTGCGATGCTTAGAGGTTACAGAGTGGAAAATTTTGAACATAAAACCCTTGCTCCTTTTGGATTTTCTGAGTTTTTCCACTGTGATCCTATGGTTTCTCCGAGTCTACATGCTGCTGCACAGATTTCCAGGGGAGAATTTGTCAGGATTTCTGGGTTGGATTATATGGATAGTGCCCTACTTATTGGTCGAGACAGGGAGAAATCTTTCAAGAGGAGACTTAAATCAGAATCAGTAGAAACGTCTCTGTTTAGAAAATTGCGAACAGTTAAAAGTGAGCACGAAACTTTTAAGTTCTCATCAGACCTGGATGATAGACTTGAGAGAAATGTTCGTTCTTGGAACTGTCAGAAATGTTTTGCACATTATGATGTTCAGAGCGTTTTGTTTAACATAAATGAAGCAATGGCTACCAGAGTAAATGTAGGAAAAAGAAAAAATATAACCACTGGGGCTTCAGCTGCGTCACAAACTCAGATGCCAGCCGGCCAGACTGGAAACTGTGAATCTCCTTTGGGAAGCAAAGAGGACCTCAATTCAAAAGAGAATTTAGATGCTGATGAGGGTGATGGGAAAAGCAATGATTTAGTATTGAGTTGCCCTTACTTCAGGAATGAAACTGGTGGGGAAGGAGACAGGCGGATTGCACTTTCTAGGGCAAATTCAGCATCTTTTTCTTCAGGTGAAAGTTGTTCTTTTGAGTCCTCTCTGAGTTCCCATTGCACAAATGCTGGTGTTTCAGTACTGGAAGTACCAAGAGAAAACCAGTCCATTCACAGAGAGAAAGTGAAGCGTTACATCATAGAACACATTGATCTTGGAGCATATTATTACCGCAAGTTCTTCTATGGAAAAGGTAAATTTTTTAATGTGACTGTTTGGATGTATCCATGTATTAGATTTAAGTTGATTAGTAAAGACTTTTTTTTCCTTCTTCTCCCTAGAGATACGTAGGCATTCTAGAATATCCTGAAATTATTTATTGAAATTAAGCCTGTTATTTTCTCTCTCTCAGGGCAAAGCAATGTGTTATGTATAGTTGTGCAATACCTGAGTGAGTTCATTAAGTGATTTAATGAGAGATCATGTAAAAGAGCAACTCTAACTCTTTTCCAACCCAAACTTTCTTGATCAGTAGGGGGAAAAGATGTCATTTATATCCAGTAAATGCATTGGAAATACTGATACCCAGAATGGAAATCATTATTTCCTACAAGGTGACTCCAAACCAGAAAGTTTTATTAATGAGGGTTCAGACTCTCTTTGAGATTCAACTGTCTTCACATGTCTTGAGATGTTTCATATTGCATGCACACGTACACGCTCCTTAAATAACATCCTTCTGATGTTATTTAGCTTTTCATCTTTAAGAAGGATTTTTTGTGCCTTTCTCCTAACCTTATACCCTTTTCTTTTAAGATGTGTTCAGTTTACAAATGTGCCAGGATACTGGCAGAGTAACTGTCTTGGCTTGAATCATTATTCAGATAAACGTTTCCACTATCAGCTTTGATAGTCTGCATTCAGTATTGGCTTGAGCACTGTGAATGAAATCCCTGGTTTTGTGGGAGAACCCCAAAATACCTGTCTCTGTCCTTTCTGTATTATGCATTACAGCTAGATCTGCTTGCTTTTACTAAAAGAAAAGTCTGCTTCTGTTTAAAAAAACCTGTTACAGCAGAAGAACAATTCTTCTTGTTCTTCTTGAAATAATATTTTCTCTGCTTTATAACGATATTCGAACATCAGGAAATAAGCACTATACTGTTACTCCTTCCTCCTGTAACCCTTTAAAAGGGACTCAAAAGAGGATCCAGTACGGTGCTGGTCACAATTCAATAGACACTGAGTACATACCAGCTGTAAAAAAACTGTATTTAAAAGGCAATGAAGAGAAGAATCTGGATCTGTGATGGAAGAGGAAGAAAAAGACCCACAGCTAAGCAAGGAATGGGCAGTAAATTCACAAGTTCAAAATGGATTTTAAGCTAAACAGGTTGTAAATTATATAAAAAAGTGGTGAAGGACTCAGAGTACAAGAGAATGAAGGGAAACTTTTAACAAAAGAGTGGCACATTTTTTGAGGGAAGAAAAGAGTGGCATTCACAAAAATGAAAGGAAAACTGTCAATAGACAAAGGTGATGGCTGGATGGGCAGGGGAGGTGGGTGGATAGGAATTATCTTGTCTTTAAACCAAATGAAAGAGGACTTTTTGTGAAGTGCTTTTATCTTGGATGAGTTACAAGTGCAGAAGTGCAGAACACTTCTGTGAAGAAAAATCTTGTCAGGGAAATTACAAAAAGAAAATGCAGATGCATACTCACAGCCATTTTAAATACTACATTATAAAAAAACCCTAATGACCTTTTTGGAAAATTGATGTGAATGTAATTAGTTTTAAATAACTTCTGTTCTGAAATTCTACCAGGGTTCCTCAGAGTTTTATCCCACATAGTACAATGCTAGGAAACTTGAGTTGTTACTAATTTTTCTCTAGATATAGTTGTTCAAAAGTAAATACAGTGTGATGTATTTAATATACAGGAATAAATTGTTACCTTCTCACCTTTACGATGAGATGTAAGCCATGGCCTGTTGTACATTATCTTTTATAGAGCTGTAACAGAAGCTACGAGAGAAATCTGTACTGAAGGACTCTTACGATGCAGCAAGTCAGGGCAAATGTGCTGATGAAACTAAAATCTTAATTTCTAATATCTACTATCTTAATGGATCAAGCATATAAGGAATGTGCTCACCTAGGCAAAATTTATTGCTGAAAGGGAAAATAATCGAGACATTTTGTGTTGGGCACCAACATGTCTTGCTGCTGGCCTGAGATTCCATATAAGAAAAATTGACATTTTTGTTCATTCTGGGCCTACGTGATGCTCTTCCATGACAGAGAGCTCTCCTAGCTGATTTTTTCATTGATTTGTAAGTTTAATTTTAGCAAAGTCATTGTGGAAGGATGAAACAAAAATTTTGCAAACAATAGTTACTTGTACATAATGGCACTGATTTTCTTTGCCTTTAAGAAAATAAATAAGGAAAAGATGTAGCTTTCTGAAAATTAGATTTTGTTCACAGTTTTATAATTGGCACTTGTCAGCATACCAGTTTTATATCTGTTTTAAGATGCATGGAAGAAACACCCTGGCATGTGTAGCACTAATTATTCCATTCCCTTTCAAGAAATATGAGATTTGGGATTCAGTGTTTTCTGAAATGAGTTGTAGTTTTATACTGCATATTTATAAGCTTTGTAACTATTGTTAAAATCAAATCCAGTCAACTGATATAAAATATGTTATGTTTATTGAATAAATCTTCTCAGTTTTCAGTTGAGATTTGTAAAAGCTAGAATATACTATTTTATCTCATGGTTTTGATTATCATTGATTTGTCCATTTCCCCTTGTGTAATTATCCTTGAAATTCCTTGAGACTTGTTTATTATTACCATGCTTTTTATTTGAGGGATGCTTGCAACCATTTAATGTTACTGTGTCTGTCTGCTGATATAAGATTGAAAAAATAATCCTAAAAGAAATGTACAGGCTTAACAAGCCATTGGTATACACTCAGTTTTTTACAAGTAAGGCTTCTGCATTAGAAGAAAAATTGACAACTATTCCTCAAAATGAAAAAGTAAAAAATTACAAACATTTTAGCATCGCTCTAGGTGTCAAGTTAGAAAACAGCACTTATTTTCTTCTTTTCTCCCCAGCTGGCTCTTTTAAACCAACATAATTTAAATGAGCTTAAAGAGTTTGTACTTTTTGAAATTACAAAAAAAAAGACACCTTGAATTAAAAATGTTTTCCCCAAATCTCAGAATATCAGTAGCCATGCTCTTCAATTTACTTCAACTTCCTTACTTTCCTTTTCTGAAACTGATTTATCTATGTTATTTTCAGTGCATATAAATGGTGTCTTTGGGTTTGTGTCTTTCATGTTGTACAAGAATTTGGTGGGTGTCTCCACACACTTGCATTTTTCTGCTCAGTAATTCTGCAGTCAAGAAATCAAGGAACTGTGTAATATCCTTTTGTAGATTTACATCAAAACGGAAAGCTCTAGACTTCTATCTGAGGAGTTTACCTTATGTCAAAGTCTGAATTATGCATCTGTGGGGAGTTTTTATGTTACTGAAAGTGTTTGACTTCTGAACTTCTCTCTCTCTTTCTTCTCTGTAAAGCCCTGTTCCATTTGATAAAATTGCCCGTTTAGACTCAAAGTTTTAATTTATCACCAGGAGGTCCATAAGGTGCATTGTTTATCCATGCAGGTAGAATGCTCAGACTGGGAAATGAATGTAGTTGGTGAGCAGGAGCAAATAATTTGATTTCCATGCATCTTTGATTCCAGGTGTTCCTTCCAAAAGAACTTGTAACGTGCTGCTGCTCATTTTCCTTCCACTGGATTGTAACCAGCTACATAATTTGTAAATAGGTTTTTGAAAGAGTACTGGAAGCTTAATTTAAACTTGATTTGAGAAGTAAACCTGTCTTTTATGTAGAGATGACTTCATTCTTTTGTATTAATTCTGAGATTATGGATAATGTCTTAGTGAAAGACATTTTGCAAAAAACTTCTTTGCATATTTGTATAAATATTTTTTTAAAGTATCAAACTAGATCAATAATGCTACCAAAATGTTTTTTAATCCTGAAAATGTTAAAGGAAAAATTAGTCAATAAATTGTTATTTAAAATATGGGATTATAGCATGAATTGGACTGGAAGACATTTCTGCAGCCATCCAGTCTAATTCCCTCTTTAAGATTCCATTTAGATGTTGGTTCTGAATAGGTTGCTTAAAAACTGTTTCCCTTTAGCCATCCCTTTAGCTTTCTTATAGTATCTAAGGATGGAGATTTCACAATCTCTTTTGGAAACTTGTTTGTGTTGGATTCCCCCCACTCAGACCCTGCATGTTGTGATGGTTCCATCTTGTTCTTTCCCTTTGAGAAAAGTCTGTTTCTCCTTTCTCTACAACCTCCCATCAGCTCATGGGATCTAGCAGTTATTTTCCCCCTTAATCTGCTCTTCTCCAGCTGCACGAGCCCATCTCTTTTAGCCTTTCCTCATCTGTTATATTCTTCAGCCCTCTAACTTCTTTCTAGTCATCTTGTGGCCTTGTCTGACTCTTTCCAAAACTGGACACTGCTCCTTATGTGGCCTCAAAAGTGCCAAACAGAAAGGTATAATGTTCTCCTGAGCTGCTGGAATGCTCTTGCCCAGAGTGTGGTTGCCCTTCATCTCTGCTGGGAGGTTCTGCAGGCTGCTGGGCAGCCTGTGCTCACAGGGTCCCCGGTCCTGGTGTATGAGCTTGTTCTGTCTACCTGCAGATCTGTGTTGGTCTTCACAAGGGTTTTTCCAGTCCATTTTCTTGGATTGTCAAAATGCGAGTTTGTCAGGTTGAAAACTTCAGTGGTTTAAGAGTTACTTCACATGCAGCTCAGCTGTCACAGCTCAGCAGTAGCTGCCTCCAGGGGAAGAGGAAAGTGGGAGGTGAAGCACTGACACCTTACAGCTGTAGGATTCTATCTGTGTGGCTTTGCCCTTCCCTGCTTTTGTTAAAACTGCAAGGATTATAGATTTCCATGTCTGCCGTGTGCATATATTCCCGAATTGTTAAAAGCCTGCTGGTTATTCCCCTTCATCTGTTGCACCCATCTGCAGTCCTAACCTCCAACATATGAACTATTCTCTTAGAGCTTGGTCATGGACGTCAACTTGTTGAGGATGCCCTCCATTCCATCATTTAGATAATGTAAAACCCTATTAAACAATAACATCTCCACTATCAGATTTTGATAAACATTTTAGTAACTGGCCAATAATTGTAATTTGTATTACTGATCACAGTCCTTTAAGGCCAGTAGTCCAGCCAGTTTCCGTCCACCTTGTAATTTGCATGTCCAAACCATGTCTTTTCAGTTAAGCCACACATATACTGTGGGAGACTGTGTGAAAAGCATTGCTGAAGTACAAGTGGGTGACATTCATTGCTCCTTCCTCATCCGTAAAGCCAGTCACATCACTGCAGAAAACAACTGGATTGGTCATGCATGATTTGCATGTTTGAAATCCATGCAGGCTGTTTCCAAGCATCTTTTTGTCTGTCCTTCATGTGCCTGGAAATGTCTTCCATGAGAATTTGTTCCTTAATCTCCCTGGGAACTAAGATTTATGGTGGCTGTTCTGTGGCTTCCCAGACCCTCTTGCCCTTTTTTAAAGGTGACTGTAACTACTCACTGTGACCTCTCAAAGTAAGGAGGAGCTCAACATAGGTTCTGTTTGGTCACGTGGGTTTGAGTGCGTCTGGTCTCCTTAAATGGTCTCTAATGTGATCTTTCTCCTCAGTTGATAGTGCTTTACTCTTCCAGACTGGACCAGTTGGCTCAAGGATGAATTTAACTATTCATCAAGCACTGAAGAGTTACTAGACTTAGTTGCCGTTGTTGAGACTTAGTTGCTGCTTTGAATGCAAAGTTGTAAATAAGAATAAGACTCTTAGCTTTTATTCAAGATTCTATGTAAATGCAGTTTCTCCAAACTAGTTTCCTGCAGCATCAAGCAAAAAGATTAATTTCATAGTAATGAAGAGGAAAAAAAAGACATGGTAGCAGCAGTTGCAGTAATTTGTGATATGCATGACCATTCTGCTCATCAAAATTAGCATTTGTGATTTATGTACTTTTTGTTCAGAAGATCACAAGCTGGTGTATTCACAGACCTCATAGTTGAATTTAAAATAATATTTTTTTCTTGCTGCAGAATTTTTTTTTAGATTTGATGAATATTTTCTAGGAGACTCATACTTACTTTACTGTTCTCTTACCTCTTCATTCATTCCTGTTCCAAAGAGCATCAGAACTACTTTGGAATAGATGAAAACCTTGGACCTGTAGCAGTCAGCATCCGGAGGGAAAAGGTTGAAGATGCTAAGGAGAAAGAAGGATCTCAGTTCAACTATCGTATAGTTTTCAGGACAAGTGAGGTAATGTTCATTCAGTAATTCTGCAAAGGAATGGAAAAGTTGACTTAGAGCTTAGGATACTTGTTGTTTGTCTGTGAGTGCATTGCTTACTTTGAAAGTAAATCTGTTAATGGGAAAGGATGTTTCCTGTACCATTAATAAATGTGGTTGATCCTGAACAACAGAAAAGTTTTCCTTTTCTGTACCGCATAAAATTTTTTGCCTTTTTGAGTGAGTACCCAAAAGGAGATAAGCTGGCTGAAGAGAACTGCAAGGTGCAAGCAAGGGAACAGATGTTAACACAGTTAAAGATAAATGTGGATTAGGCTGTTTGATGTTGTGTTTCTAATAATAGAAATAAAAGATTAAGAAACATAGGGATAAAGGGAGCTATAAAAATATGAAATATAAACATTAGTGTAACAACTTATTTGTATTTTTTCTTTTGTTTCAAAATACTCTCTTAAAAGCTTTTTTGTAACATGTTTTTATGTACTTCTACATACATGATTAGCAGAAGGAATATTAATATATTCATAAAATAATCATCTTATTTGAAAGAAGAATTTGCTTGTGGTTGTTATGTGTAAAGTCTCATAACTTCTATTTCAAGCAATTGAATGTTTATTGCTAACTAATTTCTTTATCACAGCAACTACCTTGGATTTGTATGAATACACATATTGCAGCAAATACCTATAAATTTTCGGAATCCATAGGACTATTGTTTTTTATTTTGATTAGGATATAGAGAAGTGTTAGACTCCTGATATCACTGGGCTCTTGTGTTTTTGCAAACAGATGTAAAAACAGATATAGATGGACAAACTTTTTTTTTTCAGTCTAGTGGACTTTTTAATAGCCATAAAAGGGATGTCCATGTATGTATATGTGGAAAGGTGATCCAAGTGACTCAGTTCTAAGAAATTACTCTCTTTTTATCAAATCCAATAAAGATAAAGCAGCATGGATTAAGTAATAGGTGACTGGGTTAAGTGAAGGTGTGATTTGCTATGGCTTATCTTACATGTCCAGCCTCACATTTGACTACTGCGTTTGCTAGGATAGTGTGGCAAAATTATCAGTTTTTAGTTTTCTTGTGTCTTTAATACTTTTCTCTCCCCCAAAAATAAATTTTCTCAGTAATTGGAATAAACTGAGAACATGCTTCATGAATTTCCTTAAGCAAAAAATGTATTTGTCACTTAGACAGTGAAAGTTTGTCCACTCTTTAAGAGTTATTTAGTAAGGTTTCTGCTGGTTTAAAAAAATAAATTAGAATAGGGATGTTTTTCTTTCCATATCTTTTTTCCCATGCTTTTGCTAAAACCTGAAGTTTTTATCTCTAGGGTAAAGAGTATTAGAGCTATAAATATTTTATGTGTCTTATCCTTACTACAGCTTACTACTCTTAGAGGAGCAATTTTAGAAGATGCTATACCATCCACTGCTCGTCATGGCACGGCAAGAGGTCTGCCTCTCAAAGAGGTGCTGGAGTATGTAATACCAGAGCTGAGCATTCAGTGCCTGAGACAGGCTTCCAACTCACCCAAAGTACCCGAGCAGCTGCTCAAACTGGATGAACAAGGGGTATGTAGCACATGGCCTTCTCTTTAAAGACTATTCCTTAGATGAATGGAAGAAAAGAATTCTTAAATATTTTGCAGACAGTGCTAATTAACATGGATCTGTAATGCAAACCATTCAGTTTCTTGATTTTAGAGAAACTTGTCTATTTTCAGTGAAAAAATGAGGTTTGCTTTTCTAAGCAAATTCTTAAAATACATTTCAGCTGAAGGAAATAAATATTGGTGTATGGAGATTGTCTTTCAATGGCTGAGTGAGAGAAAGATTATTGAGTTTTAACATCAGTAAGAAGGGATTTTCACAATCTGTATTTGCACTTCAATGTGTACAAATGTTGAATGCAAATGAAAGTACATCTAACACTTTATTAATATTGTGTGGGTAAGAAGGCAAAAGCTCCTTAAGTGTTTTAAGTTTCTGCATCTAAAATTTATGGTTATTTTTTACAATACCATTTTATGATATGTTTGCTGTATTCTTACTGGAATAGAATACTTCTGTATTCAGACAATTGAAATTGTGATTGAGGCTAATGAATTAAGTGCATGACAATGAAATATTCAAATGACTTACATTTTGAGAGAAAGTGGTGAGGTTTATTAGATTCAATAAAATTGAATCTGCTTCATTCAAAGCTAGTACTTAAATTTATGGATTTTGTATATTTAGTGAAGGACAGGCTTATGATGGTTTTAAAAAAATGTTCATTGAAATTGAAGATTTTACTTTCTAGGTCAAAGTCAATGTCTGTCTGTTGAAGTCCAATCAGATGATTGAACCAGTTGATTATGATGGTGCTATAATTAATTTTTCATTGCTAACTCAGTTTTGAATGCAGTGATTGCATCTAACATTGGTGGCATCTACCAGAATTCCTCTGTCTTTCCTCGTGCCTGTAACAATTGCTCTGACATGTGGTCAGAGGAACAGAACTGGCTTTTTTTTTGAAGGATTGTTACACTAGCTTTTGTATGTTAATGCTTTTTATTCACATTGCTGTTTGAGGAGGACTTTTAATTAAAAATTAATTTTGCCGAATATAATTTTCTTCTGTGTTTGTCAGTTTTTCCAGTAAAATAATACAGAGAAATCAGAAGCACTGAATTCTGAATCCAAGAGTTCCTGATATACTCTTGCTCTCTCCTGGTTGAACTTCAATGAGAGTTTAGGTTAATCTAGTAAATAATATTCACTCTTGGAGGGGCAGTATGTTCAAGGCAATATTGAGCAGGATTGTATTTGATCTCATCTGAATATTTCCCAAACTCACTAACAGTATTTCCCAAAAATTGGAGAGGGAAATTTTCCATTGAACTGACCAAAGTAATTCTTTAACCATCATCTCCTCATTTTGAGAAACAGCAGTATATAGCACTTCCTTGTATTTTGTGTGATCAGTTCTGAAATTCAATCCTGTTATTAAATGGGCTGTCACCTGACAAAATGTAATATTCGTGTATCTTATGTAATACAAATTACAAGGTAATTACTTGAACATAGACAGAAAGCTGTGCAAAGAACTGGCATGAGATCCATTTTGTTTTTAATCCTCTTAGGTACTTAAAGCTTTCAGTTTATTAATTGAGTAAATACAAAGAGTTATGCTTGGCAACTGAAGGTGATGACTGATGGAAATATAATGAATTTTAAAATATGAATTATGATCTAGTTTAATACTGTCGCCAGAGTGATATGAATTTTGTCTAACAGAGTATTAAGTGTTTGGAGACTACTTTGCTGTTTTGATTTAATTTCCTACCTGTTTGTTAATTTTTCTGTGAAATCTAATATGGGTTATGGAGGAAACATGTGGCTAAATTTTGTCTCTAAAAATGACAATAGAAACTAGATGTAAATTGGGTGGGTCACCTAATTCAAATACATAAAGAACTTGATTTTTCCCAGTTTATTCTGCCATATGATGATCATCATTAAATTCAGCTGTAAATTTGCAAGTAAAGTCAACTGTTTATCTGCTACTGTTGTTTTTTTAAGCTTTCTCTAACTTCCCCTTTCTAATTTCTGCTAATGGTTGTTTATTGTATATGTTTTTTTGTTCTCCACATATCCCTCTAGGGATGCTCACTTCTCTCTAAGCTATAGGATGAAGTTAAAAAAAGACCAAAGAAATTAAGATTGGTTGCAGTGACTATTGTATGTCTAATCGCTTGATGTTCCTTGACAGAAAAAAAAATCTAAAAACTTCACTTGATGAAAGTCAACAGTTTGTTGTTACATGATAAATAAACAGCGCAAAAAGTTGACAAGATGCCAAGGTTCAGGAGTGAGGAATTCTGATAAGAACACAATCATTTTTAGTCAGGAAGGACTGCTATGCACCTTCAATAGATATCACATACCCAAGTAGCTAAGTGGGTTTAGAAGCTATTTTGTGATGTCACGTTATTAAATTATTCACAGTGTAAAATATAACTAAATGGAAAAGTTCTGATTTGGAAATAATGAAATCTGAACCATGTCTGCAATTATTTATTTAAAAAGAATTGAATAAGCATGTGGCAAATATTTATAAACTGGCAGACTTAATCAGTTTTAAATATTCTGATAGTTCTTCATGCCAGTTAAATGCATGACATAAGAAGATCCTGCCAAAGTTCATTGAGTTATTTCTTTTTTAGGCATTGACATTTTAAAAGTACCTTGGTTTCTGCTTCTGCACAGCCCCCACAGTCTTGGCTGAGTTCTGTTACTCAGGTCTTCTAATCTCATAATTGTGAAGGACTCTAGACCAGGGGCAGGGGGTTCAGATTACTGCAAAGGAGCTTGCAGCTTGTTTAGCAATAGTGGTAGTGATAGAAATGACTTTGTACAAAATTGTGTAGTGTTTACAGTGCTTGTCTGTCCACAAAGTTGAGCCCCAGGATTCATTCATGTCCTGGCCTGGTGAGTTTCAGATCCTCATTTTCAATGTCTCTTAGCTCAGTTTTTAAACTGTGAGATTTTAGATTATTCCTTAAGATAAGTGTATATTTCAGTCCTGTTTGGAATATTATTGATATTCCTGAACAAATGCAGGAATGACTGGAGTCCACAGAATGAAGAAGTGTGACTAGATCGAACAATTTGCCCAGGTGCCTCTTCACTCTTGGTGCTTGTCTATTTTTGGTGGCTCAATTTAGCGTTTAACTTCTCTACTTGTCAATTCTAGTGGGAAGTCAAGGAAATCAACTTAAATCCTCTGTGGTTTAAGTTAAACTATTTGACACAGGACTGGTATAGAGGTGACAATGTGGTCACCATCATTTAAAGTCTCTGCTGGAACGTGTCAAATAACAGCACTGCTTCCTGTAATCTAATGTTTGTATGACCAGTTATCTTGCAGTTTCCTCCATGAATTGTTCATGCCACCTTTCTGCTGAATGAAAGTCACCAGTGTGCAATCTGGCACCTTTTGTTAAATACCTAATCTCTTTAAAATGGGGATCAAGCAAGGAGGCTCTCTGGATGGGGATAGCATCCAATGCCAGTCAAAAGGAAATGGCAGGAGCAAGGCAGTATCTTCACCCTGCCCTGCTTCAGATTTCATTGGTCGGACTCGGGCAGCTCCTACAGTGCATCCATTACCCTTTTGTCTCAGATGGTCATCCATCCCATTCCATATCAAAATTTGGCACAGCATCTGGCTCTCCTGTGTTCTAGGCTGGCCGGGTGAAACCTTATTCCTCATTCCTGTGCTTACTAAGCCCGATCTTTGCTCCTAACTGCTCTCTGGTCAATGGCATCCTGCCAGAGCAGGTTCCACAGGGGCTCACACAAAGCCTTTATCTCCTTACAGCTAAGGGGAAGCAGGCTGTTGTTGTCACCTTTGCTCTAACAGAAATACATCTTATGTTTGCATAACATGCATTTTGGACATTAATCCCGATGTTTTATTAAGAAAGTTCTACAGCTGGAGGGTTGATTTGAGTCATGAATATAGATAAATTTCTGAAGGGAATCGGGTGTGACTGATGGTCTCAGTCTGTGAAGCTCTAGGTGTCAGTTAAGAAAAATAGGACTAATTCATCCACATTGGAGGTTTTCTCTTTGTCAGCTTAAGTGTGCGTAAAAGCTAAGAAGAAAGCAGTCTGCTCAAGGAGTAATGATCTCTCTTTATACCTAATGTTTTATAGCTTTTGGACTCTGTTTTTGAATAGATGTGATTTATCTGTTTAATGTCCCATAACTGTGAATCTGTTTAGCAAAACTATTGGACTGCAATCTGATTTCTTGCTTGAAGTGTACTTTTGAAAATGGGAATTAGTTTTTAACAGTGCCTGATTTTATGAGGAAGGCAAAAGATTACATATAATAGAAATTACTCTTCTGAGGACCTGTTTTAACTGAACTTCAGTGAACTTTAAAGGGTAAAAATGAGGGATGATAAACTCACCTTCTTTTAAATCTGAGAAAAAAGACCAATATACAAATATTGCCAATTAATTTTTTTTTTAATATTGTAGCATGAAGTAGAGTGTGCTTTTATTGATAACAAAATGAAAAGTCTTTGTTCTGCTTTTATCTGTGTTTGAGTAGTGCCAATCCAGTTTTTGGTTTTGTTTTTTTTTTGTTTTCGTTCTGTGGTGACTTAATTTCCCAAATCAGAACCCTTATCTTTTCACATTCAGATGCCTTTTGTCAGGAGTTATAACAGTATTATATTTTACTTGTTAATATTTATTCTAGTATTGACTTTCCTTTGCTTCTGTAAATTTTCCTTTTCCTTTTTTATTTAATTTTTAATTTCAGCTGAGTTTTCAACATAAGATTGGTATCCTTTACTGCAAAGCAGGCCAAAGCACAGAAGAAGAAATGTATAACAATGAGATGGCAGGACCAGCTTTTGAGGAGTTCCTTGATCTACTGGGCCAGAGAGTACGGCTAAAAGGATTCAGTAAATACAGGGCTCAGCTAGATAATAAAAGTAAGTTATGTTTCAAGCTGTGGGAGAAAGGGTAATTATCCAGCTGATCTGTAAATTGTGTTGCTTTTTCATGCTCTTGACTTTGGGTTTTGATTAGTAAGATTATATGGTAAATGAAGAAGATGAAGCATATGGTAAGAGCATGTATCAAACCTTTTCTGAAAAGTCATTTACATTTTCTGTGGCATTAGTAGAACTGAAGATCAAAGCAATTTATTTCATTTGTTTTCATTTAGTTAAAATCATACTACATGAGTAATATTTCCCCAGGTACACTTTAACATCTTATTCTTTAAAAGGCAATTAAAATATATGCATTTCAAAATATGGAGTAATCTTCCTTATTTCAGCTGAACTTCTATGCTTGCTTTTACCCAACACACACAAGCAGTCAAGTTTCCTGGTTTCTCACACATGCACAGTAAGCATGTCATCAGTTGTCAGCTGATAATTATTAATCTCTCTCAGTGCTGTGTTAGTACTACCATATCCCCAGGTCTTTCAGTCTTCCTAAGAGCAGTTGTATAAAAATTTAATTGTGCAAATTGGTTGCTTTTTGTAGTAAAAGTAGGAACTGAAGCATTGCTATTAAAAAAAAAGTCAGTGATATGTTAAAACACTTTTTGATTAGCACAGTTTTCACTGCCCTTAAATTTAACTGAATTCATTCTTAGTTTTATGATGTTTTAACAGGATTTTGACAGCTGATCAGATGAGCTGTGATCTAAGGATATCTAGTTATTCATCTACTTTATTTTAAAATAGTGTCAACCTGTATAAGCACCACATTTATTTTCAGTAAGGTTATTGCCTTTTTGCTTAAATCCATGCTTTTTCACTTTAATAATTCAGGCTTTTTAGTTACAATTGCATCCTTTTCCAGCATAGACTAATAACAAATAATTTTCCAATTAATTTATAGAAATACATATTAACATGCTGTGAATGTCAGACTTCTGGAACAAATTGATAAATAGGGATGAAAAATTGAAGGAAGTAAGGGCTGCTTGGGTTTTCTATGTTTTTTTTTTGCAATCAGAGCATGTCTGAATGTCACCTAGTACATATGAAAATAAATGCTGTAATAATATAAATAACTGAAAGAAAATAGCTGAATAAGTTCAGTTTCTGTATTTGCTGTGCTTCAGTATGAACTTACATTGCTGATCAGCATTGTGTATGTATCAGTCAGTAACATGATTTTAATGTTTTACGAAGTCTGTGTGCCATTGACTCTATTGTCCTGTCATAGTGTGTTCTTGTAGTTTGCAACAGGCAGAATGGAATTAAGAGTTCAAAAAGATACCATCTTCATTGTTATATTAAATTTAAAGGACTGACCTAAGTATCACTTTTTTGTTACACTTGTTTAATATAATGATATGAGAATTATTACTTTGTATCATATTTAGACTTAGAGAACACATTGTTCTGACTGCCTGCAGGTCCAGAAGAGTGTAATTATTTAGTCCCTGGGAGCTACATTTTTGGTAGACATTTTTGGTAGAGATGTTTCAATAATAAATCTTGCTTAGGTCCTGTAGGAGTCAAATTTATTAAGTTTTTATATTCTCAAATGCTTGACTAGCTGTGAGGATTTTCTCTAAAAAGCTCTCTTTTCAAAAATTGTTAATTTTTACAAATAGTTGATTTAATATTTGGATAAGTAATTAGTCCATTTCCTATGGAATAGAGAAAGTATGATATTGTGAGGGGTTGACCTGTCTGGCAAATAAGCCCCCCTCCCCCCTTGTTGTGTGTTCACTCACCCTCCAATTTGTGAGTTGAGATTAAGAGAGTGCAATGAGTGAAAGGAAAAAAAAATGGCCCCAAAAAACCTCCCAAACAAACAAAAACAATAAAAAAACCCCACCCAAATCCCAAAACCCCACAACTCCCCCACTGCATCAACCAGCCAACAATACAACTGATGCAAAAGCAATCCCTCACCACCTGCTATTAGCTGACTGATGGTTCTGAGTGACAGCTACCACGAAAAAACTGCTGCAGAACATGACTTTATAGGGTATACATTTCTGGCCAATTGGCTTGGCTGTCCTGGCTGTCTCCTCCCGTGGCCACCCCAGCACACCCCAGCACCCCAGGACAGTGTGAGGGGCAGAGGAGCTCCAATGCTGTACGAGCTCTGTCTAGGCACATCTAAAACACTGTTGTGTTACCAGCCCTGCTTTGATATCACAGAGATAACACAGCACTGTATGGGCTGCTGGGAAGAATTTTACCTCCATCCAAGCCATACCCAGAGCAAACGTCAGGAACATACGGAATATGCTAACTGTAAGCTCTTCTTTAGTGCAGTTTTAGTGGCATGCAGTCCCAAACCCCAAGATAAAGAAATAAGAAAATTAAATTTAAACTTTACCAATTCAATACTATATAATTTGTTTAGGATATGTTTTAAAACATATCAGTCAATCTACTAGAAATTAGGAAAAAAGTATTATTGGAACATATTTTATCTTTCTATATTTTCAAAACCGTATTCCTAAAATGCCATTGAAAGGTTATAATGGAATTAGATTTTCAGCTAAGATTTTGAAATAGGAGAGTACAATAAGGTTACTTTTTTTCAGCAACATTTAAGTAACAAACTTCAGTGGAAATTATGCTTTCAATTTCTTATGCAACTGTAATCTGTGTTACGTAGATGTTAATAAATGAATTTATTTAATTATCGTACAGACATAACTGATGCACTCAATTAGTATATAAATGTGCTCCTAATTATAGGCACACAAATATTTTCAGATTTGGGGCTGCAGGTAAAGAAGTGTAGGTTTATATGCTTATATATACTTATAACTGGAGAATTAATGTGGCTAATGGATTTCTTTTTGGAATATAACTACTATTTAAAACAAAGAAAACACCTAAAACCTTAAACAGTGTGCTAAAGAGTGTACTGGAAAATTTTAAAATAAAATTGTGTTTAAAAATACAGGAACATGGAAAAAGAGAAGAAAAGTTGGTAATTGTCTTAACTCAATAGAGTGTTCAATAGAGTTTAACCTTTAACTTTTTTAAAGTTCACTATACTTACAGAAATAATCTGTGCAAATTGAAGAAACGGATTAAAAAGGATAAACTTATGACTACAGTGTAAAACTCATTTACTGTAAACATAATGACATGCTAAGTATTAATAAACTTTCTAAATAAAAGATGCAATATTAATTCATATCATATATGAAATGTATTTTACTAGCTTTCAGATATATGTATTATGCACATGTATTATGTTTTAAAAATGTCTGATCTGCAACATGTGTTTTAATGTTTGATTTGAAAAACCATTTCATTTTTGGTAAAGTATGAGTTTAATGTCCTGGGTTGGCCATATGGCCAACCCAGGACATTAGTCAATTGTCCTTATTAATGTTTAAATAAGGAAAATACATATTATATAAAACTACATTCAAGTAGCTAAGTGTTTGTTTTTTTCGTGTTATGCCAATATATTCAAAAGTAGTTTATTTAGGTCTCAGAGACAGCAAATTCTTTGGGGTTTTTTCTGCAGGACCCTTCTCTGTCATAATATGAAATTAGAGAGTAGATTTTTAGCTGATGGAAACTGTTTTTGTTCAGTTGTAAAAAAGATATAAATTTCTTAAATAGATTTAAATCATAGCATGCAAAGAACAGTGTCCTAGAAAGTAGTATGAATGTTCTAATTTACTGACCTTCTTGCGATTAAATTAATTTTCAGCTGATTCAACAGGAACTCATTCCCTCTATACTACCTATAAAGATTATGAATTAATGTTTCATGTATCAACAATGCTTCCATACATGCCCAGTAACAGGCAACAGGTATGTTTTTTTGTAATTTTACTTTATAAATGTATGACATTGAGTGTTGGGATTTTCGAATAGTATTGGTTGAAAAGAGAATTATTTTAAAAGAAGTACGACTCAATTATATTTATTTTCTCAAAATATTTTAAGACATTAGAAATCTTGTAGGATTTTTATTCTATATAATTCAGGAACTAAGCCCATGTACCCTATTTCATTATGTTATTAAAAGGCAGTATTACCTCTGGTGAACAAGTTATTTTCAGTTTGGACTGAATTCGTATCTCATGTATCTTTTAAACATTGAATGGAATGAATCTTGAAAATAGTATTATGGTTAAAATATGCATGCAATAAATTTTTTTGAACTATTCTGCTTAATCCTTGCATTACAGATCTTGAAATATTTATTAATATGCTTGCTTAGTAAAAACTTTTAACAGTACCCTTCAAAGTGTCTGTGAAAATGGAAAACTGCAGTGTATTTTTCTTATTTTTAGAGAATTCCCTTTGCTTATATAATAATTCAGAATGTCTTCAAAGCATTAAGGATGGCTAAAAACCAGCACAGCACCCAAAGTGTGCAGTGCACCAGTAAGGTTAATCTGTCTTGCCTGTCTAAGATGCTTCTTGTGGCTTAATTAAAATGTACAAGCACATTTGGTATAATATATCAGTATTAGTGCTGAAAAGAAAAGCAGCAGAACAGCTCATAGGTCAGACTGATGGCAGTTTGTAACGTTTTGTGCTACTGCTCTATGCCCCTCCAGGTATCGAAGTAAGTGTTGATTTATTTAGTTGGTTTTAGAGTATTCTCACCTTGCCATGCAAATTACAATAATTTCAGCTACTGTGGGAGGTTGTCATGGAACAAGGATGCTGTCTCACTTTGGTCTTGAACAGCTCACAAAAGATGCTGACTGATTGGTTGTTGAACCACATGGGAGTTGTATCTTTCACATCTATCCTATCAATGGGTCTTGTGTGAGGAAAAAGAGATGTGTCAAGGCAGGAAGAAAAAGATAAAAGAGAAGTACTGAAATTTGTCAGAAGGGATAAATAAAAATGGAAGAAAGTATAGAATGTATGTATGTATTTTAAATAATCAGTGCATAGAGCTCTAAGCAGTTTGAAAAGCTGTTTCAGGTGAACAGTTAAGACATTGCACTTAATTTGGATGTGGTTGAAAGAAACTAAATAAGGAAATAAAAGACAAACTTTTCACCGTATGAATAATACAAAGTTTGGATGACTCATTTCTTAAAATGTGTGGCTTTCAGGAGACAGAATGTTCAGCTGCATCAGACACTCAACTGTGACATAGTTGGTAATCAAGGGGCTGGATCTTCATCACTGATTTCAGATTGTTCTGCTTCTCTAAACTTTCAGTTGCATCTCATTAGAAAACAGGATTAATTTAATAAACACACTAGGAGTTGTTCTGTAATCAGTCTAACAATCTTTGACTGGAAAGTACATGTAAATAGGGAAAACTGTACCCGGTTAAGAGGATATAATACACTGAATGAGCTTGCCTTAAACGAAAAATATTGATATTTTCATAGCAAATCACAGGCACTGACAGTAAATAAAGCCTTACTTGGAGTTTATTACTTTTGTTGTTGTCTTTCGTGAATTTTCCTTGTTTGTGAGAGCAGGATATCCTCTTGCCATGATCCACTAATTTTCATAGTTTTCTGCTGTTTGTCAGCTTCACTGCTGTGTTGCTCAGCCACCCCCTATTACTGTCCTTTCACTTCTTCATGTGCCTTCCTTTCATTCTTATCATTCCCTTATGTGCCTTTCTTTATAGTCAGGTGCTGATCCCTGTGTACAGCAAAATCTTTGGATTTTAGCTCCATGGTTTTCCCTAGCAACAAGCACTCCTTTCCACAGTGTTTTAGTAAGCTCTCATCATTGTCCCTTTAACAGGTTTAATATTTAGCAGAAGCACTATGTTGTTATTCATGGCTTTCTTGGGATCAAAATAATGTGGCAGTTTTCCAAGTTCAAGCTGTATGCCTATCTGAAGACCCACCACATTATTTTTCAGGTGATGAGATCTATCAGTGTTTGCACAGCATGTACACTGTCTTAATGAAATGTGACAAGTGCACCCAAATTAGCAGAATTTAGCCAGCCTTAATGTGCAAAACAGATCTGTAATAATTGTTAATTTTTTTTCCCTCTTACTGTTTAGTTCCAAAATACCTAATGAAGTCTCTTCTGGGTTTGGCTCACTGCATACCCAAGTAAGGGGAAGTTAGGGACCACGTTAATTTTTCTTTTAGGTAATGTTAGGAATGAAGCCCCCCATTCAAGAGTTATTTTCTGCTAGCATATTATGTATGTACTGGCTGAGGTTGTTGCATCCTTTCCCTGTGTCCCTTGTTTGGTAATGACTGGGCAAGGTACTCAGTCACTCCTCATAATCCACGATGGTGACCTTCAAGGAGCAAGCACTGAGCATTGCTTGTGTTCCAAATACCTTTGAGCCAAAAATAGGCTGCACCAGAACTGTTTGTTGCTTCTTCCAGGATATAACTACGCCCTGCTTGGTCCCTGATCAGGACATCCCTCTAGTTTTAGAACCAGCAGGAGATCCAAAGAGCAAGGTAATTTTTATTTTGGCTGCAACATAGGCTGGGAACTTTCAAGTCAGCTGCTCCTTCCGTAGGGCAGAGAAGATTACCAGCCCTGGTGTGGCCAGTTCCTTTTCCTTTACTGGCCTTTTCTTCAAAGCAGGTCAAGGCTTTCCCCTTTAAACTTTACCTTTCCAATGTCCCTTTCCAAATCATTCCTTTGCAAGTTTCCTATTCACACATTTGCAGTCTGCTTGTGTACACATGGTCAGACCTGATAAATCCGTTCAAATAATCAGTTTTCACCTGGTTTTATGAAAACTTAAAAATGAAACAGATATGCAATAATGAAGTAAGCTTGTTGCATTTAAACTTCTGATAAAATAGTTGGGTAACAAGACCTGTGGTTATACCAAACTTGGTTTAACCAAACCTTTTGCAAGCTCTTTTGCCATTAATTTTAGATTTTGGTACTGGCTAAGAACACAAATTAAAAATAAAACTTTTGAAACCACTTATTTTAGAAATGTAGTCAAATAAGTTTGGAGTTTTTCTTATTTGACTCTTAAGATTTCATCATTTAATTGAATGAAGAGTATATTTCACTGCTATTTCAACAAGATTTCCTTGTTTTGCAGTTTGACAAAGCAATTAGTTCTACAGAAGTGGGTAGATTTTTAAGGGTGAGCAATAGCTGTAAATATGCTAAATTTTAAGACAGTTTTTTCCTTTGGAGATGCATATCTGGAAATTAAGAATTGAGTCATTAAAATCTGAGAATTAATATAATAACTATCATTTAGTGCAAATAATTTTAATCTAATGGGTTCTGCTTTTCTAACATATTTTCCTTACTGGACTCCCCTTTGTGTGTCTTGTACTCTTATATAGCACTTCACTGATTGCCTTTTGGCTGCCCATTATACTTGATTACATTTCTTTTCAAATTCTAACATGACAATGATGCCTCCTTACTGTAAGTAATTTTCTGTAATCTCTGCACCCAGTTGAGAGTTCCTATTGTGCTTGACATTGGCATGAGACTCTTTTGAGTATGTTAGAAAGGCAGATTAAAGAAAAAAATAAAATTGTACAGCATCCAAAAACCCCAAACCCGAGCAGACCTCAAAATGGGAGAGGAAGGGGAAACTGAGAACCTGAAAAAAACACAAACAAACTAGGAGGTAAAAACTGGGAGGAAAATCTAGGTTATAGAATGGAAACTAGAAAAGGGTTTCTTATAGATAATTTTTCTTAGTTCCGGTTTCCTTCAATTCCTTTTTCATTTTCAGTATGCTATCCTTATCTCACATTTCCCAGAATATGTGTTCCCCCCTTCTTTTCCATTCAACACTTTATTCTTTTCCTGTTCCTTTATCCTATCCAGAGCACTTCTTTCCATGTTCCAGATCACCCCAGTTTAATTCTCTCCCTTTTAGAAGTTCTTTGCATTATGATCCTCCGTGCACAGCCACAACTGTGCTTTGCCTTTGCATTGTGTTGAAGTTGACTAACCACTTATGCATGACTGCTATTTATGTGTTGCACTGGTTTTATTTTAAATTGAAGAAATCTCTAGGATCTCTACAGTCTTGGTAAGGTTCTTGAAAATAATGACCTGTCTTCCTATTTCTATTTTTGTACCTTGAGGAGGTTTCCGCTCTTGAAAAATATCCTCAGGATAGGATATGGGAACTGCCATACTTTTGAAAAGTTGTTTGCTAGTAAAATTCCAAACACTTCTAAAACTACCTTCAATTAAGTAAATACTATTCTTGGTTATGCTATGTAAGATGGCAAGCAGAACTTCCTAAAAGGGTCTTTAAACACAGAAAATATTCTTGAAAACAGTGATTGTCTTGAGAAATAAATATACCTTTAAAGAGGATTGCATTCTCATTTTTATAATATGCTCTGTGGAAGTGTGTAGTCATGAACCACTGCAACAAGAATGAGTAATTGGGCACTTAGTGGCAAAACAAGGGCAGAAATTAATCACCTTGTACCTCGTAATTGGAAGGTTGCTTACAAATTTAACTGAGTTGTAAATTCCAACCTGTGAGATAGTAATAAGTTCTAAACATTAATTTGTGCTGCCTTACTATGACCAAATTGTATGGCTTACTAGAAGAGCAAATTAAGTGTACCTGGCACACTTAGTTTTGTGATCAGTTCCTTGTAGTGTACTTCTCTATGTAACAGGTTGTGCATCTTAAATGGCTCAAATAACCAGTTATTTTCATTTTGGCCTTAAAAACCTCGACTGAGCCACATGACTTGCCAAATACTGTTTTCTGTTCCTATGTCTGTTGTAAAATTTCATAGGAAGTCGTATTTCTTTATCTGTATTTGAAATTTGGATTATGTTTCAAATAACATAGATCTACTGAGCACTTCAAAATTGTGGCTTTGGCCCTTCTGACTACCTTCAAAATCTAATAATTTATGTTATTTTAAGGGCTATAATGAAACATACTTATGGGTTCTAGGCTTTAGCATGTGCAACATTGCTTTTTATTGGTGGCAGCTGAAATACTAACTTTTCATGGTACTGAGAAAATGCAACAAATCTCTTATTAGAAATAAGAATATTTTTTATTAGAAAGATTCTGTTCTGTGAAATCCCCTTGACAGAGACATTTTTACTTGCTGTCATAAAGATTTCAAATAAATTTATTCTTATGTCCTTTTTAGTTACTCATGAGCTAAGGTACAGCTTTAAGTGTCTGTGTTCTATTAGTTAACAATGCAGTCTTTGTCATACTTTGGGTAAATATTTTAAATGTAGCACCTGGTAGATTACTTTTTTTGTCTGTTAATATGCAAAATTTGAAAGTTCCAATATTCTTCCATGAAGAAAGTGAACATAATTTTACTGTATTGTTTTGTTGGGTCTTTTGGGTAGAAAGAGCAGTAGTCCCTTAATGCCTGATATGTTTTGTAATTTTTTCTATATTTTAGCCTATAGCAATGATTAAACACCTAAAATTAGTCCTAAATATATTTTGATGATAAAAGCTACAAGAACTAGGTTGTAATTCCTAATAGCTGTTGTTTCTCTGTGAGCCTTGGCTCGGTTCCTCAAGTATGCAGTTGTTAACATTTGTGATGGATGTTAATGATACCTTTTTAAAAAAATAAGATCATAATATTAAGAACAATATTTAATATATTGCAACATAGAAAAGAAAGTTTTATTGAGATGGAAGCAATATTATATTTTAAATGTAGAGACAAATATTATACTGTATAGAGGGAATGGATGTACAGTTTCTGGATTCTGAGAAATGTCAAGTGATGCAACACTTTTTATCACTGAAGTGATGCATTAGTAGGAATAAGACAAATATATTTTTCTCATAGAATAAAATAGAAATGAGCAGAAACTATGGAGAACTAGAGTGGGCATGTGAGAGAATTCAATAGTGAACTTAGCCTGATTTCCTTTCCCTATATTTTTGCAGTTCTGATACCCTTTATGTGTTGTTATCCATGATGCAATAAAAGTTATTTCTGAAAAATTATGCTTTATTTGTATTGGTTTAACTTGTTTAGGGTTTTGTCCTAAGATGATGAAATCATGATTTCTTTTTTTTAACTAATTTTTCAATGTTTCTTATCTAGCTGCTAAGGAAAAGGCATATAGGAAATGACATAGTTACCATTGTCTTCCAAGAGCCAGGAGCACTTCCTTTCACTCCAAAAAATATTCGTTCCCACTTTCAACATGTATTTGTCATAGTCAAAGTGCATAATCCTTGCACTGAAAATGTGTGTTATAGGTGAGTAGACCCTTATTTTAAAAATTTCTGCTGCACTTCCTGCGAATTTCAAACCCCAGAGTCTCCCTTGCACACATCTAGAGTTCTGGAGCACAGTTTGTAGACTCAAAGGGGGAACCCTTTGGGAACCCCTTGTTGCTGATTTATGGCCACAAAATGGGGATATAACAAGTTGATGAAAATAAGATTTGCAGACACGCCAATAGAAATTAATTTAGAAATTGTATGCAGGTTTCCTTCTTTTAGAGAAAGTGATTTAAAGTATTTCAGAAGGCCATTAATGTGTATGAATCCCCGAGTACGACAATGTGACACCAGGATGAGTCATAGACTTAAAGCGCATGAATGGGGACTTTTGGAGAATGGAAAAAAACCCATAAATTTCAGATGATTTTAGCTCTTATGTTTAAGTCACTGCATCATGAATTTTAGCAGAGTAACCAAGGTAGAAACACAGTTGTGAATTGATTGGGAATTGTGCAAATAGTGATTAAAACATAATGACACAGGTTTATTTATAAATGTTATTTATTCATTGTTTAGAATGAAGTTAAAGTACATCATGAGGGTGGGTCATATTGCTGTCTTTTAGCTGTTTACTAGAACTTAAACTATCTTTTAGGACTTGATTTTTGTTTCAGTAACTGTTTTGTGTTGATTAATACATGACATTTCCTAAGTTATATTTTTCATGCTATTAAACTCTGTTATCGCAAATTTGATGGTATTTCAGTCAAACAAATAGTAGTTGTACCTACTGTGTAAAGTATTTTGAAATTCTTTTTCAGTTGAAATATATTATGTATTTATCAATTAGAGGTATAATTGTCCCAATTAGGAAATATTCCTGTTTCACTTACATTTTGCTGTGAACTGTCTAGATCAATTACTATGACTTCCAATTTTATGAGCATATGGTAGGCATTATTAATTTTTCTGTATATCAAACTCTTAATGAATAGGGTAGGCAGCCTTAAACAGGTGGAGAATGCTCCATTATAGTCACATTTGATGCCAATATTTTTTCATTGAATTCACTCTTCATTGTAGAGGAACATTTGAGAAAAAAATTAATTCTGTTTCTATTTATACATGTTTTAATTTTAAGATGATACAGCTGAGTGACAGCTGAAAACTACAGACTTACATAAAAATAATTTTTAAAAATACTTCTCTCATTAATTTCTCATGATGCATTTTTATATTTATTCCATAAAGAAAGGAGACGTTGACATCCTAAGAAGTTATCTTTGATATTTTTTGTTTTAGTAAGATAGATTCATAATGTCCTTTATATATTTAGAAGAAAGCCATTTTAAAACAGACAACCCAGTCAGTTTTCTTTGATGTTTCTAAAATGTCTGCAAATTGGCATGTCAAAGCTGTACTCCACTGTGTAAATGGATTGTAGAGATCACAGTTCTGCTTATCATCTGATTGTATTGTTTTTTTAGGGAATTAATAATTTTGTTGTTTGGTTGTTGTTTTGTTTTTTTTCTGTTTCCAGTGTTGGTGTTTCACGATCAAAAGATGTTCCCTCATTTGGTCCACCCATTCCCAAAGGAGTAACTTTCCCCAAGTCTGCAGTCTTTAGGGACTTCCTTTTAGCCAAAGTTATTAATGCTGAAAATGCGGCACATAAGTCGGAAAAATTTCGAGCCATGGCCACAAGGACACGTCAAGAATACTTGAAAGATCTGGCAGAAAACTTTGTTACCACAGCTACAGTGGATACTTCAGCCAAGTTCAGCTTTATTACTTTAGGGGCAAAAAAGAAAGAAAAAGTGAAACCAAGGAAAGATGCACATCTATTCAGTGTTGGAGCAATTATGTGGAATGTGATTGCCCGAGATTTTGGCCAGTCCGCTGACATTGAGTGTCTCCTTGGAATCTCCAATGAGTTTATCATGTTGATTGAAAAGGAATCAAAAAATGTTGTGTTTAACTGCTCCTGCAGAGATGTTATTGGATGGACATCTGGATTAATGAGCATCAAAATATTTTATGAAAGAGGAGAATGTATTCTTCTGTCTGCAGCAGATAACTGTACTGAAGACATCAGAGAAATTGTTCAAAGACTTGAAGTAAGTACAGTTTCTAAACTGGAATCTTTCCACTTTTTTAGGAATAGTTATTTGTCTACATCTCCTTTGAGATGTAATTAAAAATGTTCTATATTTATAGTTCACAATTGTTTGCAGTTATCACAGAGCATTACATATAGTAATCTTCACAACAGCATGTGAGATAAATGTTATCCACCCATTTTTCAGGGGTAAGCTTTCAGATACAATTAAGATTTCAGATCTGACTACTTGCCCAAGGCTATGGATGGTTCAGTGTTGCAATCAGGACTGAAAAGCTTTTGCTACCTTATACTGTAGCCTGATCTCGAATCACACCCTTGTAGGTAGAAGTATCATTAACTTAAAAATAAATAAAATATTAATGTGTAAAATATACTTAGACTTTTTGTAATAATCTGTGAGACTATTAGCCCAAAATTTTATGCAAGTGATTCTGCTGATTTGTTCCTCTGTACTGAGAAAGTGCAGGAACTACAGAAAACTAGACCAACTAATGCCAGTTTTCACAGCTGACTGGATAAAGTTATTCAGACACTTGGTGACCCTGTCAGTACTTCAGTCCTGTGACTGTTTCAGTCAGCCCAAATGAAAGGTAAAAGTGCTGATGCATCTAGTGGCTGCACTTCACTCTTTGATCTTAATTTAAGTGATTTAGATGGTCTTGGGATTTTCTTTTTCTATCAGAAAGCTCGGCACTGAAAGGAAATCAGTCTGCTTACAACTTTCACACTGGAACAGTTGGATTGCGGCTGATGATTTCGGGCCTCTGTAGTGCTGTAGTCACATTTAGCATGTCTCAATCTCATGCTCTAAATAATTACTTTCTTCCAAAGTACAATTACCATTTCAAGAGTTGAATGTCTTTAAACTCTTCTTGCCGCTGTTCATATTACCCTTTTCAACTGAGGTCTTCAATTTCACTTTCATTAGACAGATATTCCCTTTTAGAAAATAGTGCTCCCATTAAGTCTTGTTAATCATACAATATAAATTTCTTAACACAAATGGGAAACAAGACTTACAGTTCTAGAGAAAACTTCTGCTGTCATCAGTGACAATTTTTTTGTTATTTTTCACTTACTCAGTTTTGCATATCTTTAAGACAGACCTTTAAGATTTGGTAATTAAAGACACAAAATGAAATATTTATCTATAGTTATTTAACTACTTCCTCTTTTTTATGATCAGATTTGGGGTTAAATAATGACATATTGGTTTTAAGCCTCAAGTTTAGCATCAGTTATTACAAAGGTTTCCTGAATATTAACTTCAAGTATTTATTCCAATGAGATCTGACTGCTACCTATCCAACTTTCACATTAATTAAAGAGTTAACTATCATTACTTGTTTTAAAACATTTTTTGTCTCTGTTTCTTGCCTTATCTTTTTCTCCTTTTCCCCTTTTCTTTTGTAAGCTGCATATTGGTGTTGTTTCCTGGTTTTTGTATAACACTGAATGCTTTCTACAGTCCTTATATACATTTGGTATAGAACCATTAGAACCAATAAAAAGTATTTAAAACTCTGATGCCACACATTATGTGCATACTTTAAAAACCTTTGAAATTACTCGGAACACAGCTAAGGTTAACAGGCATATGTGCCAGCAGATGCTAAATGTGAAAGCTCAAACTGTGATGTAATATCAGTCTTCAGTGACCAGATGATTGACCCTTTTCAGTCATGAGTTAAAGCATTTCTTAAAACCAGTGAGTAGAACACTGCAATTACCAAATGAGATTGTCAAAGAAATAACTAGTCTTTGTTGCCTGGATTTACATCATGCAGGTAGGAAGGACACCTATCTGAATATTCAGATTAAGAAAAGGTGTAAAAGCTGGCTGAGACCGTGATGTTAGTTTGAACTGGAACAATCTTTCCAGGACTGAAAAAAGAGCTGTGACTTGTTAGTCTAGACAAATTTGTGTTTGTGGGGGAGAGTATATAGTTATAGAAAGTAGAAAGAGCAGCAAACTATAGGAGAGTTGTGTTGTAAGGCAGGAAAAGCAGTGATTTTGAGCTTTAGGATAACAGAGAATGGCAGGGTGATAAAAGATGAAATGGAAATACTGAATGGATCTTTCTATAAGAATCTGAGTTGACAAAATTTCGTTAGTCATTTAAAAAATTGTCTATTAAAAAAAAACCCTCTTTACCTTCTTTATGACGCTTAGAGTATCTCTGTCTTTTAAATTTATCTGTTTTAAGTGCATTCAGAGAAGCCTTAGTTCATTTGTGGCCACAAGATCAGTGAAGCTGCAACCAAGTCAGCAGAATGCTGTGTTTTGAAGTTTAATGTTTAATGTGACATTACTGTGTAATATGCAGTGTTATCCTTTAGGGAATATAACTTGGGGAGGGCTAGATCTCCTGGAATACTTTCCATTGGGAATAGATGAGTCTTTGACAGGAATCTTTATCTTCCTTATCTTCTAACTTCTGAATATTTAACTAACTTGAAGAAGAGATTTTGACTGCTCTGAGCTGGGGAAATCCATATTCTTTGGATGGTGCATTCATTTTGCAGTAGTCTATAATTGTGACATAATGATAAAGAAGTGTCAGCCCCCAAAAAAGAATATTATGTAGTTTAATAAGGATAAAATTCTTTCCCTCAGCTGGGCTCCTGACTGTAAGAACATATTCTTCTTTTCATTGCATGACTAAATGTATATTTAAGAAACTTACGATAGAAGTATAACGAAGAGCTGAAAATTTCCTTTTCACTTATCTAGTTCACAAATTATAAAAGACTTATTGAAATTTAGTCATGAGTGAAGATCTGAAAATAAAAGAACTAGGTTAACAGTATGTTAAACTTTCCTATAAGCTATGTAGTTCTAAATCTACATGCACAATTATAAACACAATAGAAAGATCTATTTAAAAAAGGGAAATTTCTTAAATATACTAAAACCTCAGAGCTGAAAATGACAAAGGAAATAGCTACTTTGTCTTTTTTTTATGAAAACCCAGAACCTCCAGAGTCAACAAAGCCTCCAGAGTATATTTTCAACATCTCAAGAATGAGTTTTGCATTTTAACTTTGAAACCTTCATCTTCAGATGAAGTAACTCAAAATATTAAGAATCAAAATTTCCAGTCAATAATTCTCAAAATATCTGATCCTTGCAATATCTTCAATATTTCACTTAATGATTGAGGGCTAATTGTATTTCATTACCTCACTGGTTAAAACTATGAGCATACACTAGATCAACAAAGTTAAAATAACTCATGGGTTTCTGGCAGTTTGTTCTCATGTGTATAAGTTCTAATTTTTTCTACTGAGTGACAGATATCCATATAAAAATATTCTAAAAAGAAAATATTGCTTTAAAACTTACAAAGATAGGAAATCTTGTGACTTTCAGTCACGACCAAGCTGCAGGCATAAGTTACACAAACACTCCAAAGTACTTCCAGTCAGCCATTGAATTGGAAAGGGTGTAAACATTAGGACTTTCATCCCCAAATCTATAATTACTGTAGGCAACAGATCAATCTAAACAGGAAAAGAGTAAAAAAGGAAGCTACAAAAGTAACTTTCTTAGTAGCTTAATGTTTGCTATGTGTGAAGTTCCTTTGCCAGTGATGGAGACATCCTTTCATAACCTCTGCCAGTGAAGGAGACAGTCCCATCCGTTTCTTGCCTGGCACCTCTTTGGAACACTGTTTTGAAAAGCACCCTGACTCTCAGCCATACCTTATCCTGCTCTGTCTGCATGGCTGCACAAGTGCTATTGCAATACAGGGGACAGCACAGGGGCAGTGGGGTCTTGGGTCAGTTTAAATCTTCTGTGAAACTGCACCAAGTCAATTGACTCTGACTGGTGCTTGAAGGAGTGATTTTGTGACAGCTGTACCCAGTCACAGCCAACATCTCATGGGCTGGGCAGTCTCACTCCCTCATCATGCACCCCTGAATCAGGCTGGGCCATTCTGCTGTGGCAAGCACACTAGAAACTAGTAAGCCAGCCTGCCTGGGTGCTGGCTCAAGCAAGAGAGAGAGAGCAAGAGTGACTTTTCCAAAATAGCCTTACTGAGTTAAACTCAGGCTATAGAACAGCCTTTGCAGAGATCTATCCTGCACAGCTGACAGTAAAGGGAACTAGCCTCCTACCTTAAACACCTTTAATTAAATGCCCAAAGTGTGTATTTTTGTGATGCACACTAAACAGCATGAGCACCTTTGTGGGATAAGGTAAGGTGTGCTGTGGAACTGCTCTTAAGTAGCGTGACCTAGGGAAGATCCTTGATCTGTATTGTAACATAAGCATCTCTAAAAGGCAGGTATTTGCTTTGGTGGTGTGTTTATGGGAGATCTTTGATACGCACTCAAACAAAGTTCTTTAAAAATGTTTCATAGTGGTTAAGTTTTTGTTCTACTTGAACTACTGAAGCTAAATTCACATGGTTCTTGTAACACTGAATAAAGGGATGGCTGGGGTATCTCTCAGACTTCCTTGTAACGAGGGCTAGAATTTTGTCTTCTGAGTGTGGTGCAGTATCCCAGCTTATATGCTGTTGCATGATGATGTTTTATGTGGCAAAACTGTTGAGAACTTATTTCATGGTATATAGAAATGAACCCACTTAGAAAAATCTGAATTTGAAGGCTTCTGGCTGCTCTGTATAACAACGGAGTTACTTTTCATTGAATATGAGGAAAGTAATTTTTTTGTTTCTAAGTTTTTCAGTAACATGGAAACTTGCATCCCATTTTAATGATAGCCACATCTGGAGATGGTGGTAGTTAGGAATCTGCCTATGAAGCAAAATAAATTAATAGTTTCTTCATTGTTGTTTTCTTGAGGAAAACAGGCTCCTAAAACCTCAGCACTTCACTCAGTTTGGCTCATGTTCTATCTTGGGTTTAATACTGTTTCATACTGAATAAAAAATGCTTGCACACCTGCAGTCAGCCCAGAAGAATGAAGTAATTGACAGGGCAGCATTTTCCTTGCTTTGTGTTTTGAAACTAAACCAGCTGTAAAATTTTCAGTAAGATATAAATGGTGTTGTGTTAACATTGTGCAAGGGGGAGGAACTTGACATGGGTCAGCTGCCTGCCCTGGAGATGTAACATTTTCAGCATCGTGAAATGTTTCATTCATGCAGGACCTTCATTGTTTTATGCAGAAACCTTCATTCAAACATAGATGTTAAAATAATTTAATGTTAGTCTATGAAAGATAATTGATATTTTACACGACTTCGTAGTGTTTGTAAACAGATCTGTGTGTGACAATTGTGTAACAGTCTGGTGCCTCCTCAGATAGTGACGAGAGGATGCGAAACCACGGAAATGACCCTGCGGAGGAACGGGCTGGGCCAGCTTGGGTTCCACGTGAACTTTGAAGGGATAGTGGCAGACGTGGAGCCCTTTGGCTTTGCATGGAAGGCAGGCTTACGGCAGGGGAGCCGCCTGGTTGAGATCTGTAAAGTGGCCGTGGCAACTCTGACCCACGAGCAAATGATCGACCTGTTACGCACGTCGGTGACAGTGAAAGTGGTGATTATTCAACCACACGAGGATGGAGCGCCCCGAAGGTATGAGCAAAGTTCTCAATGTAACATTTATGTCTATTTGGGCTTTTTTTCCTCTACTCCTGCTTAAGGGATGGCTCTTCTGTTGGAGGCCTTCGCTAAACGGCTATTTTTCATCATGTTGGATGATAATATTGTTGAGGCTCTTGTTGCAATCTTTTCCCCAAAAATCCACATGTTACAGAAGAGAAAATGAGATCCTACAAGAATTTTATTGGAAAATATGATTTATAACTTTAAAAGGGTAGGAAGTCACTTTAGTGTATCCTGATGGAGCTGTTCTGAAAGCTGGTGTTACTTCTTTTCTTCCACAGGAGAGTTTTATATTTCAATGCTGAATTTAAAAATGTGGAATCCTTTCATGAAATTGTACCTTGACCATCTTTAAGATTTCTCCATCTCCTGGCTATTGAAAATTATTTGTTTTATTTTTTTCTTAGGTTGAAGTGTAATGAAAGCAGTGAGTTAGTGGGTTCTGGACATACATGATACCAAGTCTTAGAGTCCTAGTCACTTTCTACTGATACTAATATATTTATTTTAAATAGTGAATTACTTCAATGGAATTCAAAGTTTATCATTTAAAGCAGAGAAATCTTGTTGCAACATGAAATACATGCTCACACTGAAGGAAAGTCTGTAGCAAAAATCATCACAGTGACTGTACAAGTGTTTTCAGGGATGAAATGCATTTGTCTTTCGTCAATCTTCCTTTTTTGGTGACAAAAGGCATTTCTCTCCATTTTGTAATATCACAAGGCAGAGAAGTAGAAAAAAATTGAAACTTTGTAACACTGTGAGTTTATTTCTCACACACCTTGTCTAGTCAGTGTTAATTTGGCTCATTTTAAATGAGAGTTGTACCAGAGTAAATTTAATTACTTCTCTTCTTGTAGCAGGCCAACTTTAAATCTCTTGTTGATTTTTAATTCAACAGAAAAAACATTAGATGTGTTGCTTTTGGCAAGACAACAAGCAATAAAATTTTACGTAGCGTGCAGCACTGTGAAGTCGATGCCAAGGGTACACGAATGCTGTTTAATTGGTGGCAATTCTCCAAGTAGTCATTGGCCTGATGTATGACACACAAGGGCTGTCCCCTACCTCAACCTGCATGGTGATGCCTCCCTTTCTGAACAAAATGCCTGTGAATGTAGAATACCAGCTTTTTGCTTAGTTGGATAGAAATTTGCAATTAAGCCTCTCTTTGCTTAGCTTTGCTATTCTCACCATCTGCTTCTGGGTATGAATTTTCACTGACTTGTTTGGTATACATTTCCAAGCTGTTTACAGAATATGAGCCTAATGAGCTGATCCTATTATATTGAAGGTAAAAATGTGTATTTTATAGGCCCTGATAGAAAAATATATACTGTTTATATTGTCTTTGATATAAATCTTCTTCTAGAGATTAAATGTTTAAATCCCTGATCAGTGTGGTACGTAGCACCCAAGTCTGTGTGTAGGAGGAGTTTGAACTGAGTGTTACCACACTGGGAAAAATCTGCAAAAGCTGCTCCTCTTTATTACTTTTAGCATTTTAAAAACCGTGACTAATTACATTAGGTTTTTTAAAACTATGTGTCTTTTACAAAAATTATTTTAAAGCATGTGTAAGTTCTTTCTAGCTTCACTTTTCAAGTATATATATACATATAAAAGAAATGTCTCTTTCTCTCAAACATCAATTTCCCTCAGAAAGCTGCTCATTTTCCTTTGTACATCCCCAAAAATATGATTAGTGATTTTAATCCTCCGGAGGGTTTTGAACTTGCCTTTTGGCAATGTTTATAATCTAAACAGAGCAGACAGAAAGCAGTTATAGGTATTGCATGACAAATCTGAGAATTTCAATTGATAAATGTGATCTATGGCATTGTTCATAAAATATATTAATGAATGAGGGTAAAGAGGAGAGGGCAGAAAGAGATAAATTATCAGAATTTTGGGGAAAGAAGATAGCCTATCTCTGCTAAAGCAAGGTCAGCTAGAGATTGCTCATGGACATGTTCACTGGGTTTTGTGTATCTCCAAGGGTGGAGATTCAACAATTAAATATTTCAGTTTAAGTATGCAATCATCCTTTCTGTAAGGAAAGTTTTTATGTGTACTTAAATGGAATTTCCTGTACTTCAATTTTACACCTTGCCTCCTGTGTTTTCACTGGATACAACTTTGGTGTGTCATCTTTTTTCCTTATCACTCCATTAGATATTTTATACACATTAATAAAATCCCTCCTGAGCCTTCTCTTTCCCTGCCTGAATGATCCCAGCACTCTCACTCTCTCCTTGTGTTTCAGATGCTCTTATCCCTTTGCTGGACTTGCTCCATATATTCATGTCCCTCTTGTGTTCTGGTACCAGGTTTACTCAGAAATTTACAGGTAGTAGTTTTGGATGTAAAATAGGAGTGACACCTTCATTTGACAAGAAATGTCCCTGTCCCTGGAGAGCCCATGCATGGCTAAAAACAGGCTAGAAACAAGCCTCTGTGAGTGATTGCAAACACATACTTGTGATAAACATTTAAGGCAGATGTGACAGCTCATCGGGAGAGAACCTTTTTGGTATCAGGTAGCTGTAATAATTAACAAATAACACTCAAATCAGACACACAGATATTTCTGTCATATTCTGTCCATCCATCCTTGACCCACACATTCCATGTGTCTAGGAGAATGATGGTTAAAAAGCAGGACAAAGCTTGACATCTATGCTCCAGTACTGATTGCTTTTATTCACTGGTTTTAAAGATTTTCTGCTAAGAAATGATGCATCAGACTCTCTGACATATATAGGAAAGTACATTTGGAGGCTGAAATAAGTCCCTTGAAAGTTTGACTCATCCTACAAGGGTATATGATCTTCTGGCAGTTGAATAGGCTTTTCTTTTTCAGATATTTCAACCTGATTTCTCAGAGTACATGCTGTTGTTTTGTTGTTTTTTGTTTTTTTTTCATTTTAAATTAAATGTCATAATCTAGGGTTTCAAGTTCAGCTTTGCATAGTGCATAGATACAAAAATACATTCCTCTTTGTTTCTAAAAGAATCAGCTCATTGCATTAAAAATATACATACATTTACAAGAATATAAATATTATTTTAACAAAAAAATAATCCAAAGTTTAATGAAAAAAAATCCATATGTGTCATTTTATTAATGCCAGTCTTTCATTTTGTCATATAATCAGCTGATTTCCACTTTTCGAAGGACTAGTTTCTGCTTAGCTTTGTCTGCTGAGTTTTGTGAATACAAAGCAATGAGGAATTTCTCTTTGGGTTGCCTATTAGCACTGGTTCCTTGCTGGGATCAAATTCTGAAGTGAGTTTACACAGGTTGGATGTGAGTTCCATAGAGTGTCTTGGGAATTGTATCCTTCAAGTGAAAATGAGTTTCAAGTGAGCAGGGGTGTTCCCAAAGCAGACCCTTGGAAAAACATCAGCTGAAGTGGAGATATTTAATCAAGTTCTTGACTTGATTTTTTTTGTCTGTTAGCTTACGCACAAATAATCTTCAATCCATCATTTTAAAACAAAACCAACAAAATGTAAGTGTGCACCCACTGAGAATAAACTATCAGGAATAAATTATTAACAAGGATTTTTTTCCTCCTGCAAACTCTTGTATTCATTTATTTCAGCATGGAAATAAGTTATTTGAATGTTGAAGGTGCTTGCAAAGGAATGTTAAGAATGATTAGGAAATTACAGAGGAAAATTCTGCTTGATAAATATCTTCCATTACTTGATGTAGATCCTTCCACTAAAGTCTTAACAGCAGTATATGCAAAAGCAATCATGGAATAAGGCCTTTCATTTACTATCCTGTAAAATTAATGAACTTGAGACAAAGCTCCTGCTGTTTTCAGTTTGCTCCAGCAATTAAATAATCATGCACAAATTGATGCGGAAATCAAAATTATTTGTGTGGCATCAGGCTGATATTTAGATAGAAAGAAGAAATTGCTATTTGAAACATAAATTGTTTAAATGACAAAGCAGTATTAGAACAAACATGTTGGTCATTGTTTTCAGATCTGAATAAGTGTTCTTGTGTCATATTTGTTTCTATGCTAGGTCTGTCCCTTCAGAATTGTTGATTTATTCTTCTGTTGTTGCCAATGCAGCGCAGTAGCTGGGACTGTGTGCATTTGAACAGGAGAATAATGATGTTCATTCTGATTTGTTTTCACTGGTCTTGTTACAGTAGTGCTCAAGGACACTATATCCTTAATCTGCCAAATCCAATCAAGGAGTTCAAGCACTACTAAATCTGTTTTAAACTGTAGATTTTGTCAGACTAATTTTACTACATTTTACCTATGTGTCTGTCTTGGTTCAACTACCATTATATAAAAAAAGAAACTGCTTGAGAATTGTTAAGAAACAATTTCTATGAAATTTAGAAAGCAAACAAAACTTCAAGGAAAATTTCCAGGGCTGGCTATAAACCAGCCTTCTTCTAAATAGCTTCTCCTGTAGGGAAGCTGGAGAGCTGTAGCAGCAGTTGCTTCCACTTTTGGTCTCAACAAGCAAGAGACTCTTTTTCTGCTGTTGTATGTAATTTTGAAAATGGAAATACTTTAGTAACTATGTCTGAAACTGCCTGTGGGCCATTTTTAAGTACTACTGCAATTCTTCTGAGGTTGTTTTATTCTTTTGAATCTTGCAAAGTCCTTCTTACAAAGAAAATAGATGTAATGACTTATTTTCCAGTCTTGATGCTATTCCCCTTAAA
This sequence comes from Petroica traversi, assembly GCA_025920805.1. Taxonomy (NCBI): domain Eukaryota; kingdom Metazoa; phylum Chordata; class Aves; order Passeriformes; family Petroicidae; genus Petroica; species Petroica traversi. The sequence goes on along the minus strand of JAHLSL010000012.1, from coordinate 9,335,080 downwards.
TGATTATGATTTTTTGAAAGAATTGCCTTTCTGGTGCTTTTTAAAAGAAGCAGAAAACCAGCAGAGTATAGAATGTTTGGAAAGTGCTTTCAGGAAGGGGAAGAGGCTGTTGTGTGTTTGAGTTCAGATGTTGTCACAGGGGTGTTTGCCATAAGCTGGAGGGGATAGTTCATAGGTCCTTACATCCTTAATATTTATTTACTTACCTAATAAATTAAGCTACCTGAGCTAGAAAGAAGTCAGGTCTAACATCACTTGAGGCAGGTTGAAGCGGCAGAACCTGAAAGTGAATGTTTGGTTGTAAAAGTAGAATTTGGATTCTTTTAATTACCACCCCTGCTAGTAATCTAGGAAGGCTGAGAATATCTGAAAACTTTAGATTCTGATGTTTTATAGAAGTAACTGACAGAACCATCACTGAGAACTATCACTAATCAGAAGCTGTACTAGTTGCAAAAGTTAGTCCTCTCTACCAAAAAAAAAAAAAAAGGTAGAAAGCGCTTAACTGTGTTTCTTATACAAATGAAGTCTTTGATTTTTTTCTTACTGAGTTATGAATGAACTTATAACAGGAGTTAATTATCATTGCTAAAGTTAATTATGTGTACAGTTTTTATAGTCAAGGAGAAAAATACCCCAAAATGCCTGGCAAAGGTCTGTTTGTCTCTATGAAGGATGCAAAGAAGAGCTCCAGTCTACTTTTTTCACCTTTTTTCTTTTCTTCTTTTTTCTATCTGTTCATGGAATCATTAGAATCATAGATTGTTGTGGGTTGGAAAGGATCTTAATGATCATCTAGTTCCTGTCTGTATTTCTCTTTTTCATGTACAGTACAGTTGCAGAGGCTTTTTAGGAGGCGTGTGAATTGCTTGTCAGATCATCAACCCAAAGGTTCTTTTTAAAACTGAATAGTAATAAGGATCAGAAGGACAATGAGTTCATCTTCAAGGAGGAGGGATTGGCAGCTTTAACTCTTTAGCCCATGGAGGGATTGTCAGAGAGTTACCACTTGCCTTAAACCAAATGAGAGAGTGGGCAGCAGCCTTGTCTGAGGTTGCTGTAAACAATCTCATACATCTGTTGTGGCATGAAATTATTTTAAAATCAAATTTATTTACTTTTTTTCTTTTATTTTGGATGATGTGTGACTACCATTAATTGTTTTCTGAGATGTCAGAACTTGACATTTTTGTCTTGACTTTTTGACCAAAATTCTCTTAGACCATTTCAGCATTAAGCAGTGTCCTGGATTTCGGCTGTAACTGATACAGGGAGTCAGTGGAGTTGAGCTGTTACCTCCAGGGGGTTCTTCACAGTGTGAGGGAAGGGAAAATGTTTGTATGTCTTAACTAACTGCATCCTGAGTCTAAGCAATACTTAGCCACTAAATTCTGCTTTAAACTAAATACCTATAATTATATTAAATGAATCTATGTTTTGTTATATGGATTTAATAGATTGCACGATGACTCCTCAGTCTCGCTGTGTAACTTTGGGCACTACTGTAGTGTAAGAACAAATATGTGATTGTTCCCAAAAACTAAGTTTGAGTTAGCAGAATGCAGTTAGTTAGTCAGATAAAGACTCTTTCTTGAGCAGGATTAAATGTTTGGTATTGAAATGGTGATAGTAAGAGATAACTTATCAGTGTAATAAATTGGTGCACACCAATGACTGCATCTCTATTCCTACACCTCCCTGCAATACATGGAACTGAAGTTAAATTGGAACCAGGTATTCTAACTATGTTGATAACCTAACAGATAGTTCATGATGCCTGAAATTTGTGGATAGCTGGAGTCTAAATATTGAAGATGTATCCAGACGGGCATAGGATGTAGCAGAAAATAAGGCTTTTGTGTAGCTGTCAAGGTCACAGGCTACTGATCATGGTGCATGGAAGCTTCTGTCTTTTCCCTGGAGATGGATATTTACCCAGTTTAACTAGACTCCCTGCCTAATGCAGGCCCTTCACAGAGCCTATTACAGAACCTTTATATGGCATCTGAAACTAATATTGAAAGGTTTGGTTAATGTAGTTTGAAAAATTTAATGGGCTGCTTGATAATTCTTTCAGTACATAATGCTCCTTGCAGGAACATTTGAACGTTGCAGATTTTTATAGTGGACTCTTAAATTTTATTATGTTGTCATGACCTGCTAGCTGTATCATAGAGTCATGCTCTCTGTAATTGCAGAGTAGGCTTTATTAACCAATTTTTTAATAGGATAATATGGCTCTCAAACCAAAGGTATTAGTAGGAGGCTGTGCTTTATGTTGAAGGATTGATTTAATTAATAGCAAACTACAGTGAAGGGCAGCAAGTGCCATAATTTCTGATGTAAGAAATACATAAAATTTAAATTTAAAAGCTATCATTCAATACCAGTGCCAATGTATATTCTTGCACTGGTGGAATAAGTAACAAAATTATAAGTAAAAGTTAGATAAAGGTCAAATTACATATTTAAGAGGAAATTGTATTTATTTTTGTGGGGATTTTCTCATGCAAGATAACTTACAGTTTGCTCCATGGCAGGGAGTGGAGGTGGGGATTGCAGGCATCAAGTCATTCCTTCCCTTTCCTCCTGATATAGGAGATAGCTACAATGATGACTTTACCTATATCAGTATACTGCAGTACCTGTTCTTTAGGCAGTGCTTGTGAAGCAGTGAAGCATGTTTTTTCATATAAATGTTTAAGTGATCGGTTTGGTACTTTTAAATTAAGATTTAAAAGTCTTATGTGACAAAAGAAGCTCTCTGAAACCATGGAAATTCTTTTTTTTGAGCCAGTTAAAACAAGCTTTCTAGAGCTCTGTTTTGAATTCATAAACAGCACTTGAATTTTTATAGTGATTTTAAACAGGGTTGTTTTGTAAGCCTTTTTCTGCAGGAACTGTGTCAATATTTTTTTGGTTTTTTTCATTTGTAAGAAGAATATGTTTTCTTGATGCAAACAAACACAAAATTTTACAAGATTTTCTTATTCATTGTGGGAAAGCTTGTTGTTTATTGTTACTATATCATGCTTTTGTCAATTAGTCAGCAAGCTAAGTCAAACTAAATAGTAGTAACAGTCCCTTCTGCTTTTAAAACCCGTGGCTATTTTTACTGCATTTTGAGTACTTTATGGGCAGTGTCTAATTGTATAAGTACAATCACAATTACATGCCATAACTTTCTCAATTATCAAGATGAACTGTGAAACTGATATCTTAATAACAAAAGTTGGGGAGGGAGTGGTTTGTTTCTAATGCCTGAAGCCTGTAGGAATGAAGAAGGGGGTGAAACAATACTAAGAAATTAGCAGAAGGGGGTTCAAAATTTTAGCCTACATAATTGCTCAACTTCTTCATCAAATAATGGAAAACTGTGTATGTATGGCCACATGAAAAGTTGTGCAGTGCACCCAAGTAATATTAACCTTGCTATGTCATCTGTGCCTTCTTTGATCTGTTTGATTTGTATGTAAAACTTCTTATTTAAAGAAAGAAAAGTGTCGTGGTTGCAAGGCTGGAGGCTGTTGTCTCCTACACCTTCTTTGTTGCAGACAGTGAACGAGGCAGGAACTTGCATGACTTGGAACATGAGCAGTTGAAAGTCACACTGGAGAAATATATTCTATATATGCTTCAGGAGTAGAAGAGTTTGCACAATTCTGTGCAATTCACTTAATTTGACCTTTCCGTGGTGTTCATCATTCTGAGAACCCAACATGGGATTCTCAGAAGTGTGAAAAAAGTTATAAAAATCAATACATGAACTGAGGTAGTTTGAAGTGGTGTTCTGAATAACTGTGGCACTTTCAGGGTGAGGGGAAGGCTAGAGATACATAAAATTGACCCTCTGAAATGATCTGGTAATTTTATAACAGTGATTTCTCTGTAGCACCATCCCATGTCGGAGAAGAGATTATTAGGGTGGTTTTACCTCCTCAGGGAAGCTCAAAGCAGAAAATTATGATTGTGAAATTCTGTGATGCCTCCAGCGTTTCCAACTATGATTTGTCAGCAGAGGATGCACATGTCAAATTTTATTGGTGCATCTTACAGTGATATTTCTGATGAAAGAACAACCTTGAAAAACCAGGAATTCTGAGCTCTGCTTTGGAATATCCTAGCTCTTCAGCTCTTCTTCTTCCACCATACATTGCCTATTGATCTGCATTCTCAATACTTTCATCATCTATATTTTTAAGCTCTTTATGTGGTTGAGTGCCACCAGGGGCAGAGATTTAATGCTACAGGATAAACATGCCTATTTGCTGCTAAAAAATTCAGCTGAGTGAGACATTTGGCTGGATCAGACTGTGCATATACAGAGTATGTAGAATGCAATTGCTACACTTGCTCACAGGTCTTCTTTTCAACGACCTTGAATAAGGCAGTTTGCTTTTTGTCTACTATATTTTCTTTTAATATGTTTACCAGGGCACTGATAATAAAAATATTCTTTGGGATGATTGATTTTTAATGCTCAATAATTTAATATGTGGGAATTTATACAATTTACTTGCATTGCACATTTGCGTTAAGTCATTTATGCCAAGATATTTTCAGGATTAAGGCTGTAAACTCTTTACACTCTATTGCACTTTCTCTAGGTGATTTTGCTTTAGCTGCAAATGGTAAATGTTGGTTTTTCAACAAAAGCAAAGCTTGATCAAGACTCAGCTCAAGGAATGGAGCAGAATTGTAGTTGAGACAGAGGAGCAAATTTTTACTATGTCTTACTTAACCTTAATATATTGCTTTAGAAGTATTTAGGGTGTTTTCTTCATAGATATTGCTTTAGTACACACTGCCTGTCAGACAAATAATGGAGATGAAATGTTGAGAATATAAAAAAATCTCCAAGGATAATCAGTGTTGACTTAAAGAGTGTGTGAATCTTCTATTAACCAATTTCTGAAACAGTAACACTTAATTATTGAGTCCAATCTGAGTCTACAGCAAATGTCCCACAGGCACACTAATCTTTTGTGGAACATTACCTGTACTTTTACCTGGGTTTACAGTGTCTGTGAATGCTGTTAGTATTTAACCACACAGTAAACTTCAAGCAGAGGTGGTAAGCCAGACTTTCTGATCTGTCTCTTCCTTCCCCTTCCCCATTTCTCTTCCAGGCATACAAATCTCCAGGAAAAGAGACATTAGAAAGTACACTTTGAAAACAGAGAAAAATATTTAGGTGCCAATTAATCATTTGCATTGTATTCTATGTGCTCTGTCATTTGGTGGGGACAAGGTGGGATTCTAAATGAGAGCTCTCTACCCCACTAAGAAACATTTAGTTTGCTGCACAGCAACAAACCTATTTCTGAAATCTAAACAAACCAAAGTTGTTTTAGAAAAAGCTTGATACTTTATGACTTCTAAATGCCTTGTTTCTAGAGGTTTTTATTATGTAAATTTCAGGCTGCAGATTAATTTATAAAAGTTTAATATGATCCCTGATTTAAAGGGCCAGGAGACAGTTCCACGATCTCTAAGCACATGACAGCAAATCCTTTATTTTGAAATGTTTTCTACTTGCTTGGCATGACAGTTTTGAAGCGTTTAAAGTACAATGCTGCATGAACACCTTTGGGCACCTGTAACCAAAATATGTAGATACTTCTGACTCTGAATGCAAGATTTCCATCTATGTCCTTTGCTGTAAGACTGATGAGCATTTCCATTTGTCCCACAGGGGTTGTTCAGAACTTTGTCGTATCCCCATGGTGGAATACAAACTTGACAGCGAAGGCACCCCATGTGAGTATAAAACCCCTTTCAGAAGGAATACCACTTGGCATCGGGTGCCGACTCCCGCTGGGCAGCCTCTCTCTCGTGCCTCTCCAATCCTAGGAACATCTGACAGACTGCAGTGCCAGCAGCTTCTCCAGCAGGCTCAGACAGCCATTCCTCGTAGCACTTCCTTTGATAGAAAACTGCCAGATGGTGCAAGGTAATACACTCGCTGCTTAATGCCTGTCATTTCCCTCATTTGTATTACTCTTGAAATCTCCGCTTTCTGGAACTTTGGTGCCTGGTTTTTCAAACCATATTTTATTGAGTTTTGGCAGTAGTTTTAATTCTGAGGTTGTATTAAAGAGAATTCACTGGACCAGTCTGCTTGACACAAGTGACTTTTGGTGTTTGTGATGGAAGTGGGCTGTCCTGAGGATCCTGCTGCTGAGGACAGCTGACCTTCCCCTTTAGTCCCAAATCAGTGAAGTGGGAAACGGCCTTATAACTTTTAGATCTTAATAATGTTCTGTTTCCCACCTTTTCAAAGACTATTTAAACAAATATTGAGTGTAAATAAAATGAACTCATTCCTTTAAAAATTAATTATTTAATCTCGTTACCAAGGTATTGGCATAGTTTCAAAGGGTTCTGTAACTCATTACCAGCCCTTATGCTTTGCTTTGCTTTTAATTAAACAAAGCAGAGCTTGTGATTTGAATATGTAACACCTCTTAGATGATGGGATGGTATCCTTAAATGTTAGCTCTGTTCTAATTTAATCATAATTCTTCATAAGATGAAACTTCATTTTTAAACATAAAAAATTGCAAATACATTTGACCTTTGAATTATTTGGGAAAACCATATGTCTTGAGCAGAACTCTGTCCTTTATTGTTCACAATTATTTCAGCTTATGTCCTTATCTATGGGGTGATGTAATTCTAGTTTCCAATGAAAAAATTATTGCATGTTGAAAATATCTGATGATACAAAAATCTGAAATACTGGTCTTAAATGGGTTTAAAACAATTCTGGATGAAATCATTAAATACCACTATTGCTACACTGACCACCTTATATAGTAGAAAAGGATTAATAACTTTTTACATTGAAATGTGCACAAGTAATGGTAGTATGGAAAACATGTTTATTTCATTGTCTGGGGAAGGAAGACTCCCAGTTATGACCATTTGATCATTTGTGGTCTCCTTCTCCCCCTACTCCCTTCTTCTGAAAAATTGAGAAGTGTGTTTCTGTAAGCATTTAAATACCATAGTAGAACTTAAGCTTTTCGTAATGTCTTGTTAATTAAATTCTCGATAACATCTAATATAAGGAGACAATGTATCAAATGTCTAGAAATACTTCATCATTTATGAAGGTTTATTAAGCATACTTTATGCCTGTACAGAAAAGAAATGAAAGCTTTCTGACATGCTACTCATTTCCAAAAAGACTTCACAAGCATAAGTTGCGCTTCTCATAACACTCAGCAAAACATGTGAAAAAATGCTTAGGCTGAGTCTACTCTTATCATGAAGGAATTCCTGCATCAGTTAAGCAAAACATGTGCAGTGCAGAAGTGCTGTTCTGGGGAAGACATGATACAGAGTATAAATAATGAAAAGAAAGGAAAATTATGGATTCTGGCTATAGGTCTTGAAACATTTACAGAAAGGTACCTAACTGGCAAGGTCTTTCCACATGGGGAGAATCACTGTTGATGATTTGGCAGAAACATGAGCTTAAAACAGAAGAGTTTGAAGTAAGGTGGATTACTGCTTATAAGTTGTCTTGCAGGGTGGAACTGTATGCTCAGGCTAGGAAAATGATGAAGAGATTTTAGAGGGTCAGAGACCCAATATTGTTTTGAAAATTCAAGCAGGGAGAAGCAGATTGATAAAACAGTGAAGGTTTAACAGCTGATCTGAAAATGAGCTAAGGGTGAAGTCAGCGATAAAATTGGTTTAGAAATAAAAAGAGGAAGAAGCAAAAGAAATGTGGACTAGATCTAGTTAAAGACTTAAGCAACAAAAATTCAATTCCTGTGACATATATTATTTAGGTGCCCAGTCTCTGGAGTGAAATTTAAAACTGAGAGCTGAACGCTTTTGCTCCTAATAAACTTCCTGAGAATTCAGTGCTTTGAGAAGACAACCCAAGTATTTTGGTGTTGCTTGAGGAGTTTCCTCTGATTAGTTACTAAGAGACACAAGGATATTCTTAAGCTCTACTCCTGTTTTCACTCAGTGGCTAATAATGTTACAGCTACTCAAAGCATAGGCATAAGTGAAGCTTTAGTCCGACTCACTCTTCTGATTTTTGCACCAAGAAGTCTCTGTGTGCTTTAGTCCCTGAGTCACACTTATAGGCAATGCATCCTATCATGTGGAGCCTAGAATCCATTCTTAAGAGCAGATGGCTGGAACTTTTTTGTGAAGGAGCTCTGTGAGGCAGTCATTGATGGGATTTCTGTGGCTCTCCTCTTGTTGCCACTCGCTGTTTACAAGGCTAAAGGCTTCACACTTGTTCAGCCCTGCAACAGCACAAAACAATGTCCCACTTTTGAGGACAGTATTCCAAACTTGAGAATGGAGGCTGGGAACACATGGAAGCATAACTTACCCATTCCTTAATGCTGGGTCACTTAATCTGTGCGTGAAATGCATAATTCTTGGTGGTACAAACAAGTATACGGAACTGAATTAAGCTGTAGCCTATTGACTCCTTCACTTAATTGAGGGGTGTTTGGTCCTGTCAATACTTCTCAGACATGCTGAAAAATTATATACTACTCTATTTATTGTATATTGGCTATCAGACACAATATAATAGCTTTGTTTAAAAAAACAAAATATAATAACTAATGTCTTTAAAATTTTCCACCTGAACAGTAGAGTTGCTTATTGAAGGTCATATCCTTGGGAAAGTGTTGTGTATAAAGAAAAAAGTCACCTCTTCATTTCCTCCCTGCATACGTACATTTGTTTCTACAAGTAAAAAAAAAAAAAAGGGGGGGGGGAGAGAAAAAAAAAATACAGGGAATTTAATTAAAGATAATGAAATTGAAGGAAATTGTGTTGTAGTTATGGAATGATGTGCACAGTAGTGAATAAAAGGATCAAAACCAAATTTTAGCATTTAAATTCAACTGTCTGAAAATCCAACAAAAATGCTTAGACACATTGTTAAGACATGCAGCTCAGAAGTTTAAATAATAAGTACAAAATAATGCTCTTCATGAAAATGGTTTTTTTGTTGATTTTCTGTGTCAAAAGATTAATGAAATAAAATTTTAAAAAGTATTAGAATTGCCTCTTCCAAATTTGCTATCTTTAAAATGGGAATAAGTGCCAAGGAACTAACAATCATTAGTCACACATAAATTCAGAGACCTAATCCAGCTGCTCTGACTCCTGGGTAATTCCACTTATTCAGAACGAAAGCCAGATCAAAGGAAAATAGGATTTGGCACTTAGTCTTTCTCTTTTTGTGCCTTTTTTATATATTCATTTGGAAATATTTTATTAGTGAATAAATACTATACTTTTAAAATTCTTCTTAAAGTTTTATAAAACTGAGATAAACCTCTTAAATTCCTCAAATGGATGTAACCAAGTGTTCGTACTGTATCTGTATTATGTGGGAAAAGGAATGTATTTGGTAAAAGAAGCACAGCCCAGTTCAAATCTGAAACCCCACAAATACCTCATTGCACTGTTAATGACTTTAAAATCAACATTACAGAAGTTCTCCAAGCAACCAGTCCTCATCTAGTGACCCAGGACCTAGCGGGAGCAGCCACTGGAGACAGCAAGTGGGATATGACGGGTATTAGTGATTTCTAAAATCTTTTATTTTAATCTTGCAATAGGTCCCATGCTTCTTTCTCAAGCAAAATTTTCAAGGATATTCTAGATTTTGTTTTCAAACACTGTTAGTATCTTGTAAGATGTACTGGTTTACTGATTTTTGATGTAACATGCATGCAACTACAATTTTAAAGTCATCCTAATTCAACTTTTTAGGATCATATTTTTAAATTCAGGTAAATAGGAAAAGGTTCTTACATTTATTTTCCCAGTGATAGGCCAGAAATCAGCTAGTAACTCAGAATTAGAATAAAATAATAATACTTCCTCCTCCTGCTTCAGGGGGAAGGTGTTTGATTAAAAAAAAAAAAATCTTTATTTCCTGCTATGCTTGTTTCAGTGTCACCCATTCCCTAGCAGATCTCCTCAAAAAAGTAGAAATTTCAGAGGTCTCTTCTCCCTAAAAGGCTCTACATAGGTCCTTTTGCATCCCTGTTAATCTCTTGATACTGACATTTAAGAAGTTAGCTATCTGTATATAAAAGACTACCCCAATATAACTCATGTTATATTATGTGAGACAACTGTTCTAAACTCCTTTAAATTTATGACTTTGTTGTATATATACAGCTGCTGTAAACACTCCTGTTACAAAATGTTGAGCTATGGCAGTATCTACAACAGAGTAATATAAAAGCTTTCTAGACTTGCCAAGCTTTCAGAAGCTGCTTTTCAGAAAAAAAAGAAAAGAAAAGAAAAGTGAATATTGAAAGCATCATCTTGACTCCTTGAAGCTTATTAATGCTTTGGCATGATTGATTGTAGATTAGATATTCCATGTAGCAAATATATATGCAGTATCTTGTAGACTCTTCAAGGAATTTCACATAACTCACTGAAAGCTCTGGCAGTTAAATAGATGCTAATAATTCAAATAAAACCGTAGTTTTGTGGTTTTTTGACAGTCAACTCATCAAAATGCATCTTGTATCATTTTTTCCAGCAGAGTTATTTCTAACAGCAACCTAGGTTTTAGTTTGTTGCTTTGTGAAATGTTTAAAGTTCTGCAGAATAAAACAAAGCAGTGGATCTGGTACTAACTTACATATTCTCACTGTGAAACCCTGCAAAACTATGATTATTTTCCATGGGGCTTAGATCACAAAGAAGTTAAGCATATATTATCATGTTCTTCACTTTAAAAGCCTTTGAGTGTATAGCCCCAAGAATACATTTCTTCTTGAAGTTCAGTGTCTTCTTGGCACGTTCACACTTCAGATATAACGGAGTGCTGTTGAAAAAATTGCATGTAAATATTTCTAATGCAGAGTTTGGAAGTGTTTGGGAGTTATGATTATTTTTAAAAGTCACAAAATACTTGCATTTAAGGGTAAAAAGTGATGTTGTTCATCATGAAACTAGTCTTACAGGATAAAAACCTTAACAGCTTAATTTTCTGCTTACATTAAAAGATGCCAGTCCCCTTTACTCCATGAACATCACCAAGGTTCAGGCTCACTGGAGTGTGAAGGAGGCAGAGAACGAGAGGAAACTTTGGAAGGAACTAGACATTCTGGTAATAAAACCCACTGTATCTTTAAAGTATCTTTGCAATGCAGTGCCTGTTGAAATGCAGCCACCTCCCCATGGGGAGGTTTGGCTCACAAATAGCAGGTGGTGTGACAATGAAAGCAGGGACTGTTGTGACATTCTGCAAAGAGTGTGCAGGTTTGGTGCTGAGTCATGTGCCTTTTTTTATTATTTTTGGCAGAAGCCAAGTGGCATGCACCATCAACCAAAGTCCTGAGCTCCTACAAAGACCGAGCTTTACAGAAAGAAGGCAGCGGCAAGGAGTCACCCAACAAGCTTTCGCATGTAAGTCTTTTACTTGGGGGTCATTCAGAGCTCTAAAAGCAAACAAACTCCAAAACAGCAACCAGACATAACTATTCTGGATTTATAGAAATAAATCTTAAAAATACATTTTAGTGATTTATGAAGACCGCTGTGTGTTTTGGGAGGCAAAGATTGTGCTCACCTAGATGTGGGTTGAATCAGGTATGCTTCATCTGTGTTTATAAACTCAGAATTCCAAGAGGGCTTGGATCTGGGGCACTGGGGAGACAAACTAGTATAGTCTCCACTCAGCTGTGAATTTACAGCTTCATTTATACTGGCTTGTTTAATCTGTGGAGTATTTAATTACCCTTTAAAATTACCCTTTAAAAGAAAATAAAATTATATTTACCATACCGCTTTTCATCTTATGTGAAATACCCGTGGAGTGTAATTATCAATAAGCACTGTAAAAATGTAGCTTGTATGTTTGGAATGCTGAACAGATTTTCTAGTCTACCTAGTTTAGTAGCTTGTCTTCAGTAATGGCAAAATCCTCAACAGCCTAGTTATGGAAAGTACATAATGATAATGTTTGTTACATGGAAAATCCTGCTATATGTAGTAGGAGACTGTATGCTGTTTGTAAACTTACATTTTATGTGTGAGCAGCAGCATCTCCTAGCATCTGCTAGGAGAGGGATCTCATGAAAAAGTTAGTCATCCTTCCCATTCATATCCTACCTCATAGAAGTCCATTTGCTCTAGTATAAGTCCATCTGCCTTTATTCTGGCTACTGTCACAGAGATATGTTAATCCAACTCTCTATAAAATTTATTTTAAAAGGTGAATAACAAAACCCCTGAACTTTACTGGCATAAATGTCTGACATAATTATTCCACTTCAACAGCCATGCTTAGTTTAGGGCCTTATGACTTAAGTTATTTTCATCTGGTACACATACATCACAATTGGCTTCAATTTAACTGGCCACATATCCAATTGGATTTGATCCAATGAGCTGCATATTTCAGCCACACCGACAAAAAGCCAACAATAATTCAGTCTTTGGTGTTTTTCAGATTTGCAGTAGAGCTTGTTTAAACAAATAATTACCAAGGCTTCTAGGTTTAACAAATGCTTATTTTAACTGTTCAGAAATGCAATTTTATGGATGTTAAACAGGTCCTATAATCAGAAAATTCAATTCTGATCTTAAGATTCATGATAAAAGATGGAACTAGAGCCTTTTTATTTGCAGTGACATCAACCTTTAATGTGTCTAGCCAGCTGTGCAATTCATTTCACAGAAACTGGTGGTATAATTGGCTCTTTTCATACTTTGCAGTTACACGATAGCATACTGTAAAAAAAATAATAAAATGGTCTTTGAACGGCACAAATGCAGTAATTTATATGAAAATAGATCTCTTACTATTTAATTTGACGGGGGGTCTTTTTGGGTTTGTTCCCTCGTCGCTAAGATTGGGGACAAAAGCTGTTCAAGCCACTCCAGCAGCAACACCCTCTCCAGCAACACGTCCAGCAACAGCGACGAGAAGCACTTTGGCTCCGGCGACCTGATGGACCCCGAGCTGCTGGGATTGACCTACATCAAGGGCGCTTCCACGGACAGCGGCATCGACACGGCGCCGTGCCTGCCGGCCCCGCTGCTGGCCCCGCTGCACCTGGCTGGCAGCAGGGCTGGAGCTCACTGCCGTGCCGAGCCCTGGAGTGATGCTCCAGAAGCGCCAGGGCCGGAGGATGAGCCAGCCAAAATCTATGCGGTGCACAGCTACGCCTCTGCCATCTCCAGCGGGCACACGGCTGAGGGCAGCATGGGCGACCTGAGCGAAATCTCCTCCCATTCCAGGTACGCCTGGGTTGTAGATGAACGTACGCGTAACGCTCTTGGGTTGATTTCGTTCTGTTCGCCCTTCTTTGAAACTGAACTTAAAGGATTATGGGGTTTTTTGATTTATTTAAATGTCTATATGAGCAGTTTTCAAGTGGTTGTTGATGAATGTGCCTGGGAAGCATAGCCTCTCATATCTGATGGAGGTTTTATACGTGACCCTTTCAAATTGCTTAGGTTTTTAATATTGGGAAACCTCCCTGAGTAAAAGAGAAGTTTGCACCTAGAACTTATTTCACATACTTAGGATTTTTTTGGTACAGTGCAACAAATTACAATAACCCTGAGGGAAATCAGAAAAATTGGACAATATTTACATATAGTGAAACTGCATTGCATACCATCCCCCCTAATTTGCATTATTCTGATGTATGCTTTACAGTTTTGCTTGTTGAACTGCTTTTCTGACTGATTTTCAGCTTTTCTCTTTGTTACCAATGAAATGTGTGCATGGCACATCTGTTGTAAAGCAAGCTTTGAAAGTACACTTTTACAGATGGTTGCCTTTATCTTCCAGTTCCCATTTTATGGTGACTTTGAAGTTGGAGCTTTGGTCTATGTGTTAGGGTTTTTACTCTGTAAAGGATAGAAGGAGATTGTTTGTTCTTTCTCTGATTTTCCTGTTTTCAGTGTCAATCAGAACAGGAGAATAACCAAATAATACCTTGTATCCCGATTTCCTTATATGCTTGACATGAGTGAATTTGTCTTGTATGGTTATTCTGAAGAAATTTATTCTTCAAGGAAGTATTTGCTTTAGTTTATTTGAAACAGGTTTTAGAACCTTCACTAAAAGTATACTTAGTGTCTACTAGTGTTATTATTCATAATAAAAGGTCTGTTAAAATTATCCTGGGGACTGTCTTTTTGAACTGAAATTTACTTCTGTTAAATTTGCTGATTAGTATTAATGTGTCTGATTGAAAGGCAGAGTTTAATCTTGCATCAATTGGCAAAATTATTGTGAAATGGATAAACACGTAGGTTTTATGATTAGGGAGGTATTTGAGTAATTCCCTCTGTAGTTCTTTATGTAAATGTGTGTGTACATATTTACTTAAAATTGCACACAGAAATTGAATATATATATCTTGAATTTAGGCTTTTAATTTTGATTCACATCAGTTTACATTGGCATTTCAGCAAGCAGAATTCCATGCATTATTTGTTCAATAAACTCATCACAATTCTGTTCTCAAAGAGCTTTAATGTGTATGCAGTTGGTGTGTAGAAAATTACTGTGCCAATTTTGCTTCATTGATTTTAACCTTGAGAAAAACTTAACAGTGAGAATTATTGCCACATACCAAGCGAAGCATTTCTGATTTGCTGTTGCCTAGCATATTTAATTTTTCCTTTTGTGTGTTTTGTTCACTTTTCCAGTGGCTCTCACCATTCAGGAAGCCCATCAACGCACTGCTCTAAAAAGAGTGGCTCTCTAGATACCTCCAAAGTTTATATAGTGTCACAGAATAGTAGTCAACAGATGTCTGGGTCGATTTCAAAACCATACCACAGACAAGGAGCAGTGAGTAAATATGTCATTGGATGGAAAAAATCAGAAGGAAGTCCTACACCTGAAGAATCGGAAGTTTCAGAATGTCATGAGTAAGTACTCTCTTTTACTTTGTTGGGGAAAGAAGGGTAATGAAAATAAATTTTAAAATAGGATAGAAAAAAATTACAAATTCTTTTTGCCTTTAAGAGTTTGGAGGCGGTTTTTTCTGTACTTTTATGTAACTAATGAAGGTTAACACTGGAATAGTCCATGAGAAATGTGTTGTTCTTAGGTAGAAGAAAAAGGCTTGAACTCAAAGGAAAACATGCAGTACCTCAAATATAGAGAGATAATACTTCCACAGTGGTGCACCCATAATAAATAGTTTCAATCTGCTGTTTAAAACTAACCTTCAAATTCCTGCTGGCTTCAGGAATCATCTTCACGGATAATGTCCCAGCTTTCTTTTTGTGCTCAAGCTGTTTGGTGCTGTTTCTCAATAAACCATAGTCAGCCCCATCTATCTCAATAAATTGACAAGATGACATGGAGTACCTGATTTTCAAGTGTTTAATTGGGATTATTCTTTGTTTAATGGGAGTGGGTTATTTTTATCTAATACTTAATTTTGCATATGTGTGCATATTTATGGCAATATATTTTAAAATATATGCTAGAATATATATGCTATGAAATATGAATCTGAAGTTAAGCTCTTAAATTCCTAATTTTCAAAAGTAGAAGCTATTACAATCCTCCTGCCCTGGTTATTTATGTTTCTTTGTTTTAACATAGAGGTGATTTCATTTCTTCCCGCAATGTTTTAATTACATAAGTTGTTCAGTTTTAGTAGTGTTTAAGTTATAATGTGGCAATTTCAGGACTTCCCACAAATTTCTGGGTTTTGGAATCAATGAACTACTGAAAAATATGTCTCCTTATTTTGATTGGCAGCCTTAAAATAAAATTGCATGATGAATCAGGGTATTTAGACTGAAACAACAGCAATTTAGAAAATTATCTTCAAGAGATAGTTCTGTTCAAGAACTATTAATTGAATACGGCAACACTTCATATATCAAAAAATATTTTCAGATTTTTCCATGACATACAGAATTGCCTCACTTCTTTCTTTCTAGGAAAACTCTCCATATCACAGAGAGGAAATATCTCTCTGAGGATAATTATGTTGAAATAAAATAGCATCTCTAATTAGCAGTGATGATGAATATCATCAGGTCAATTGCTGAATGTTGTGCCACTGAAGGTTGTAATTCACTGAGAATTACACTCTACCAGAGCAAAGCTTATTTCCTCTCTGCTGAAGACAGTCACTGATGAGGCTGCACTTGGCAATGAGCAATGACTTCCAATGTGTGTTCTCTGTGACTTGCAATCTCCAGCTCCTTCCATTACATTCTCCGAGTAAACCTGTTAAATCCTGTCTCTCCTTTCTCACTGGAAGGAGCTGAAGGTTAATAATTCAGTTTTACAGTCTGTTGTTGACTGTAACTAGATTGTTATATGCTGATAATTAAAGAAGACACCTGTTTAATTTACCCAAATAGGTTTATGAAATTGCTGATAATAAAATATACTTAGCACATTGGACAATTGATTGCCAATACACTTCAAACATTGCTGTGATGATCATAGTAATTTTGCCAGACTGTGAAGCTGTATGCAATATTGTACAACAAAATACTGATTTTTTTATTTGCTATGGAAGTAAAAGTCAAAGTATTTTGTGATGAACCTTTGGAAGTGTTGAAATAAAGATAACTTTTGTATTGATAGGGAAGTGTGGTGTGTAAAAAAGAGAGAGGCAAGCTATGAGAAACAAGAATTAGGCTTGTTAATTTGTTCTTCAGAGTGCCTAAACTGTGTATCTCAGTAGTTTAAGAATTTCATTTTGTGCCCACAAACAGCTTCATAAAGGTAAACTAATAAAAAAAAAAATTTCAAAACCGAGTGTGCTGTGTCAGGAGATAATTCTAACAATTTTCACTTTGACAGAAAATTATTGCAGTCTTTCAAATCCAATTTCTTACTTAAAATACCAATTTTCTCAACAGAGTGTATGATGATATTGATGCTGTGTCTGCGTCAAGCCCACTCCAAACTTCTGTGAGGAATGCCATTGTTGAAAGCCAGCAAGTCTTGTCCAAAGAAGATTTTCTGAAGCTGATGCTGCCAGACAGCCTCTCTATGGAAGAGGGAAGGAGAAAGGTTGGCTACTTTCTTTGTCTCGGTATTTCAGTCACAGTTACCTTAGAAATTGATTTCTGGTATGCCCAAAATTGCTATACAGAATGCAATATTGTTTTGTACAAGCTAAATTTTTTCTGTGGGGATGACCATAAGTCCAAAAATGCCATTTCCCATGAGGACGGGAAATGTTTGTTTGATGATTATGAATAAAATCCAGTATCTGTTTAAGTATGTCTTTGCTTAGCTTGACCAGAAGTGGTGCAGGTTGAGCAACTTCATTATAATTTGAAAGGTTAAAAGTCAAATTTTCAAGGAAGTAAGCCTAAATTTGTACATGCTGTATAATATTAAAACACATTAATAAAAGTAGCCCACTTTTGTCTGCCCTGTAATAGTCAGTACTAACAATTCTGCTAGGAATCCAAATCGCAGTTTCATGTAGGTATCAGTGGCAGCTGCTCAGAAAGCATAATTGTCAGTGCTACTGGAGAGCCTGGATCTAATCTTTATAGCATGAAGATAGTTTGTAATGCTTAATAGTTCACAATAAGTGGATGGTGATCTTAAAATTTGCTACTCCCCAAAGTATAAGTGGTTCTGAATTCTGCTCTTAAAGTGGAATAAAGAACAAAGCAATTAAATTACTTGAGATAATTGTCACATTTCCATATTAACTCAATGCTCTCTTAACCCTCTGTGTTTATACAATATGCTAAATAGCATAATCATCATGTCTGAGCAAAAGTAACACATGGGAATCCTCTAAGTGCAGAGTTGAATTTAAAATTCAGATAATATATATTTTATAACATGTGGTATGTTAAGTGTACATTATATGTGCTTGAATTCCAGTGGGTCTTGTCCTAGAGGTTTTTATGATTAATGATTGACACAATAATTGGAGGGGTTTTGTGAAGATTTCAAAAACTGCCAGTGTTTCTGGCTACCTATATAAGAATCAACATAGCAGATAAATGCCTGCTATCCACTTCCCCTCCAAGGCATCTAAATAAAAATTAAGTAATTAAGAGAGACCATGAGCCCTGACTCACAAGGAACCCCAGCCGCAGGATTTGGCAGTGTAGTCTGTGGTTATGCCTTCACAAGGGTAGCAATCTTGATATTGGTGAGCCAGTTACCTTTGACAGTCAAGTCAGACATTAATTTCCTGAATATGTGAGATTCTGTGCTGTATTCACTGTTTTCAACAGCTATTCCTCTTAAGCATTTGTTCTGCATAGGGAATGTGGGACACATAATTAATTACAAAGAAAATGAAACATTTAATTGTTGTATGCAGGACAAGCCTGTTAAAATAATTAAGGCATTAACTGTCCTTTGTAGATGTAAAAAACCCTGAGTTTACAGTGCAGAAAAACTCCTTACAAGTGGAATGGTCCTCTTTTACAATACAGTAACATCTTGTTTTACTACAGATATTTGGGTTGTGGTCTAAGTAACTTTTCAAATGCATAAGCAATTTTCTCTGAACCCTGTTATCCTCTTTTCTAAGCCTGTTTTGTGATATGCAGAGAGATGCAGTTTCACTTTTATCATCCAGTGAATTATGTGGCAGCATATATCAGTTCAGAATGTTTAACATTAAAGCACACTCATTTCAAATAAAAATCAAATGGTTTTATATGTAGTCTTGCTTGCGTGTTGCCTTATATACATTTCTGTATAACATCGCTGTCATAAGGCTATGAAGTTTTCATTTAACATTTCAGAATTAATAAAACTGCACAGTATTTGATTAATTCATGGTGGTATGTTCCAAAATATTGAGAGCATGTCCGAACATCCAATTCAGTAATTCTTTTGAGGCCTCAGTAGATCTGATACAGTGGAAGAAATCTCTGATCTTCTGGATGAGTTTAAGAATTCCAGAATGCCTGTCCAGAAAAACCCTCCCAGGAGCTGATGGTGGGATATGATTGTATGAATCACTTCAACCAGCAATATGTGCTCTTGTTTTCATGTTTAGTTTTCCTTTTACGGGAACGTTTCCCCACGGAGGACACTTTACCGCACCCTCTCTGATGAGAGCATATGTAGCAACCGAAGGGGATCTTCCTATGCCAGCTCTCGAAGCTCAATGATAGACCAGGCCTTGCCAAATGACATCTTGTTCAGCACTACTCCACCCTACCACAGCACACTGCCTCCCAGAATGAGCCTGACTCCTGGAATGGGAAATCTGAGAAGTAAGTCCTTGTCGCTGTCATTGCTGAGTTTGGGATATTTGTAGTAGAGTCAAACAGATCACCACATTTTAAGTGAGATTTTACTTTTAAGGTGAAATCAAGAAAGGTCAAATCACTGTTCTAGTTATCCTAGTAAAAAAATACTTGGTCAGCAGTACATGCTCATGCTTGCCATTAGTGTTCAATTCATATTTATCATTTTTGGAGACAATATTCACTTCCCAAAGAGTTTTCATGAGACCACTGATAGGCAAAAAATCTTTGTCTGAAGATATTTCTAGTTATCATATTATTTTCCGGTGATGACCTAATTAAGCCAAGATGGCCTGTTTTATTTTAGTTTGGGTTTTTTTCTTTTATGTGCACTCAAATTCTTAAAATATTCACAGATATATTTCAAATAATACCTAAATGGAGCAGATTTTATTTAGATGATCCTTTTAGTAACATCTTAAAAGAAAATGCACAATAAATGTTGACTTTGACTTCAATTTCCAAATTGAATTTGTTTTTTTTTAACATGTTAATAAAACCTTTACAAATGACACTTCATTTTTAAAGGCAACAAAAGAATAGTCTGAGGTGTTAAGTTAAAAATATTTATGAATGTGTTTTTTTACTTGAGAAGTTTTCATAAGTGAGACCTGCTCAACTTGCAATAATTCCAGGATGAGCTATGAAGTTTGTAGTAATTAAAAAAAAAATTAAATGGAATGAAAAGCCCAAATCTACACAGACAGATATCTATATTTAGATTACATCTCTACATTTGTTTACTTAATAAGAGTGAACTGTTTTTTTAAAATGCTGAATATATATGCTTCTCAGGTAGTTTAGGCTGATGTATGGTGGACACCTGGAGTTGACATGCAAATTGGGAAGAAAAACACCTCTTTTCTTTAGCTTCTCTAATATTTCGTTACAGCTGACTGCAATTAATAAAAAAATTGTGGACTCTGAAGCTGTGGGTGAATTTCTTGAAAGCATTAACGACATTTTAGGCCCATGTCCAGGGAAGTGCAGCCAGATGATTTAAAAGAAGTAGCAATAAAAAGGGTTCTGTCATCCATCATGTCCTTCAGGAACTAGCAGTCATTTCCTAACTTTGAGAAATGAGCTTTATATTCAAAACACTTTTCTAGTTAGGCTGGCCTCAGCCATGAGACTGAGTTTTGGTCACTAACCACTGGTTAATTTTAAACTGGTATCTCAAACGAGTGCTAAATTCCTGCTTCACATGGGAAGGCATGCTTGGTGTACCTTCTGCTATTCTAAAAATATTCTTCTATCAGAGGGAAACTCTTTACTATAAATTTAATCTGAGATGATCCTATTCTTTTACACATAGCAAATGGAGATGCATTTTGTTTCTCTGGAGATTAATTCAGTAAATTATTGTCGTCTATGAAGAAGCTATATAGTGTACAGTTAGGCATCCTGATTGTCTTTTCTCTTTTGTTTTCCTCTATATTAGGCCTTGTTTTTTAGAGCCATTTCTTGTGAATGTAAACATGTAATGGGATCAAAACTTCAGCTTGCTTTTCTTCAGGAGATTGGCACAAGGCAATTAAGTGTGTATATCCAAGCTTTATAGTTCTATTCCAGCAGTGATGTTTTAGTGGGTTTTGTGTTAGTTCTGTCTTAGACACCTAATATTTCATTCTTGCTGCTCCTTAGATGCAGAAAGTTATATATACACATATATATAACTGGAAAAAACCCTATTAAATTGGTGTCCTGTCAGTCAAAAGCTGATCCAAGGCAATTCATGCTGTTTTCGTATGCAGCCTCTATTTTCTGCATCTGGTTCTGTGTTTTAAAAGTGCTTATCTATGCCAGCTATATAGAATCTTTTGTGGTATTAGTTTCAAGGAAGATTTAATTGGTTATCTGTAATGACACTGAAAAAAAAACAGATCATGGTTTGCCCACATATGTTTCAAAAATAAGGTTAGTCAGTATCTCCATATAAGAAACTAACTTTGACTTTTTAGGAAGGTTTTTTGTAGTCAGTGCCTAGCAGGTATTTACATTCTACAGCAGTGATGTGAGAGTTTTCTTTTTAATTTATAATTTTAACATGAGGTTGTAGTTTCAGATATCAGGATTCATATCCTGTCATAGTAATGTCTTTTGAATGTGATCTCAAAGCATTTGAATTTTACTGGTATTTAATGTTTATAGAAATAAGTGGAAATATTGATTTTGGCTGAAATAAATTTGAGAAAGGTATATTCTTGCACGTTATTATCCAGCAGGAAATACTGTGGCAGCATCAAATCTCATGAGACCCTTTAGCAAGGAAAAAAGTATGATTAATAGTTAAGCAAGGCAGCACCAAAACCAGAGAGTGATAGGTGACCCTGAAGGCTTTCAGTTTACCAGGAAATCAGAATTGTGAGACAGAATGACCACTCAAATAAAGAAACAGAAACTTCATCTGTGTGTGATGAGTACTGTAAAAAGATGATGGGGAAAATGAAACTATAGGACTTTTTAATTATTGTTCTATCGCTGGGGGAAGTGATGTGAAAAAAAGAGTTTCTTGCAGTAAAGCCTGAAATGCAAAGTGTGACAGTCAAATGTTGTTTATTGCAAACTGTACATAAATGTAGAAACATTGATTTTATCCTATTTTTAACTTAAACCAGAAAGGAGAATTTATGTAGCTAAGAACTCTGGAATTTTACCTTGGGGACATTAAGGATTCCCTGACTGAGACAGTGCTGTTCATGCTGAGTGATTCTAACATGCAGTTGCAGGTACAAATCTATGCCCTTCTTGCAAATTCATGGCAGGCAAAGGAGCAGGGAAAGAATAAAAACAGTGAGAACCACTGATACTGAACTAGTGTAGGGACACAGGGAGACACATGGAGACAATCTGATTGACATTGCAGGCACCGTGGTCCACTCTATAATGAAACACAAAAAGAGAGGGGGAAGAAAATGCCCTGAGTGATAAACTGGCAGGATGTTCTTGTGCTGTGAGGGAAGGAACAAGGTGCAGGATAGTTGCAGTGAAGAGGGTCATAAGGAAGGGAATATTTCACAATGATACACTGACAAATTCTGAAAGTTCTCAGACTATACATGCCATAGGGAAAAGGCTGTCAGGAGTGCAGGAACTGTCTCTGCAACTCTGTTCCTAGATGAAAATCTTATTTTCAAGCTGCCTTACCACCCATGTTGGCTTCAATCCAAAACTAAGCTTGCTGATCAGAAGCACTATTAAATGAACGAACATCTCTGTGTATTGGTCAGGTGCAATGGTGGCAATTTGGAAATCAGTTTTTCAGGAGGCAGATAAAGGCCATTGAATAATTCATGCAACAGAAGAAGAACATGTTTGCTGTTACCTGTTCTCACACAGTGAATGGTTCCCCTTATTAGAACATGAGACTATCTCCAATAACAGAAGGGAAGGAAAAAGTAGTTATTGGGAGCACATGTTCCATGAGAGCCTACGAGCAGGCTGGCATCTTTGAATGGAGACTTTGGGCAACCTTAGGCAATACTAAAGAAGGGAAGGGTTCAGCAGGCAGAAGCTGTTGCTAAAGAGGACTATAATTACTAATTGCAGGAAAGAGAAACAGACATCCCACATCGAGTGGGATTTACATTTGCATGAGATTTGTTATATTTCTTCACCTGCAGCTGCTTTGGAGAGAATATACTTGTTAAATGACATGTCTAGTTTGAGCACAGTAAGCAGGAGTACTTAGCAGATAGTTTTTTCATGATCTACAATCTCTGCATAAAAGTAGCTGCTCCAGCTGAAGCAAGATAATTGTCTTGGAAGTAAAAGAGGTTAAGTCAGGTGAATCTTCTTTCTGCATAACTAGTTACTCTTTAAATGCAGACGTTTGTGGGACCAATAAACATCAATTTCAAGATCTGTGTTGAAAACTGAACTGACCATGTAATTTTGGTGGAAATAGGGACTCTTGAAAATGCTTTACACTTTTCTGCATCAATAATAAAAACAAGTAAAATTCCTAAGTGTAGGAGTTGACACAACTGAAAGGACCAGAAACTACAAGGTCAATCATTTTGTGCCAAAAGGAGTACTGCAAATAAAATAATCTTTCAAACTGAAGACAACACTGAAAATGTTTCCTCAAAGGAAAGTGTGTTGCTTCAGAAGTCAATCTTGTGTGCAATAGTGGCCTAGTAGATTAGGCATAAGGTATATCCTCCTGGACACACAGATGTGGGCATGCTTAAGCACCACTTTCCTCCTTTGCACAAACCAAAAAGGGAAACAGGTAACAGTTGCTGATGTGGCAGTCATACACAGACAGAGTTAGGCAACAGCAAGGTAAGAGGAGCGGGAAATAAATGCAAATACAGGAGGCTAGAAATAATTTATCTCACCCAGAGCATTCCTGGAATGCAAACAATATTCTCTGAAATTCAAAGACACTATGTCATTAGAGCTCATGTTTGGTATTTTTATTCTTTTTCTTTTTTCCCTTCTTTTCCATCCCCCATTGCAGGAGAACACAATGTCTTGAAAATGAATTATTCTGTAGTGGCATACTCATGCCTGTTCAGTTATTCCACTTAGAATTTCAGCCATCAGCATGAGCACTTGCATTCTCAGAGCTATCAATATTCAAATCTCTACTCTGGCAGGCTTTCTGCAGTTGAGTGGCTCTGTCAGGGCTTATGTAGGACTGAAAAGGATCCACCCTAAGGTGAGCTGAGGTTCTCACAGAGACAATGCATAATGAAGGATGACTACTGGTGAATATATCACTCCTACACTTTAATTTGGAAAGCCCTCAGAATCGCGCTGGGAGCAGCTTCTTCTTGACAGGTTTCACTGCCAGCCTCTGTAGGCTGATCACGCCAAAGCAAGGGCTGTCCCTTAGGGCCTGCCTGCTAGTCTAGAACCAAAAGCTGGCTCTGCCAGGCTTTCAGATAAGGTATTCTGTCTATTTTCCACAACAGGGATGTATGGAACATTTGTACTTGCATAAATAAGGTTCTTCCAATTCCCAAGTCGTAAACAGAAGTTCAGAGACTGCTCTGACTTTCAGCTTTCAATGTATTTGCACAAAGGTTGCCTTAGGTGAGGCTTTATGTATGTTTATAAGGAACTGAAAATAAAATTTTAGTACAGATATATGAGTAGAATATATGTCTATATTATATTTTCCATTTCATAGAATATCCACTTTTACATACTAAGAGTAGGTATTGAGAAGGACATTTCTACAGAGTTCTGTCAAGCCACTTCCACGTGTGGAACAATACTCCATCTCTCATGTAAATGTAGAACAAGATAAATTCCACAGCAAAGAGAATTTCTACCTCTTCTGCAGAGACTCCTAATTTTTGACAGAGGATTGTAAGCCTCATTCGCTTTCCTTTTCATCATATTTTATATTCTTTTTAAGCAAGATTTCTGCAAAGAATAGAGCATATCATATGCTTCAGTCATTGCTCTGTGCAGTAGAATGCTTTGTAACAGCTCTCTTTGGGTTTTTAGGTCAAAATCTTTAAGTCAAATGGACATTAATATCAGGACAATGACAGCATGCCATTTCCTAAATGATAATGTATCTTCCACATGAATGAATGCATTTCTTCCTTCATTGTTTTTTGTGTTCGGTCTTTTCCTGGAAAAAAATACTCATCTTACATATTGTAGTTTAAATCACTGGAATAACTAGATGGAAATTTGCTCCTGAAATACTTGAGGAAAAATTACTATTTTGACCTGTTTGTTTAATTGCATTGGATATGTTTGAAGCAAAAATTCTCTTTGCCTGACTGTACTATGGGATAAAATTGTTATATTCCATTGCTGACTTTATGGTTAAGATAAATTGTGATTACAAATAATGGTTTTGGTTTATGATCAGTTTGAAGAAACTCTATGTGTCTGTTCAGTATTCTTTTTAGCATGTTCACATTTATCAGAGCGAAGATCACTATGGGCAGATTAGGAAAACGTAAAGCTATTCAAGAAAATTACAAAAATTAGCATTTCCTCTACTAAAATGTCTGTTTGTGGTACTTTCTAGAAGTCTGCATAACTGAAAGGTTTGTTTGAATAATTTATAGTGTATAAATTTCATTTAATATATGATCTGTGTACAGTACACATTATGTTACAGCTCACTCTGAAGTCTCACACAAGTCTTACATTCTCAGTGATACAGCTACAAATGTTAAACTAATAGGGTAATATTTTCAAAGTGAAAGGGAGATTTGGATATAGGCTAGGATTTACAAATGCATTAAAAGAAAAGCAGATGATTTTTAAAGAATTGCTTCTGGAACAGGAATTTTTTCAGTTTCAGAGTAAAGCTCTGCATGTAAATATCTTGCATGTTGTTTCACAAACATAACTTTGTGTACCTAGCAACTTTTCTGCTCAGTGCTCAGGTTTAGTATGCTATGCTTTAGAATGGATGCTGCCTACTCACACAGCATTCATTTGAAAATATGAGGGATTCATCATGTGCAAAGTGGCACCAAAAAAACCCTTTAGAAAACTTCCCAACATTTAGAAACTGTTCCACCCATACTGAGTATTGAACAGGAAAAGACAGACACAAGATAAATGAAGATAAGCACTTTTTGCTTATACCTTTTTTACAGATCATTATAGTAGCTTCAAAATTAATTGTACATAATTGTTACAGGAAGACTAATTATTGTGTTTATTGTTTAGATGAATTCTGGTTCTCAGATGGGTCCTTATCTGATAAAGCCAAATTCAATGATCCTGGCCTGATGCCCCTGCCAGACACTGCCACAGGGCTAGACTGGTCTCACCTGGTAGATGCTGCACGAGCGTTTGAAGGTAACAGGAAAATTTAAATAAAGATCAATGTTCAGTAGAAAAACTTTTTTTTTTTAATATATAATGCATAGCTACATTTTTAATTTCAAAAATCCAGTGTTTGCCTCTGTAGCCCTTTAGTTCTTTTGGCAGTATCAATTCTCAGTGTAGAAAATTGTCACTGAAAATATGAGGTCTTCATGATACTCTCTATATCCATTTTAGATGCAATTCCTCCACTTTAGTGCCCGAGTTCCTTCTGTAAGCAATTGAAAAATCAGTTATTTGAAGGAGAGATTCAAAGCATTTAAGTTACATGTTTAAAATTAAACTGGGAGTAATACTTCCCTGAGTTTGTTGTGTTTATAAACTGGCATGTGTAGTCCAAATGGTGTTGCAGTCCTTCTCAGTTTTCATAAGCCCCTGAAAAACAGGAGAAATGTACAGTATATTTTCCAGTAGCAGAACTTGAGGTGCAGGATATAGGCCAGGTTTGCTTTACTAAATTATAGAACCAGTTTAACTAAGAGAAAAACCTCATCCGCCTGTGAGAGTTAAACCTACACAATGTCTAAACAGAGAAAACAGATGTTGGTTTGAATGTTTATATGAATATACACAGTTGAGTGTCTGTGTTTTGTCGTTTGAGAGGTGTTTTTTTAGCTTTTTGGTCTGTCCTAAAATGTCTGACATTTATTGACTGGTGTTGCTTGCATTACTGGATGTAATCTATGAATAAGGATGATGTTACAAGCATCGTTCTATAAGATACAGGTCTTAACTTTGTGAAAACTGATTGTGAAGTGAGTGATTTGGATCTTTTTTAACATTTTTAAACCATGGAAATCAGTTTTCTGGTTTCTGATTCCTTCCTAAATTATGAAGTGATTAAAGTTCACTTTGACCAAAAGCTCTTGGGAACTGCTTGTTATACTAATGTAAATGGCATTGGGAGAACCCAAATCAGCAGCAATGATTAGGAATTTAAAGAACTATATTATTTCTTGACCTGATTAATTGTATGTGCCTTCATTGCTATTCAATACTACTCAAACATGGCTGTGGTAGCTGGTAGGAAATACTGTGGCACTTAAGAGTCTTGACAGCTCTTCCCATGAATTCCCATATTTGATTGCTCAGGGAACACCCTGCTATTTGTTACTGACATCTTAAAATAGTGGAAAAAGCTTTGCATCAGTAAATGACTAGCTCTGAAACTTTGTACTTGAAGAATATTTTTACATGCTAATAAAAATTTTGAGTTCAGTTGAGTTAAAAATCATTCTGTACCATCTATGCTCCTGTATTTTTAGCTTGCTTTGAAAACTAATAGATTTTCCTTCTTTTTACTACCTATTATCATGATGAAAATAATTTCACTTTGGTAAGTGTTATATAAGTGTAATTACATTTGAATTTGAGTATGAGAGGTAGAACAGTATAGCTAACCCACAGTGCTCAGTCCTAGGGAAGAAGGATATTCATTGTTGGGTTTCAATTACAAATTACTTAGATATATCTGTAGATAATGCTGAAGAACTGGTGGTCTGAGTTGTAAGATAGAAGCTGATTATTGGATGTTTTTTTAATTATTGTAAGAATTTGAGTAGTAAATGATAATCTATTTTTGTATGAAGGAATATAATTCTCTTCTGTTTAGGACTCTACAGTAGAGACATCTGTGTGTATGGTAGATGATTTATACAATGTTTTGACTAAATTCATACTGCTGTAATTAGAAACTTTTGCAAGGAATGAAATTTTTAAACCCTTATTCAGTTTATCCTATGCCTTGCAATTTGAAAGTAGTTCAAAAAAGAATAACTGATAGGCTTGTCATAAAAGATCACTGGAAGGGAATGTGTTGGAGATGAATTAACAGTGCAGTTTCTATATGTATTTCAATGTTGTTGACTTAGAAGCTGCTTCAACTTTTCTTCTTAAAAATAGCTTGGATCTACTGTTCTGCATTCCATCCATGTGAAAAGACAGTGAATGGTTCTAAAGTTTGCTCATTTCTGAATATAAAACTTCTTTGATCTTTCTTCTAAACTGAGTGGAAATGGGATCACATTTCATATAAGACCATATAAAAAACCCCAAAAGTAAACAAGTGCCTGCCTCCCCACTTCCAATGGAAAGGATCACTTAAAAGATAGGAATTTTTTAATACTGAATCTGTGAAATTAGAGTTTTTCTCTAGTTTGGCTTTGCCAGCCTGATATTTTGAAGACATCTTCTCTTCTAGAACCCATATACTAGACTTAATTTTATTTTTCTTTTCTTTGTACAATTTCTTTTCTTACTATCAGTTTATTTAGGATTACCAATCTAATTCAAAGGTCAGAGTTTTTCTCTTGAGAACTCTCGAGATTATGTGTTGACAATTTATATAATTTGAACAGTTCAACATCCCTAATGTGGGCCTCATGATCTTTCATCTGTCTTAAGAAGCAACTATATCTCAATTAATGTTAGATATCGACTTTTTAGGTGTTAGGCTTTTTATATTGTTGCCATCAATTGGATTAAGAATTAAATTGAGTAGCAAGATTTTTGCTAATATCATCCATACTCAGAGTTTGCTTATGGGTGTAACAAGAGCATTAGTCTCATTTTTTACTTTCTTCCTCCCCTCACTTGAAGCGTGGACAAGTTGTTCATTAGTACTAGCTTTTATTCAACTGAAACCTTGGTCCTGAATAGAACAGCAGTTTTTAAGCTGTGGTCCATGAGGGTGGGAGAAACTGTTACTTTTGTTTCATTTTTAATTGCAAGTGTGGTGATAATGCTTTTCACTTTGTCAGGATTTAATTTTCACTGCTTTTGATTGACAAGAACCTTTGTGGGAAGCTGAATATTTACTTCAAACTTTTTCTGAAAATCTTCTGTTATTCCTAAGACAGGTCTTCACAGTGAAATGGAGAGCTGTGCAGGCAGTAACTCCACAAGCTCCAGAAGCTGCTTGGGGGAAGGGTTTTTGCCTGAGCTGCCCAGGGGAGGGTCAGTGGCCATAAACTGGAGCACAATGGAGTGTTATTTTAACTCTCTGCACTGCCTTCCTTTGCAAGACACAGTTTTGACTCTGATGTTTCTCCAGAGATGATATTTTCCATGCATGCTGACGTCAGTCCAGTCAGTAGCAAGGGGAATCCTTCCATTTCTGTCCCACATGGATAGGCTACTCCCAGTTCCCTTCTCTTCTTCTTTGGGAACTGCAGAGAGACAGTAACCAGGGAGGTGTTCATATGTTGGAAATATTCTGTTGTAATGTTTTTGTGTCCATCCCTGAAGCAAATAATAAAAAATAGATATGACTGTATGTGACTGTACAGCTAAAGAGGGAGAGCAGTGGAATGAAAAAAGACGTTACAGAACCAAAAAGAAAAAAAGTTAAAGAAGCATCCTCAACTGAATAAAGATAAAGATATGAGGATTTATAGACGAAATTGGAAAGCCAAATTTGAAAAAGGAGAAATTCCAGAAAAGACTAAGGGAAAATAAGAGATTTAATTTTTTTTATTCTCTTTTTGTATTGTCCTTCCAATAGATCTTCAAGTTAGGGAAGGAGGACAGACCTTCAACATGTGTGTTATCTTGCTGATGCCTTTTTAGATCTTTTTCATGTTTTGGGGACAAAAAGGAGAAGGATTTTTGGATGTCCATACTTGCCACTGTAATTATAAATAGAATTGACACAAATAAAAATATTGACTATTATTATTAATAGAACTTTGTACTATTTGTTCAACTTCAAACTGGGTTTATTATGATTTAAAAAACCTGTTTAGTGTTTGATAAATCATATTCTGAGCATTAAGAGCCTAAGATAGTCCTTCTGATGTCCCTGTTTATTAAAATTGGTAGTTTAAACTCCTGGGGTTTTTTTCCAGGTGATTTTTATGAATGCCTACTGGTGCCAATCAAAATGCAGTGTTTCTTAATGCAAATTTATCTTTGCAGAAACATCTGTGCTATTATAATTAATGTTATTTTAATACTTTGATTTAAAATCTTCATAGCTAAATGTAATGCTGCACATAATGAGAAAAAAGTGAATCATTTAGCATGACAGATAATTATTTTAACCAAAGTAGTGTGTTAAACTGCTAGAAAAAGAGAAAAAAGACAATATTTAGTTAACATTTGGTGATTTCTAGGGCATGCATGTGTAACTCTTTTTGCTTCAGTGCATATGTCAGTGTGTGGTTGTGGGTAGACTCTACCTTAACAATGAGAGAGGGGCTTCATGCACTATACTCATTTTAGCCTTTTCTGCTTTCCAGTACATCAAAATTGCCTGGAGTTTTTGGTTTTTTTTGGCCTCTGTTAATGGTCTGGAACAATGAAAATCCAGATTCAAATTCTTAGTGGTTACTGCTTGTATGACTCTGTTACTGTAAATTAAAACATGAATATTTGTCTCATCTTTGGTCTTACTAAGTCAGTTATTGAAAATTTTGAGAGAAAGACCAATATATATTTTGTAAATACTTTTCTATGGATTTGGAGTTTGGAGTTTCTATCTATTTGGAGTTTGGCAGGGACATCTCAGTTAAAAACAAGATCTCTGACATTTACATGTGTTTTCTTCTGTTTCATATCTACATATCACTTCAATTGAAGGGGGAGGGGTCCCTGTAATTTGGAGGAAGCAGAATGTAGGTCTGCATCACAACACCATACCCAGAAATACTCTTGATTTTTCTTTATAATTACTAGCTGCTGTAATGAAAATGCTAATAGTATGAAGGTGAAATCAATAATTAACTGTGTACTTCAGACTGCTTGTTTACACTGTCTTGTTTCTGAGCTACAAACTGTGTTTGATCTGGGAAACTAATTTTAATTTATCCATACTAAGTAAATCTATTTATCTTAGGAGGTTTCAAATCTGGAAATGATGACATTGATTATGTGTTTAAAATTATATTCTTACCTATTGTCAGCACATAGGGAAAAGTCATGTTCATATTTGCTGAGATCCATCACTAGTCAGAAATAAGGCTAAAAGCAGGGGAAATGAGCTGCAGTCTTTGAAATGGGACAAAATCAGACATGCAACTTTTGTTCATTGTGTTATAGAATGAATTGACAATCTATGCTATGCTGAAGAGATTTTTTTAAATCGACAAAGAGCTTTATAGTGATTTCCTGTTTTTGTTTGGTAGAAC
Source organism: Petroica traversi (assembly GCA_025920805.1). Classification (NCBI taxonomy): domain Eukaryota; kingdom Metazoa; phylum Chordata; class Aves; order Passeriformes; family Petroicidae; genus Petroica; species Petroica traversi. The sequence continues at coordinate 9,303,890 of JAHLSL010000012.1, read as the reverse complement.
TTGTCCTTCCTATTTGAGGACATCTGGCATGTATTCACTGTTTGTGTCCTTAAGAGTTTGAAGGCTTGTCCTCTCATGTATCCTGCCCAGTTGCCATGCTGTGTCACAGTACTGGGTGCTGCTATTAGAGACGTGGGACGTGACAGGTCATCTTTCTGTGACATTGGTGTTGTGTAGAAATGGCCTGGCCAGGCTGGGAGTGAGCGCCAGCAGGAGCTGCACGGGGAACATCCCACTGCGTGCGCTGCCCCAAGGGCCACATACTCCAGTGGAGATGGGCTCTCTTGTTTATAGGAACATTCTAAATCTTATTCCAGGTTTTGACTCAGATGAAGAATTTGGGCCGTTCTGTCATCAGACGCCGTTTCTAGGTGATGGTTTGGGATTGATGACTTTTGCCTTTTGTAAATTTTTTTTAATACTTCCTATGTTTGCACGTTTGCATGATAATGCAAGCTTTGGGCCTGGTGGGGTGGTAGAGCAAGGGGAGAAAGGGCAAGGCAGGCATGTTTTCGCCAGAATTCATACAAGCCTACAGACATGGATTTTGTTTGGCAGAAATAAGCTAAATCAATCTCCACAGGATATGGATTTTGGTTGTTTTTGTTGTTTGTTTTTTTTAAGAAGACAGATTAAATCCTAATGAATGCATCATTTACTCCTGTTCTGTGCAATGATGATCTGCATGGCATACTTCTATTATGTGGTGACTGATGTATTTTGGCAACCACACTGTATATCCATAGGTAATTACATCTGTGCTTGTTAGATTATGTTCTAGTGAAATTCAATGCAGATAATAGAGCACCTTAGTATTACCTATAATAAAAACTCAATTGATAAAAAATAGTGTGAATTTATTGGCTTTCAAGTATGCAGATTACTATCAGCTTCTGCAAATGCTTGAAACAGTAAAGCAGTATGAAATGAACAGCGAAGATTTCTGAGGAATCGGAGGGCTTTAAGTCCATGGAAAAAATGCAAACTTTTCTGCTGAACTATTGTTATCATATTGGTTGTGGCCCTGAATTCTGAAATGGTTTTCTGCATATTTCATCAAGACAAATTTACTGTTCATATCAGCATTAAGTGGTCCAAACAAAACTGTCTTACTGCTGATAGACGTAAAAAATTACTTTGGGGTTGCCTTTGGATGCAGGTGTGGAGAAGCCAACTAATTGGTACATACATCTGCTGATTATCTTCAAAGCTGAGATGTAGGAGCCTACATCCTTTCGCTAACTGAACCAGGATAACGGCTATAATATAGCCTTTTATTTTGTCCAGTGTTAGAAGTATCCTTATGTTACTTTTTTACAGATCAGAGAGTTGCGTCTTTTTGCACCTTGAATGATATGCAGCAAGCTCAGGGCTTGGAAGGAACACAAGAGTTACCTTTGGATGAGAGTCCCCCGGATGGAAAAGATTTTCTTGAGGATGCTGGGTATGTCAGAATTCAAGCATATTTCTTAGAAAAGTATCTTAAGGAAAGATTTTCTCCTAATGTTGCATTTCAAAGTGCCTGTATGTGTGTTTCATGGCTGATTGATGGCAGACTTGTTGCCTTGACTTGTCATTTCTTTAATTTTGAAAAATGTTGTTTCTTCGAATCAACTTCTGAGCAATTCCATCTTGCAAATAGTCAGAGAAAGCTCTCTCACTGTAATAGGTCTGTAATGCAGATCAAGGTTAGATGCAGAGTTTCAGATAATCAAATTTCTCACTGTATTCCTCCTTTACAGTAATAATTTTTGTTACATTTATTTCTGTTTTCTTTTTAATATACTAATAACTAATCACAGGAGTTCAACTCTGTAGGATGCAATAACCTGATCTGCAGCAAATGTCTCAAATCTTGGAACAGGGTGTATCCTATCTTTGCAACAATTTGCTATTTGCAAACCCATAATTTTCTTATACAGAGGTAAATTAATCAAGAAAGTCTGTAATGGAGGACTGCAGAATTTGTGCCAATCCTTCAAATTCTTCCCAGTGCTCTGGAAGAAATTATTCTCCCCACGGCCCACCCCCACCTCTCTACCTATCCTGCCCTAAGGAGTATCCTTGTTAATTTAAAGATTATTCTTGTTATACAGATTCAGCAGTATAATCTGTCCACCACCATGCTTTAAAAGAAAAACATATCTTTGATTAGTTTTGCTCTTCAGTTGCAAAACTGAAGAAAGGGAAATGGAGGGAAAAGTCTTCTTGCTTGTTAGACTATCACATTTTAATTTGAACCAATTTTACACAAATTAGCTTGCTTATATGGTAAAGGACATTTTTTGTAATGACTTTTAAGTCCACATCTTTCCCCAGGCTAATGATCAGTAAGGATTACAAAAGACTGTAAAAGATGTTCCCCTTTTAGCCATGGCAAACCTGTCAGAATTGTGCAATTGCATAAAGCAGCTGATTCAGCTTTATGTGTAAAGCCTCTCTCTTCACTGCTCTCTTTTAAACACAATTACTCACATGATGGCTAATTGCATCTATAATGTACATGAAACTGTCTCCCACAGTGCTCATTGTCATTCAGAAAACAGAAGCTATTCTCAGCATTTTCCTTCAGTCATGCATTTGATTAACCTGTGGTGATATTTTATGTTTTGACCTTTAAACAAAGTATTTGTTTCCATTAAGCCACAGGTTTATCCTTTACTGAAAATGACACTACTGTACAGCAGACAAAAGAACTCTTTACAGCTCTTTTGGTTTGCAGTAATTACAGCTGCATCTTGCTTGAGATTATTACAGTCCTTATCAGAAAGCAGCTTGTCAACCTATGTGCCTGCACACCATGGAGCAGTGAGCGTGACTTGCGCTGTGAGGGCAAATCGTTCCTAAAACATCCCTTCTTAAAATCATTGTAACTTCTGCCTGATTTACATGAGAAGCAGTGTTATATTTCAGATATCACAGGATTGGGTTAATGTTCTAGTAATAGTCTTTTACTGATGCTGGTTTTGTCTCTATTTTGTCTCTAACCATGCCTAAACTGATTGGTTTCTTTTGCTATTACTGAAAGTGTAACTCTGCTAAAGCTGGCAAGAAAATGTTTTTCAATAACTCAGAGTGAAGGCAGTGGTTTGCTTTACAGGGAACATGCTCCAAGTACTCTGACTGGAAAAGTAAACCAGCTGGAAGTCATCCTCCGGCAGCTACAAACTGACCTGAGAAAGGTGAGAGACCATTAGCACCGTAACTAATCCCCAGTTTTAGTCGTTTTATTTTTACCCAGAGCTCATCAAGGGCTTGCAAGAAGTACATCAGTTAAACTAGACAGTAGAGCTCAGTGCTTGGTCAGAGCACTGAGGTGCAGAAGGTGCTGTGGGAGCTGTTATGTGAGAAAATTGGTCCAAGGACAAATCATTTATGGGTCTTTACTCCAGAGCAACTGTCCCACAAATAGACTTATCCCAGGAAAAAGGAAACACTTTGTCTTCATTTATGGTACTTTGGATTTAACAAAGGACAGGGATATGAACAGGCACCATTGCTAAGTAGTTAGCACTCTGCTTTTGTCATCCTTGTTGCCTTGTGCTATCTTGGTCATGTAGCAACAACTTGATTTGTGCCTTATTTGCTGTCAAAATTCTGGGCTGGTGACAATGCCAGGATAATAGGAATAAAGCTGCTTTTGGTAAGAAAATAATCATGTAATGAAAAATTTTGAAATCAGGTATTTTTCTTCCTTAAAAATATGCTTGAATTCAATTACTTACAACTTAGGCTCTCACATATTATTTATTATAGCTAAAATCTTCTTATGCTTGATTTATTTTTTTTTCAAATGGAGTAAACTCCTTTATTTTTTCTATTTAAGTAATGTCTAGTTTTCTTTTTAGCTTGCAGTGTTTTCTTGGAATGAATGAGGTAGTTGGAGCATATTTGGGGAATTAACTTAAAGTTAGTAGTTGTCAGAATGAATTAGGGTGCTCAACAAAATATAGCTGTTATGACTTGCACAGAAATATTAACGACAAAAACAAATATTGTCATCACAACTACTCACTTTTCTCAACTTGTATCTTTATTAACCAGGAAAAGCAGGACAAGGCAGTTCTCCAAGCAGAGGTACAGCACCTGAGACAAGATAACATGAGACTTCAGGAGGAGTCTCAAACAGCAGCCGCCCAATTGAGGAAATTTACGGAATGGTTTTTTAATACAATAGACAAAAAATCCTAATGGCTGGGGCCCTGCAAAATACTTATTTGAACAATGTAACAGCTGTATCTTTTGAATTAGCGGGGTAATAACTTCACTGTGTTCACAATCCATTTTAGGTGTTTCTGCTACTTTCTCTGTCCAGCTTTATTCATTTGAAAAGGAGAGAGAACTGTGGCAATGTCTTTAAATTCATATGAAGAAAGCAGAGAATAGCAGATATTTGTTTGTGTGCAGATGAATGTAAAAAATCCTTAGTGTCATTCTAGACATTTTTAGAAGTTGCTCTGGCTGGGGCTTGCCTGAAGAGGAATATTTGGGGTTTTAGTTCCTGCATTTCAGGTGCGCTGGTGAAGACGTTAAAGCAATTTAAATTAGCTTGGGCTTCAGTATTGTAAGATAAAAAGAATAACCAGACATATACTTTAATGTTTAAAAGGTGCTCTATTTTTTTGTATGTACAGTAGTTTTATTTCCACAGTCCACATTGTCATAGCAATAAGAATGGAGGTATAGTGAATAGTCACAGAGCTGTGTTTATAAAATGTTAGCACTGATGTGTTTAACACTAGTTTGGATGCAGATACATTAGAGATTATTTATTTGCAGGAACAAATGGTGCCTGAATATAAACAGTGTTCTGATTTTCTAAAAATACACATGCCTTGTAAATGGCTCACTGGGGTTAGCCCTCTCCCAACTTCAGTTACTTTTGTATAGTTGATGTTCATCTAAACAGTTACACTGCTTAACTATTGAAATCATGTACGGTGTGAGCCAGCCAATCAGTTGTACAATGCCAAATTTGTTTATCTTTGTACAGAAGCTTTGATCAAGTGTCTTGTATTTAACACCTTTATTTAAGCTTATTTAACCTTAAATTGTTGTTTTTATAAAGTTTGTTTTATCTGCACTATGGTGAGGTCAGTTGGTTGCAAGTTGTAATATTTTGAGCTTGCCAAGACTGTACTGAGGAGTTCTAGAAAATTCTAACAATTGGATGCTGCTAGTACACAATTGATTTGTTTGTATGCTTTAACATTTTTAACTGTTTAATTTGAAATGAACATACATCCTGCTTTTTTAATAAATGTTAAAAATCTAAACCTGAATTATTTTATCCTGTATTATCTGTAATCATTGTTACCAGTAATAGCTCGGGTTTCGGTTCAGCTCAGTCCCTGGGCTCTCCTTCCAGAGACAGCCCAACCCCTCAGAGCTATCGAGATCCCTTGTTACCAAGAAGGGGTTGCCACCACTATCACAGTTAATTTCTTTGGTCCATCCCGTCCTGGAACCCAGGTGGCTTCACCAGTCTGAACAAAAGCTGTTTGGGCTGTTCATAGGCATTGCTTAGTGACCTAGGAGAAAAAAAAAAAAAACTGCTTTACTGAAAAATATATTTTCAAAAGAGATCTAGTTTTCTCATTTTACTTTGTGTTAGTTGTGGCAGGAAATTACTTGCCCTCTTCTTGTGCCAGTGATTGAGGATTTGATTGCAGTGTTAGCATATGTGAGATGTTTTGTGTACAGTACTGAGCTTAACATCTAAACCAAATAAGGACACCTTTCCAAAATGAAATTAAGCCAATGAGCACAACTGAGTTACCCTGAGAAAAAAAAAGGGTTTAAAATCATAGTTATATCCCAATTTCCTTTTGGCTGCTAAATGCATTCAGACAAACCTATAGAAAATTGTTGAATAATTAAAAAATATATTCAAGTCATGCAACTAAAATTCTATATCCATTGTTAGTGCACATTGGCTGAGAACTACTTTATAAATTGAACAAATGTCTGTCACTGCTGTAACAATTGTTGTGAGAGACTCTTCTTAGGAAAGGTTCTATGTGGGCAGGTAATCAAGTCGTCAGTAACTTTACCTTGAAATTAAAAAGACCATTTCATGTTGTAGTTTTCATCAAAAATTCTGACTTTTAGATATCAAACAGTATCCACTAAGCTGTATTAACAGGGTAATTAAACATGGCAGTCATGTGTTACAGTAGCTTCTGATTTAAGCACCTTACAGAAGTCATTAGCAAACCCATCTGGCTGGAGACCTTGCCAAATTACAGTGCTGAGCAACTTGGGCAATTTGTCTGTGAACACGTTTCTGTGAGGATTGGTCTGCTCCCTTTGAAAAGCTGTGCTATCTGAAATGAACTTTAGGGTAAGCTGGCTCTGAAGGGACACTGTTAGGTTTGTATAAGAGTTTACAGTCCAACATTCATTTTAGTTCTTTATCTCTGTTATTGAAAACCAGCAGTTATAACTACGTGCACAAAAATGACTTTCAGTAGTTATATTTTTCATTTTTCCCATCCAACTGAAAACATCTGATTTCCAAAATTGACAGAAAACTTTGTCTACAGATCTCCCATTTCCTATGTTGACAAAAGCAGTGATGTTGGGGGCACATGGTTTTTCCTTAATTAACCTTCACAATGAGGAAAAATTTTTAGTCTGGCTGTTAGTGTTTTAATGACATAGGAATACAATATTTATCAGAGACCATAATACAGTTTTGGCATAGGTAAAGGACATTTAAATGGACATTTTAATTAATTGGGTTTTTTAAGAATAATCCTCTTAGGAGCATTTTCCTCACCAAAAATGCCTGGTTTAGAAACATGAAGGCAAAGACTATGAGCAACAAGTGTGGAGCACTAGGAAAATTCAGGGTATTGCTAAGCCAAGTTTTGGAGATCTTTCAGGCCCTTTCTTGTCCAGTTCCAGGCCTTTTAGTGGCTAAAATTGTGTTAGGTTGGCTCTGTCTGAAGGCTCTGTGCTCCCAAGGCCATTCCGTATGATTTGAAGCCAAGTAAGTGGGGGTGATTGGGAAATTGACTTCAAAGGCGTGTTTGTGATCTGAACTAGAACAGTAATATATAAGTGTTTTAAATGTCAACGAAGTCCTCCCAGCACAGCAAGCCATGCTGTGCAGTACTGAGGTGCCAAAATCAAATAAGAGCCAATGCAGATGTTTACTTCTGTAAGAGGCAAAAACACCAATCATGGCAAAATTACAAAGTGTTCTGCTTCTGCCCTAGAAATGACATATCAAGATTTATATGCACATCTTTATTGAAAGGGTCCTTACTAAGACATTTATCAAAATGTGGACTGTATTTTATTATGTACAGAATTTTCTGAGAACACTATTACAAACATAAGGGATCATTTCAGGAGCTTTGTTTGTTCCTGAGAGGGTAGTCTATTTGGTTTAGGCATGTGATAGCTTTTTACAAAAGCTATTTAGGTCCTCTATGTGTTATTTAATATAAATTCTCAAAATAGTTCAGGTTTTTTGTGCCTAAAATCCAGTAATGATAGAAAATGTTTAGAATATTTGTAATAAAAACTAGCTAATTGTAGAGCAGTTGTTTAGGAAAACAGTTTTTTAGTATGGAAAAAAATAGATTTTGCTCTGTGCCTTATATTGTTGCAGCACTGCTTGAGATCTGTGCTGACTGGTTCTAATAGATAAGGAAGTCAGTGAAACACAAGAATTTGTGTTGTACAGTTTGAAGACATCAGAACCATTAATTATTGCCAGAACAAGTTATTCTTCATCCCATCTTCTTTCTTCCACAGCAAGACTATAATGTCTTTCAAACCCAAATGCAAATACAAATCTCGATCTCAGGTATTTTCTCTGTGCACTCAGCTTGTATTTTCCCTTTGATCCCTTGTACTTCCTTTATTTCTCTCTTTCACCCTGTTGTCTTTATTCTCCCTCACTGAGAATTCAATAGCAGAAGGAAAGGTTCTGTAATGGGTACCTGGTCTGGCCAGCCATGGAGTGGTAAGGCTGAAGCATTTTGCTGTGTTAGCTCCAGTGGCTACAGAACAGAAAGCAAGGCTGGTATGATTTCATCCGGTCTTGCCCAGGTAAATCTTTGCTGTTTTCCAGACTTTGAAGTCAAGTGCTGTCTTACACTGTGCTAGCTTTCTGAAGACATTTTTGACTCATGGGTAAAGGAACCAATCCACATATTTCCTTAATAACTGTATCTAGCAGATTTCCAAAACCTTCACCAGGGAAGCAAGTAAAAATAAAGGAGAGGGGGGTAGGTCTTAAAAGATCATAGCAGAGCCAGGGAATGGAATGATGAGACCAAACTGCTCATAGACTTCTAGTTTAGAAATCACTGGAAGGCTTCAGATATATTAGTGTTGGAATCCCATTTATTTTATTGACTTCTCAAGGGAAATTGTATTATGTCCTTTGTTTCATTTTTTATTGTCCTCCTAATCATGACTATTTAAAGGCTTCATTGTTACACAGCATCACAGAATTTCTCTAGTAGGGGTCATTGTTAAGGGAGCTTCCCAGTCTGCTCATTCATGAGGTTCCCTGGCAGTCACACTCCCAAGGCCAGAGACTTTCCCAGCTGGAACCAAAGCCCCTTCTAAAGGGTTGCTCCAGGAAGCTGACATGTGCCCCACTTGGCTCCCCACACATCCCCCTCAAACAGTCAGACCAGGTTTCCTTAACAGTTCAAACCCCTTGGCAGAGTCCCAGATATCTTGTTCCATTAAGTCATTTATTCACAGTGCAGGAGCACTGGCACAGCTTGAGCTGCTTTCTAAAAGCAGCAGACGAGCATTTTCTGACCAAAGTAATTAAAATTTTTTTAAAAATTAAAAATTACTGAATATGCTGTTGATACCAATTCAGGTGCCCTTGTGTGTAGACATTAGCTGGAGGTGTTTAAAATAATTCTGAGGAGTGATTAAGGAAAAGAAAGGAGACAAAACTATGCCTTGCCAGAAAGTGGGATATGTGAAGTGCAGCCGGGCTAATCATGGCAAAATATTGACTGATGACTCTTCTGTCCAAAGACTGGATCTTTAAAAGAATAGGAAAATTTAAAAGAATAGGAAATTTTCACAACTTGTTTTATGTTTTGAAGATCTGTTTGGAACCCAGAAAACAATTCTGAGCTTACCTTGAGAAAACCCATGTGTTAGCCCTGACCAGAAAACTGGGAGCAGGTCTGCAGAACTCAGATAGTTATGACTGAATTTAAGCTGTGGGGCTTGGTTTTACTGAAGACAAATTTATAGTGTCAGAAACTCATTCCTGTTTTACTTTGATTCCTATTTTGAAACTGATGAAAAATTATGATTATTTGAGTGACAAGAGCTGTTAATAATAGAATAAATAAATTACCCCAGGGCTGTCCAGTAGCAAATAGTAGTCTGGTCACCTGAGATTCTTGTTACCACTAACATTGTACTCTTGCTTTCAGCTCAGGCATAACTCTGATAGAAAATATTTTCTGAACGATTTTTTTTTGGTGGAAACCTGAGGTATCTGCATTCTCATCAGTGCTGCATTTCTGTCTCTGCTAGACATCTATTCAAGATGGATATTCCTTTCCCAAATCCAAGACACAGTGTTTCTTTCCAACAAGCAATGTTTCTGCTGTGTGTAAAACCAGAGCTTCAGGAAGTGTATTCCAGCATTAGTGCAACTTTTAGCTGTTGGTGCTCAAGGCTGACTGTCTGCCTTCTGCCACACAGCTTCTGGATCCTTGGTCTTCTTTTTGTTTGCTAAGAGCTGAGGTTCTCAGTAGGGGGTTCAGTAAAAACAAAAACAAAACAAAAAACTCATTCAGACTTGCAATGTCTTCATTTTTTAGGAAATACATGGGGTTTTCTAAAGGTACAAATATCCTATGCTGTTCCTTTCTGTGGCTTCTCCTGTCAGAAATCTTAGAAAGGAACTTTAGGGTGGCTCAATATTGAGCAATTCAAAGCCTGTTTGATGAAATGCTTATGTGTGAATAGGGGACTTTGACATAAGTTCTAATTAATATACAAATATGTTTAGCATGCTTTCAGCCTTTATGCTGACTAGAGACAACTCTGTTTCCAATGGGGGAAATACCATTCTATCAGTTGCAGTCTACATATCTTGGACAATAAGGAATGAGTTATCTGCCATTCAAAGGAGAAAGCAAACAATGGGCTCATTCCTACATATTTTTATGTCACATAGCCAACAGAAGTTGTATATCATGTAGACAGAAAAGCTCCAAATGGCACATTAAATTAAGCTGTGCTTTGTAAGCTGTGTGGCTGATTTCCTTAAAACATATCAGAAAATATATTCAGTTCCTCTCGTATAAATCAGATTTAATATAATAGAAATTACTGAAGAGAGTAAAACTGGGAAAAGAATCAGTCTCTTTGTGTGGAATGGTGAATTACATCCAGACCATATTTTAAAATGAGGTCAAGTGATTAGACCAAAAACAGGATATGAAAATAAAATTGAAGTCGTTCTTTATTAACCGTGACCTCAGTAGTCCACAGTGGTTTGCCTTATTGATTTCTAATGTTAATGTGGTTTAAACTTCTTACTAAGCTCTGAAGAATGTTCTTTCAGCAGAACCATATCTATTAAATGAGTAATTTGCTCTTTAAAACTAGATAGCTTTACAGCACAGCATGCCATAAGCCTCCTAACGTCTCGCCAATTGTCCAGCAGGACTGTTGATATTTATACAGAGAAACTTTAAAGGGATGCTGACAGGAGAGTTTCATCATCTGTAAATAGCCTTATAAAGGTTCATGCATAAAATCCTCTTGGATTTTTTAAGTGTGAATTCTTGCTATGATCGTGTGTCAGTACCTTCCTTCCCAGTCTGTCCTAGTTTGTTATTCCAGAACATCCCAGCGTTGTTCAGCTGCTGATTATTTTTAGTTGGTTTGATTTGTTCTTTTTTTTTAATAAATCAAACATGAACTAGAAGAGAGTCTGAAAGAAACCTAAGGAGAGAGAGTGAAATCAATCTGCAGACTAACACAGAGGAGGATCCTTTTAAAATGTTTTTATAATGTCACAGAGATGCTTTCATAATCCTCTTAGCATAAAGAAGAGAGAAATTACTTGGCTTGCATATGTAACAGACCAGTCTATAATTCCTGAATGCACCGCAGTTTTCTTTGTCACACCATGTGTGCAGCAAATCCCATTGCAGTGAATGGCTACAATATGGTAATAATGATTTGTCCCCATTTTACAAGAAACGCTACAAATTCCCTCCATAAAAAAAAAAAAAAAAAAAAAAAAAAAATCACTATTTTTCCTTTCTAGGAAAGTTCTCAGAAATACCCAAGCTGCACTTTTTAGAGTGATGTGGTAATATTCACTTACTCCTGATGGCATGAATCCCTTAGTCGGTGTTATGAATGAGACTGAGTCTAAGCTCATTCTAAGCTGTGCTGACACTAAATGCAGAGGCATCAGAGTTGCAGATACACCTGTACCTTCTCCTTGAAGAGAATATGCTAGAAATATCAAAAGGCTGCCTAGTGTATAATACTTGATCAGAATAGAGATGAGAGCAAGGTAATTGCTGACAGATATACTCAGCTGTTCTGATGGAGACAGGTTGTTTTTACCCAATGTTCACACTCAAATCTTTCCTCTGCACCCACAAGGGCTGTTTTTTTCCTCTTGCTCCTGTTGTGGAGCTTTGAGCAGCTTCCTAAATTGCATGGTCCCATCTGGCACCTGAGGAAACTGTCATTTTCCCTAACATCCTGCAGGTTATTTTGTGAAGTTTTTTTGTTACAGAAAAGTCTCCCATTCCTGTTAGAAGTCTCCAGCTGGCCTGCAGGCTCCCTCCTCTCTTTTGCTCTCCTTCCTCCACTGGTTTCATCTGCCCCACGTGCTGCAGCTGATACTTGCACGCAGGAGTGAAGCAGGCAGCCTCTCCCTGTCCTCCTGTAGCCTTCCAAACTTTCAAACACAGCACAGAGCACACATGCAGTCAACATTGGTCAAACACTGGGTGCCACATCTAGACTTCCATGATTTGGCCAAGAAAGGTTGGACCAGATGATCCTTGAGGTCACTTCCAACCTGTGTCGTGTGAAATACAAGAGATGATGTTCTTCCCACTTAATGTTTCTGAAACATTTGCTTGTGGTCATATAATGGTAGCTCTGGACAATCTGGTGTTACCAGTACTGAGTACAAACTGTGGATCACAGTTAGAAATGCTGGAAATCAAGTGGGTTTGAAAAACGTAAAGAGCTTTGTCTGATTTAAGTAATCTAAAGGGTGAAGTGGCACAAGAAACTTCAGATACTTTGAGGAAAGGTTTGTTTCTTTTCCACATGATCTTCACTGGCTAAATATGAGTTTTTTGTTCCTTCTTTTTTTAATATATGGTTTTAGTTTTAAACAAGCTTTTGCAGAATCCACAAGATGATTCAAAATTTGACTGTAGAACATTTTCTAGTGGCAGACAAATAAATTCAGGGTTCCTAGGTTATTTTGGAATTAACCATAGGAGCTATATCTATATATAAAATGCATGAAGTATCTTTTCTAATGTCCAAAGCAGTGGCCTGTACAGCTGAGTAGCTGTCCCTTTGAAAGTATATTTAAATCCCAATATGTATTAGGTATTGTGCTGTCTAAAAATGCCTTTCCCTATGAACCTTTTACAACTGGGGCTTTATGTTCCAACTCTGAGCAGGAAGTAGGGAGAATTCTGGTTTTTAATGAGGCTGCTTTTTGTTCTCTTAAAATAATCTGATGACCTTAAACTTGCTAAGACAACATTTCCTGAACAGTAAACGCTCTCTTTCATCTCTAAGTGCATTTTCATCATTTGATCTGTGTGGATTTGAAAGGTTCAGAGTCCATTTTTCATACTGGCAGAGACAATTTTTTCCTCCCCTATGAGGAACCACATTTTGAAGCTTTTTCAGTTACTGTCAATTAACAGGACTTATAATTTGTTACAGCAATTTTGACTGAAGGAATGTCTAAAAGTCATCATGTCCAACTTCCTAAATCAGCACTGGCACTTTACCAGGTTAGTTATGGCTTTGTCTAGCTAAGTCTTACAAATTTCCAAGGACAGAGGTTCCATAACCTCCCTGAGTACCCTGTATTGTACCCAGTGATGTTGGGATTTTTACTAACATCCATCTCAGCCGCAATCTGGGGATGTTCCCCCTTGCTATCAGCTGGCAGTATCAAAATTTTGCCTGTTTTATTTGTGTAAATACTCCAGAAATACTTGTAGACTATTATTAAATCATCCCTTAGTATCTTCTTTATCAGATTAAACACGATTAAACAATTCAATTCTCTCAACTGCCACTTTTTACCTTCAGGGTCCTGACCATCTTAGCAGTTCTCTGCTGGTCTCTCTCCAGTTTATTATTATCCATCTCATACTGGGAGTCCAAAATTCAATAGAATATTCCAGTTGAAGCTTTATCAGACAGTTATTTACCCCAATTTTCCAGGGACACGCAGCATAACTGTAGTTTCTGCCCTGTTCCTTCTCTTTCCCACCAACCCCAATGCTCTTTGGAAATGCAATTTTTTTTTTTCCTTTTTGTTGTATCTGAGATTTCATCTGGCTATGATTTGGAGAAAGGAGATGCTTTTCTTTTGATGTCATCTGTGGAGGTGGCCATAAGGTCACCTCTGCAGAGGCACACATCCTCCTGATAGACGCAGTCAAAAATGTTGGTGTTGGGCAGAAGGTGAAGTAAAAAACACATATGTACACCTTCGTGAGATGCACATTTGCTGAAACTCCCTAGAGGAGTGTGGTTACAGAAAGAAAAACAAACTTCTTTAGTTTAAGGCTGTTTCCAAACATGCTGTTGCTATTTGTTGCAAATCCAAGAAGGGTGCTTGGTAGCAATCCTCTCACTTGTGTTTCTGCTAGAGATTCTCAAGAAAGACCTTTCCAGATGAAGCCTCCTATAACCGAACTCATAATGGACATTTTCTTAATAGCTGGAGAAGGAAAACAAGGGTTTGCAGAAGGTGGTTCAGCTGGACAATATCCCAGAGCTCCTCTGAAGTGAGTCACTCACTGACAGTTCCTTTCTCTCCCTTGAACACAAGAGAAGCACCAGAAAAGGAGCACAGGTGTGCAGCTAGAGAATGTTTTCTGGGGATTTTCGTTGTTCATTGCTTTTGTTGCCTTTGATGTTTAAATCAATGTTATGAAGATCTTGAAAAAAATGCAAAACACTTTAAAAAATGCAAAAACCTGCTTTAGCTACAAGCTAGATCAGTGTTTGATTATTTGAAGTCAGCCCTGTTTTGTGTTTGACGCAAAGTATTATCCCTTGCAGGTGATTTTTTACTTTGAATAAATGAAAACAAGAGATGTGAGATGCACTCACCCAACTTGTCTTAGCTGAAACAAGTTCGTAGCATTGTTGGATGCCTCAGTAAATGATATATGATCATCTGGAAATAGATTTTTATAAACTGAGTTTTCTATCCCTTTCGGACACTTGGTTATGAGGAGCAGAGTTCAGCTGGATTCAAGCTGGTGTTAAAGTAAAATCTGGTGGAGGCTCTAAGACAGTATCTAATAAACAAAGTGACTTTGAGTCTGACCTACTAGTGTGTTATTCTAGATTACTTCTAGAGTAACTCACTTCACTTAACCTTACTTTATATTAGCTTCAAACTAACTTCAAACTACAGTTACTCATTGTTGAATCAAGTCCCATGTTTTGATCAAGACATAGAGAACTGTATTTTTAAAAGTGCTGAAGTCTGTTTGTTTTGGAAGATGTTAAAACATGTTAAAGAAAATTAGTTCTAGGCTGAATATTTGTATGACAAGTTCTGCCTACAGCAAATCTCTATGACTGAGCTGCAGATCTTTCAAAATAAGATTTCAAATTGGAGTGTTTATGCAAGTCTTAACACTTGTTGTACCAGAGGATGTTGCCATAATAATACATGGAATAACAGAGTGTTGTCACACTGCATTGAATTTCTGACCTCTGTTTCATCTTGTGAGACAAATTGATTCCTGAACATTAAGGCCACAAAGGATTATCTGCGTAAAAGTGTAATCTGGATACTTGTAATGAAAGTCAATATGCTACATGATTCAAGTAAAGACTAAATGAATTCATTGTTGTGGCTGGTTTGTAAATGACAATGAAAAAGCAAAGTGCAAAGCAGAAGCACCACTGAACAAAAAAATAGGCAATAACAGAGATTTTTGTCTATGCCTTTGTCTTACTCTCCACAGATAAAAGATAAAAACAGAAAAAAGAGCAAAAATTCAATAACTGTGATGAAATTAAATCCTCCGGTTATTTCTAAGGCACAGCTATGTGAAACAATGGAGTATTTCTGGATTTGCGCTCTCCAAAGGGAGCCATCAGCAGCCAAACACAGCAGTTGTAGAAAATACATTAAGGGGAGTTGTGCTGTCTTTGTTACTGCAAGGCAGGCTGGTGCTCAGCATTCCTCTGGATGTGCAGGAACTGGAGAGAAGGGGAGCACCATTACATTTGTGCCTCTGTAGCACCAACATACTGAATCACCTCTAGATCTTTTCCATACTCGGTTGATCAAGTTACTGGAGTTGTTTGAACCATTCTTCAAGGTAATGGAAATTATGTTGGGGAGCAGAGCCAGGATCACAAGAACCAGAATAGCTGAGACAGCAACAGCTCTGCTTGCCTCCCTCCTCTTCGTGCTCTGGGCTTCCTTGCTGCAGCCTGGGATATGTGCCCTGGGTTGGAATCCCAGCAGGCTGGAGTGACTCACTCACTAACATTTTGAGAGGTTAAAGCTCACTCTCCCTCCCATTTATACCTGTGGAGGATTTTGGTTGGGAATGTAGCTATTCTGACTTACTAAAATGGGGCTGTGCTTGGGGCAGGCCAGGCTGCTGCAGTTTAGTCTCCTGGAGCCTGGAGAGAACTACATGCATTCCCTAAGTAGAAACAGGCATCAAAAAGCAGTAGCTTCAATCTGGCAGGAAACACCATGATGCCTTTGATGTAAGCTGGTGCTATGGCAGATAAACTTGCCAGCTCTGTGGAGCCTGAGTTCTCTCACTCCCTCCAGAAACCAGAGGGCAGAGCATCTTGATTTTTGCTGATAGAACCCATTGCCCCACAGGTGAATGTACTGGTGCTAGGCAAAAATGATCCAGAATCCAACAGCGATTATGGAAACAACATGTATGAAATCCCCTGTGAAGAGACCATATTTTTTCTCCAAGATAAGTTGCTTTTTCCAAGACTGCTTTTAGCCTATAGAGTATTTCTTCTTTTATGAGTATTTCTCCAGCAGCTTACCCAGAGCCGGGTTTATGAGGGTATGCAGCACTGTATGTCAAACCTCACAGGAGAATTTCCTTTTGGCACTATCCTGTTTTTTTTATCATTTGACCTTCCTCCCATGTTCTCCACCATTTCAGAGATGAAGGCCCTTTTGAGCTTACACATCTCAGTGCCTAGATCTGATAACCAATGCAGGGAAGGTAACCTTGTATTAAGTGAATGTCTTAAGGGAAAACTGAAATCGTTTTAAGCAACTGCAACTCAATGATCTGCTCAAAGTACCAGGGTTCTGTTGCTCTCAGTTTTCTCCAAAAATGTTCGGGGCAAAGTTGAGAGTTTTAAAACTGGAAGAGTCTTTCTTTTCTTGTTCTGCTCACTACTTCACAAAAAAACTTTCACCTTTTGTCCTTACTCCTCAAATGAAATCCCAGCACTCTTGGTCAGGTGATCTACTTTGATTCGCTTGGAAAATGAAATCAATAATCTCATTTAAAAGCCTTGCTGAAGGCAGGGAATCTCCCTCATATTGGACATGCTATCAGAGAAGAATCTTCCATTCTGGATGCAACCTGACCTCCAGCCTGTAAGGATAACTAGCCTGAGAGTGCATGGGGGATTTAGTGGCAAAATCAAATGCGTGAAGAGATTGTGATAAGAGCTCTGTGCTGCTGCTGAGGAGTTATTAGGATTATACCACATCTCAGCTTTTCGGCCATACAATTTTTTCCACAGATTTTCTAAATAATTGTGTTTGAGCCAATATGCACAGGATGATGCAAGGTACAGATGGGTGAATGTGTTGACACACTGAAAGCGTAAGTAGCAAAAGACTTGGTGTTTCTATTGCTTGCCTCATTGCACACAGATGACAGCCAAAGCCACAATGTCTCTGTGAAATCATGAGTTTCTTTGATTATAACTGAAAAAATGTCCATTTCCCTTTTTCAGAAAGCTGTTTCAGGCCCTGCTGCAGGAGAAAACCAAACCAGCTGAAGCCTGAAAGTGATGCTCTGGTTTCCTAGTGCAGAAACCTGCATTGCTCTCCCCACCCCCATCTATTTTGTTGTTAAATACAAATACACACTGAAAGTCTCATAGTAGATGAGACCTGTTTTGAGAATGGGGAGACACATAGTACCTGACTTCTAGTCTATATCAGGTTCCTATCTTTTAGGGAAGGAATACAAGGGTTTTCCAAGGCTAGATTTCGGACCAGACGTATATTTTATAATAAACCCCAGCAATATATCAAATGTCCTTTTAGACTTAGAGAGTGTAGGATTTCACAGAGTGATTTCATCTCCTGAGGTCTTAAGAGGAACTCATTGACAGTCTTGGAGTAAGCTGCACCACTCCTGAGGGAAATATGACACTCAAAGATAAAGGAGAGTGCAAGTAAGGAGAAAGAAAACAACTCTGCTCTGTGAATCTGTAAATGACCAGATATACTGAGGTGCCATCTCCACCTCTCCAATTACTATCCTGTGGGAGGGTGCAGGGTCCCATGCAGTCCCCATGCTGCAGTTGCAGCCACACAGTCCAAGTGGCCCCAACAAGTAACTCTGTCACATTTGTCAGCTAAAAGATCTGAGGAGCCCCTGCTGATCCTGAGGAGTTGCATGAAGCCCCATTGCACCTGATACAGCAAGAGCATTTGAACTCTGTTGTGCTTCTTGTCTGTAGAGGAGGTGGGTACCTCCCTGTTTGCTGTGGCTTTGAGGTCTTTCACAAATAACATCAGTTCTTGAGATAGGGGATCAGGCTGGCAGCTGATGTAAAACCAGGAGAGCCACTGATGGGCAGTGGAAGCAGATTCTTCAGCACAGGGTCATGGTTACCTGTTCTCTGGATGTTCTGCAACGCAAACACTCTGCCTCCATTTTGTCTGTTTGTAGGGTGTTCATCTGTTGTTTGACTGAGGTGATGTTGGCTTCATTGTTTAAGGCACCAACAAGAGTTGTGCACACATGGGAAGGTCAGGGGAGATTCAAAGGCAGTTGGCTGTGACTTCTTCCCAAAAATAGAAGGTAAAGGCTAGGGGAAAACAAGTACAGCTACACAGCAGGAAGCCAATGGAGAAATGGGAGTGACAGCATCTGCTGAGTTTTTCCTCCATGCCTGATGTGCACAACAGCCTCCCTTTTGGGGGTCCCATGTAGCTTCCCATCCCAGATGGATTAGGCTATGGCATCTCCCAAGAGCACCCAAAATGCAGATCTCCTTAGCCAGATATGCCACAATTACCATCACTGTGCTTAAAGGCATGCCAATTTTTTTTTAAAGATGAAAAAAGCAGTGGCATGACTCATTAATACCAGACATCCAGCTTGTTCCCAGAGGGATATCTCTTCCCTCAGCAGCTGATTTCCACTGCTTGAAGCTGCAGATAGCTGAGGTAGTGATGGTCTTTAAATGAGTGCTGTCTCAGTGTTTTCTTTGCTTGTGCCAGAGCCCCGGACAGCCAGACCTGGGAGGGAAAATTGGATTAAACTGAGCAGGAGAGACCATCCTGCAGGCCACAACCACTGCCATCCCCATCACATACTCTGTTGACAGCCTGCTCCAAGCCTGAGCCTCAAGGATCTCTGTTGTCCCTGGAGAAGCCCTGAGTCAGATTTAGGTGGTTCCATTGGTCTGCCATTAAACCCCAACCTGTTAACAGCTTCAATGGCACTTTGACATGAATTGGAGCCAGGAAAATGTTATATTGAAAACTGCTTATTTCTTTTCCATGATGATAAAAGATGAACAATGCATAAAGATGTTTTCCCCCTCCAGTGCAGGAGGTGAACAACAAAGTCAATTTCACCTGTGATCAGCCAAGAGGAGGAAGAAACTGATTTTTGCCTTTGAAGCCTAAACATTGATCATGAAATAAATGATACTATTACTTTCTTCAGGTGCATGGAGGGAATCTTTGCAGCCACAGTGTAAGAGACGTCCTATTGTTTCCTGGTTATTTCATGTTGTTCAAAGCAACTACACCTATTTATATCCTGTGGAATGTTATACCCACTGGAGTTTTCTACCTGGCTGATTCTGCATTAATTTACAATGAACATTAGTCTTGTGATTTATGGACTGCCAGATTCCCTGAGTAGAAAAACTTCCTTGAAGAAAGCCTCTCACCCACAGGATGGCTCAGACAGGCAGTTTCACTTGTCTCTGCCAGCTCCAGCCTGGGATCTTGAAAGAAGAAAAGGGCAGGCAGGATGTGGCAGGTGAAACGGCAATTTTGGCACAGCAGACAACATTTGCTTTGGGTGAAAATTCTAACATGGGCTTACCCTTCTCTCCTGTACTTCCAGATGCTTCTCTTGGACACACAGGATCTGTCCAACCCCAAAGGGAAACTACATGTCTGTATTTATGTCTTCTGAAACTTTTGTATGGGAAAATTCATCAAATGCTTTGCACTTTTATAGCTCAGGCGTTTATGCCTGCTCTTTTTAGGAGCTGAGGTGGAATGTCTCCACTTGGGGGCTGGGATCTAAGGTCACATAGGCATTACTATTGATTTACACAGGAATGCAAAAGCAGAGTCAGAGTCCTCAACCTGAAAATCCTTGGGAACTAGTTCTCTTATTTGTTTACTTGGTGTGGTGTCAGCATTGTGCTTTGAGGAGACAATAGCTTCAGAGGAGCATCACCCAAAGGAACTCTCTCTTCAGTGAACAATTTGGCAGGCACAACACCTTTGATGACTTAATGTTGTGTTCAGAAAGACTTTAACTACTCCTGGCTTGAGAATAAAGTAAAGGACAGGGAAAGAGGAGAATTCAGGAGTTTGGTTGTACCTCACATGCTTAGAGCAAGTCCTCCCTCATCCTCCCTGCCCCACTGCCCGCACTCCTCTCTGAGCTGCAAGGAGCAGAGAAAGCAGCAGGGGTTTTGGCAGCCCAGATATGGTGAGGCAAGATGCTGTCATGCTCCACTAGGTACTTAGAAATGCCTCTACCAGGTATCAATATCACAACTGAGTACTCCTGTTGTTAGTCTTGAAAGAGAGGCTAAAAGATTACTTACAGACAGGACACAACCCAAATGTTCCTGTCCAGTTCAGACATGAAATGTGATCATTGCATGGGGTGAGAGAATTCCTGCTCTGGCTGCTCAAGCTCCACGTGTCCCATGTGACTGGACAGTGCTGCTGTGTCAGGGATGGCACTGGGGAGGCTCTCACAAGCTCTGGATCCATGTTGGTAAAACAAAATGAAAGTGAAGGCTGCTGGTGAGTTTACCAGCCAGAATTCCCATAGCAGTGGGAACTGGAGGCTATGATAAGATGTTTATAGTAGTTCACTGTAAGTGCATGTAGAGAGGTGAACATCACATGTGACAGGAGAGATTATCTCAAATCCTGCTGGATGCAATCAGCTCATGAAAGCAAAGCAAATTCCAAAGTAAACTGCCAGGGCTCACAGGATTTCTTTGTGGATGAAAAGACCTGGCCATTTAAACACCTCAGGAAATGATCTCACTTCCTCCTGGAAATTTTCAAAGACTGAAGAGCAGTTACAATTTTTTGGCCACTTACATGTCCTCCATTTCCAGGTGTTTGAACATCACACAGGACTCAGCTCCTTCTTGGAAAAAATTGTTCATGATGGTCTTTTGCCAGGTTCTTAAAAACTTGAGGTCTGAGAAAACATTGTTATAGACCTGGATGCTGGTCAGGGGAGAGGCTGAAATGGAAGGACACCAAAATGGGAGGCAGAGAAACTGAGAATATTCTTACTGTTGTGTTATTCAAATAAGGCAAAAAACTTGCTGTGAATCTTGGAGGAAACTTTATTTACAGCACTTTTTCTAAACCAAAGTAGTGGGCATACCTTGAAAGAATTTAGTGGCCAAATTCCTAGTCACCTCTAGGAATTACACCCACTGCTTTAGCTTGTACTTGAATTGTGATTTTAATTTCTGGTCAAGTTTTCATATCCCAGAAACCAATACTTTTGCAAGTGGCTCATCCATATGAGTCATCTCTTGTCTGTGGATTGGGCTTTGACAAACATAAGAAATATGCTATTTTATAGGAGGAGCCCAAAGACAATTCTCACATTGCCTATTGATAGGGAAAATTTTTTCCAAGTGCCAATAATGAATTTATTTTCATTAGTGTAAGAATGTCTTGCTTATAAAAGGGTTTTCAGACTGTGCTGTTCTCCTGGCTGAGGCAATGTGCAAAGTGCCCTTTTTTGAGCCCATTTGTATAAAGGTTTGAAACCACGCAATCAGTCACACACATAAGCCTGTTCTGGTGGACTTCAGCCAGGCCATTAACATAACAAAGAAAATATGTGCTTATTCAGATTCTCTTTATTATCCATATTTCATAACTTCTAAAGAGAGAATTGCTTGAATAATGGCAGTAGTAGTATATTAGTAAAATTGCTTGTTGTAATCTTCAATGTGATCTGACATCAGAAAAATACTGTGCAGTGTCTTAAAGGGTGTGTTTTTATATGCTGGGGGGATATGAAGAAAGGTGTATCTGTCCCAAATGTCATAGGAACCCTTACTCAAAATACTGTTGAGTGCTCAGTGATGCAGAGTTCACAAGAATATTTTCTTTTTTCCCCTTTGTTTTGATTCTCTTTTCTTTTCTTGGCATTCTTCACTGCCAGCTGAAGAGTTCCTCTCCAGTTTTCTAGTTCAGCACTGTGGTCTCTGGCCTCAGACATTTCTGCAACAGTGAAAGCCCTGTAGAACACTTAAGGGTTTTGCCAGCACTGACACAGGAGTGCTGCCTGGATAGGTTTGTGTGGATGGCAGCCCAGCAGTTAATGCACAGGCATGCAGGAAACAAAAAAAGGCTATTGAGAAAAGCCAGTGGGCTGCAGTAAGAAAGATTCAAATCTACATGACAATGCCTTGGAATATTGTCTGTATGCCAGCAGAGACAACTCCTTCACTAACTTGACTTGTATTTCTTTAAAAATAAATATCCAAGTAACTTTTTATTGACAGGTTTTCATATCGTGCTCCTACTGATACTGGAAACACAGGAATTCAGCTAAAGCAAGAGTTCTGTGAGGTGCTTTCCTCTTCATTTTCCCAAGTTTTCTATAAATAGTACATGTTGGGGTTTGCTGATACCTAACTATACAGTTGGGCTGCTGCATTCTTTTTCTGTAATTGCCCAGAGCAGATGGTTAGAATCTGGCATCTGGAGAGATGTTGATCTATAGATATACCTTGTCTTCACCCACAACAGTCTGTTCTAGAATTAGCTCACTTATAAACTGCTACAGATGTTATTTTCCTTCATTAACCTTCTCCAAAGTTGTCAGCATCCCAAAATAATGAGAGAACATGGCCATTGCTAGGTGCAGGTTTCAGCACCTGCAGGTGCAAGGGATGGTGAAGAGAGACAACTAAAGCCTGCCACACCTTTCAAACCTTCCAGGCAGCTGGGTTGTGGTTTGGCCATCTGGGCTGACTTCCAGAGGCACCAGCCCTTGTTGCAGAGGGCCACTGCTGTCCAGTGGGCTGGTTTGGAGGGCACCACTCTGCCTCTGATCACAGGAGCCCAGCCCAGGGGTCCACAGAGGCACATGGGGGTGTGAGAGAGAAGGCTCACTGCTGTCTAGTGGAAAAAATTGTTTGAACTCTCTTCTACTTGAAAATGTTTGTTCAGCCCTGTTGAAGCCCTACATTGCAGTCTGGTCACATATGGTTAGTCCCAGGACCTTTGCCTCCTGCAGTACAGAGGCTGGCCAGATAAAAGTGCAGAAATAACATAGATAAGGACAGGCTTTGTATTTTTGTTTGGTTTTTAATGACTTTGTGGTACAACACAAACAATTGTCTTCAAGATGACTGGATAGGGTGCAGTATGGTGAAACTAGCAGGAAAACTTCAGAAATAACCATCTCTCAAGTAGCTTCCTATGCAATACCTGAAGAGATATCAGTGAGATAATAGCTATAATCTATGTGAATACCTTACAGATACAATTTATATAATGTATAATGTACACTTTAATAAATGTAAAAGCTTTATTTTTGTTTTTTGTTTTTTCACTGATTAAGAACATTATTTTCTTTATCTATGGGGAGTTATTCACCCTCTCACCTTGTGCTTCTTCTCAGATTGGCCAGGATCCACGGACTAGGTCTTTTGCAGTACCAGGAATGCTTCACCAGGAAACTCAGTAAGTTTTAGATTGTACAAGATCTTCTCAATTGTTCCTCTGTAAGAGAGGAAAGGGCAAAGTGTAGGATTTGGGGTGGTGTTTGAAACAGGTGTTCAAGTAGGGGTCATTAAGTATTACAATTCAGATTAACTTAAAAATACCATCTTGGAACCTGAAACACCCCAAAATAAAAAGCAAGAGACTGTTTTCAGGGCACTGGTGGTGATGCTGCTTTGCCACCTCGTGTAATGGACACAAAAAAATGGGCATGTGAGAAAAAGTATGCCTGACTAGGGGATCCTTGCTCTGCTTTCAGGACAGTGATGGTGAACATAAACAGCTACAAGATCAGTTGTGCTCAGCTTTGGCTCTGGTTCAATCTTACCCTGGATTACAGAGGCAGAAAACCCCATAGATATAGATGCACTGTAATGTCTGGACTTTGTCTTTAGGAGCAGCCAGACAACAACTTCAGGTGAGCTAAGGGCTTTCCACAGTACAGCACTTGCAGCATCTCCATCAGAAAATCTGCATTCTCAGCAGAGTGAACCATGAGTCACTTGTGTTACTCTGCTTTTGCAGACTGACCAGGTCTGGCTCTCCTTAGGGAGAGAGAGCTGATTCATAGATGGTCAGACTCAAATGGAGCCCAGCAGCTGCCACATTTGACCTCTGGTGACAAATGGGGCCAAAGAGTTTCTCCTGCCTGAGGTCCAATGAGTTGCAGTCAGCCTGTCTGCTGTGCTTTTAGGCTGAGGTGATATGGCCATGTCTTTTCCAAATTTGTAAAGGCATCTTCAATTTCTGATTGAGGTATGACAAAACACATTTATGTATGATGGGGCTTGCAAAGTTGGCAGAAGTGCTCCAAGCATGATGCTTGTAGGCACTCTCCATCCACAGCAATTACAGAATTACTAGGTACAGGTGTACCAAATCAATGTAATAAACACTGTAAACTGGCTGGATTTGAGCCATAAATAATATAATCAAGTCCATTTGATGAGACAGAAACAAAGTAATGGGAAAAAAATGGAGTCATATATTAAAAATGCTACCTTGGGTGTAATAAATTTCATCAGAGGGCACAGAATGCAGATAATAACAATTGCTCTGGAAAGACCAACAAACTCTTGTTCACTCAGGGTGTTGATAAATGGAACTCAAAACTCATAAGGCCATGTTCTGAGGTGGCTGTTTCGCAGTAAACCAAGAATTTCTTTTTTGTCCTACCTGAATTTAATGAAGAATAGGTTCAGAAACACAATTTAGATTAC
Organism: Petroica traversi; assembly: GCA_025920805.1. Classification (NCBI taxonomy): domain Eukaryota; kingdom Metazoa; phylum Chordata; class Aves; order Passeriformes; family Petroicidae; genus Petroica; species Petroica traversi. Next base: position 9,279,209 of record JAHLSL010000012.1, on the reverse strand, counting down.
CCTTCTACTACATAGTTTGTATTAGGGTTATACAAACATTGCTGCTATTACTCAGTTTTCTGGATATTGCAGTTGAGTGAGCACATTAGAGCATGAGACGCATTGTATTCCAGGAGCGTGTTGTTCCTATCCAAATTAAAATGGATTAATGGAATATTACAACATTCTTCAAGACAAAGATAATGGGAGGGATTAAAATGTTTAGTTACTGCAGCCTCAGTTGTGAGGCACCAGGACACAAAAGTAACCAGTTTTTTCTATCTTCTAGGAAGCTCCTAGGGTCATCAGCTGTGGAGCTGATACTCCTGTGCAGGTAGGAAAGGGAGCACTTGACAGGTGAGTGATCAACTCCGCTTTGCTAAACTCCTGCTGATGGAAAATGAAGAAAATCCGGCATGAGAAATAAAGGGCTGGACCCAGCTTTTACAGAAGGAAAAGGTATCCAGTTTGCATAAGAAAAACAAACATATGTCTAAACCAAGTATCTCCTCAAAGCAAAGGTCTGGATTCAACCACTCCCAAAAGGCGGAACAGCTGGTCACACAGGCATACAGCAGTCCCTAAACCTGATCTGTGCTGATGTCAGCAGTCAACAGGATGGGGCCAAGGCTTTCTGGTGGTATCTTTATAGTGGTTTGGGTAAATATATTTCCATATGATGACTGGTGATCACCAGACAATAACCAAGCGTATATTTTTATTGCCTAATTAATTTATTATGTGGCTCTCACTCAGAGGAGCTCCCAGGCTAAGTATGTGAGCAGGCTGGCATGTGCATTTGAGCTGGCTGAAGTTTGCACTGAGGCAGCTGCAGCAGCCTGCTGGTGCCTGCGTTACTTTCCTCACATCCCTGCACGTAGCTTCTCCTGATCCAAGTACTTTGACATTCCAGTGCGCTGCTTCAAAGCCAGCCAAGCTGACACCATTGATGAGAGGGTTGTGTTTGACCCCACTGGCTGCAGAATGTGCACCACCCCAGGCATGGGGAGCCTTTCATTCTCCTGCATTCCTCCTTGCACATCCAGGAGGAGGGCCTGGAATCAGAGCCTTCGCTCAACCAAAACTGATTCAGAACACAGTGTGGAATGAATATTAATTCCTTGAATTCTCTGATTTCAGCCCAATATAAACCAGGTATATTTTACAAGATAATGGAAATAAAAAAATGTTTGTACTTGGTACCTGCATGCTCTGCACATCATAAGCAAAGACATGGTAACTGTATACAGTAAAGAGCTGCCAAACACAAATGGTGTTTTATCTCTCTGTTAACCTGCTGGATTTACTATTATGCTGTCCTTGTCACTTTTTGCTGACAGAAGGGGTCAGAGGTATAGTATCAGGGCCATCAGCTCAGGCCGTGGCTGTACATGTGACAGCAGACAGCTCAGATTGCCATCAGTGCACCCGGCAAGACATGCATTGTGCAAACGTGTAAAACAAGTCAAATTTTTAAACAGGCAAGCAGGAATGGAGCCCCAGTCCCTGTAGTGGTAGGCAGGAGCTTGTATCCCACCTAGCACTAATTGGCCCTTTTTATCTTTCACTGTCTCTCTTCAATCTGCCCCGCATCACCATGAGAGTGAAGCACTGATGGATGACCCCAGTGGAAGTGTGGGACCCTCTGTGGTTTGGAGCTGAATACTTTAGAGAGCCCCTCGGTTTCTGAGCCAAGGCAATTCTGAAGGTGGTTTTCTGCTGCCCTTGGACCACTGATAAACAAAAATGTTCTTTGAGTCTCTTGGGTGGGATGTCTTTGTGTATATATGCAAATAAGTTGATAAGAACTAATATTCAGCCACTTTTTGGCTTTAGCATTAGAGGAGAGTATGTGCATTGCATGTGAGGTTGGTACCTGCTGAGACAACTGTCTTGGTTTTTGTATTTCTTAGGAATTTTTGATGTCTCCTGCTGTTAGTGTTAATAAATCAGAAGGGAATTGCACAGGCAGTGCTGCCAGACATATAAATTGAGATGTTACTTTGCAGGAAAAATGTGTGATGCTGTTTCCACATTCAGTCATTTTGTCCACCTTCCCATGCAATATTAACCAAGTAAAAGACTACACATGGAGGAAAATAGAAATTGGAAGAGACGTGAATGACAGCAAATTGTGGTGGTGGGGAGAGATCATCAACTTGGACTTTAGGACTGTCATTCAGAGGGACGTCAACAATCAAAGAAAATAGACTAGGAAAACCCTTATGAAGACCAGCACAGACCTGCACATAGAACAGAACAAGCTCATACAACAGACTGGGGACCAATTGCCTCAGGAGGCCCTCTGTGGAAAAGCACAGGCTTCCCAGCAGCCAGCAGAACCTCCCAGCAGAGATGAAGGGCAACCACACTCTGGGCAAGAGCATTCCAGCAGCTCAGGAGAACATTATGCCTTTCTATTTGGCACTTTTGAGGCCACATAAGGAGCAGTGTCCAGTTTTGGAAAGCATGAGACAAGGCCACAAGATTACCATGAAAACAATTAGAGGGCTGGAGAACATAACAAATGAGGAAATGCTAAAAGAGATGGGCAATGGGCTTGTGGAGCCTGGATGAGAGCAGCTAAGATGGAGAAATAACTACAGGATCCCATAAGCTGATGGGGAGTTATAGAGAAGGAAGAGCTTGAATCTTCCACAAGGTACAGAAAGGACAAGATGGAACCATCACAAGACGCAAGGGACATTTGGGTTAGGTGTAATGAAAAAAAAACGCAGTGGCAGTATTTCATCGCTGCAACATGTTGCCCCTTGAGGTGGCTGGACCTCCTTCTCTGCTGGAATTCATAGAATGGCTTGGGTTGGAAGAGACCTTTGTGATCATCATCATGGCCCTCCTCTGAAACCCTCCAACAAGTCCATGTTCTTTCCTGTGCTGTGGACCCCAGAACAGCACAGGATGCAGCACTCCAGGTGGGGTATCACCAGAGCAGAACACAGGATCAGAATTCCCTCTCTCAACCTGCTGACCCTGCTGCTTTTGTTCCAGTCCAGGACAGATTGTGAGTGCACACTGTGGTTTCATGTCTAGCTTTTCATCCACAAGGGCCCCCAAGTCCTTCTCCACAGGCTGCTCTCTATGGGTTCTTCTCCTCCGCTGTATTTGTGTCTGGGGCTGTGTCTACCCAGGTGCAGTACCTTGCACTTGGACCGGTGCAGTCTCATTAGGTTCATGTGGGCCCACTTCTCAAGTTTGTCCAGGTTCCCCTGAAGGGCATCCCTTCCTTCTGTTGTGCCAACTGCAAATGTTGAATTGAGGTGTTCAGAGGTCAGGTTGTCAAGGCTCTAAGCAACATGCTCTTATTTTGAAGTTGTGTTTCTTTGAAAGGTAGAAGAACTCCAGAGGCTCCTTCTACAAAAAAAATACTCCATAGCTTTGTTGTTTGGACTGTCACTTCCCATTTCACTTGCAGCCTGCATAACTCAGTCTTTCCTCCTTCCTCTAGCTCACCATTCATATGCCAAGAGTACCTTCTTGTATGCCTTGGCCTTGGGATGAAAAATTCTGTTTAGTCTTCAATCAGGTCTGCATCTTCACAATACTGCACATCTGGCCAGACATTTGTGGGGAGAGGTCATGTGGTTCCATCCACGTGCCCCTATTAGTGCAAGGATAACTTGAGTCCAGAAGCTGTTTCTGACAGCTGGATTGGAGCCACTGATGGAAACCTGATACTAGTGGGGCAGCTGGATCTTGGAGTTGCTTACAGAAACTGCTGTGAGTTATAAAATATGATTGATTTCAATCACTTCGCCCCTCAGAAAGTGTCAAAGGCTGTTCTCAAAATCCAAGTTTTCATTTCAAGAAGATTAATACGGTTTTCTGTCATCTTCAGGATAATATCAATAAATCAGGACTGGGCCACTCTGGCAGAAAAGATAACAAATATTCCAGCAGTCTTTCCAGACAGAATACCAGCTACTCTTAAAATTGTTATTGTTTTTCTTCAAAATTGCTGTTGCCTGTCCTACTTCAGTCTAACAGTGCTTTCTTCTCTCTCAGCATCTGTACAAACCCTCACCCTCTCTTGTTTGCCAAAGGCATCTCAATGATATCCACTATGGGATGAAGAGGCATATAAATATACATATAAAATCATGCACAAAGAGGGGAATATTATCCCCCTGGCTACTCCAGCTGCTGGCAAGCTTTGGCCCTTAGCTGAGCCACAAAATTGCTGTGTTCTGGGAGAAGAAAGCAGCAATACTTACAGTAGCCTTAAGTGTGTCCCAGGCCTCCCTTGAACAAACTCTGAGTGCATCAACGCTGGAGGGTCAGGGATAGCAAACCTGACGTTTGCCCCACTGCTCTGTCATGCTGAGACCACACAAGTGTTGCCATTTCCTCAGGCCCAACCCACCCCAGAAAACAAACACAGCTCTACTCACCTGCACTCCTCAGGAGTGCACACAGCCCGCTCACAAAGGTGTTTGTTCAGCTGTAGGAGAAGGCTGCAGTAACCAAGAGTGTGAAGCTTATTAACAGAGGACAAAGATAGTAACATTAGTAGAGACCTGAATATTTTAAATGCAGAGCCACAGAGGCACCAAATACCATTTAAACATAGTGTGATCAAAGGTCTGCCTTTCCGAAGCTCTTCTCAGGCTATTCTCCTCTCTCCTTCCCACCAGTGCAGCCCTTGCAGAGATGCCAGGCACCTTTTGGGTCAGTGCTTCTGCTCTCCACCAGTTTTCTCAGCTATTTCTTTGAAGCAGGACCCAGAGGGACCTCCCTCCTCAGGCCTGATGGCAGGGTTGTCACTCACAGCTTTGCTTTCTTGTCTGCCTCTCCTCTGTGGATCAAGACTCTTGTCCCCTGAGAGCTTTCAGGCACAGCTTGTTGCTTTTCCCTGGAAAGCACAGCAGCTGTTTGTGCTCATAAGGAAACAGCACTTCTAAATGTAGCAAAGACAGTCCTCAGGAAAGGGATGAGGCAGAGTGCTAATTCAGCAGTGTCTGGGGACATGGCAGGCTCTCTGCTCGAACCTCTGCACCAGGGACAAAGAGTGGGTAAACATGACTGGGACTCTTCAGGGAATCCCTGGAACATTTGAAGGAACTGCCATCATCCAGAGCTGGAGGTTCAGACAGAGTTAACAGTCCTTGGGCAGAGCTAAGGCCACCATAGCAGGCCATGCTCTGGCTCTGTGATCATGGATGTCCTGGAAGCAGCAAAAAAAAGGGTAAAGCTTTCCCCAGTTACTTTCTTTGAAATCATCTTTAACAGACTACCCCACCCAAGAATCTGTTTACTCAGTTTTACTACACATCCCAGGGACAAGGAAGTCCTGCTGGGAGTCAGAGGCTGTCTGCACACAGCTGCAGCCTGCCTGCACCTTCCTGCATGGGGTGAGTGGGGAAACACTGCACCTGTCCCTCGGAATGCTGTCCCTGCCCCGCCACCCTCCCCTCCAGGGACATTCCCACAGCCAGCACTTACCCCAAGCTCTGTTGTGGTGAGCTCACCTTTCATTTATGGTGTTAAAAGCTTTCTAAATCTGGGTAGGTTTTTTTTTTCCTTGCAGTTTCCCCTAAGGTAAACACCTCCATTTCAGTCTGAGTCATATCTCCTTGCACCACCTGTTCTGACAGGCTGAGGTAAGTGGTGTGTAGTACCTGTCTCTGGCTGGGTGCTGCAGCCCAGCATCCTGCAAGTGTGAGACCCATAAAAGGGATATAACATCTCAGGAGCTGAAGATATCCAGTATTTTAAGGCTGAGATGCTCATCATTAGAGAAGAGAAGACTCTGGGAAGAACTTACTGCTGCCTTTCACAAAGGAAGATGGAGACAAGATTTTTGGCAGGGCTTGTGATAGGAAAGTGGTAATGGGTTTAAACTGAAGGAAGGTTGATTAAAATTCAATATAAGGAGGAAGTTTTTTACAAGGAGGGTGGTAAAACACTGGGACAGGTTGCTCAGAGAAGTTGTGGATGCCACATTGCTGGGAATATTCAAGGTCAGGCTGGACAAGGCTGTGAGCAACTTGATCTAGTCAGATGTCTCTCCTCATTGCAGTGGGATTGGACTAGGTGACCTCTAAAGGTGCCTTTCAACCCAAACTGTTCTATGATTAACATTGCACTGATGGAGAAATGCCACAGAGCAAGGACAGGTCTCTCGCCGCTCTTTCTGCCTTACACACAGGGTTTCCTTTTTTTTTTTTTTTTCAGTAATATCTGCTGCAGCTGATTTATGGGAATATTGGAAGCCCACACTAAGTTTTAACAGCTTTCAGGTAGTTGAGACTTCTACCAGAGTATTGCTTTTCTCTTGGCAGCATGGGATCAAGGGTGCGTAAGTCAGGCAGCTTCTGTCTGTGGCATAAACTTTCCCTGCTCATCTCTATTTCACTGTTTTTTCACCACCATCAGCTGTTCCTTCCTTGTTTTCCCTTGCTTCAACTTATCTGTCTAAGTCAAAAAGCTGTTCAGGGCAAAATCACCCTATAACTGTGTTGCACTTTCAAGAAGAAGTGCCCAGGACACAGCAAGTGCCCTGAGCATAGTTGCACTGAGGATGTTGGGACATGGCACCTGCTCCTCCCATTGGAGGAAAAGCCCAAGTGTCCTGCACCACTTACCCTTAGGAGGTTGCAGAAGAGGGAAACCCCCAGTGAGAGCAAAGCAAAGGGGAGGGAAGGCCATGTCATCACCAGGAAAAGCAGGTGGCCTTTTGTGTATAGATGTCTACACTCAGTGATGCTACGGTGAGAGAAAAACTTGACCGAACTGAACTGTGCTATAAAAAGAATATTAGGAGTCCAAAGTCAGAGAGGAATATTGGGAATCTTTTTCTGCCTTGCCACCTTCCAAGGTGACAAGAATTTACTTCCTCTGTGAGCTCAAAGCCTTGATTTTCTCATCTCTAGTTGTGGAGCCAGGAGCACCCTGGTGGTGTGCAGACCAGGAGCTTGTCCATGCTCTGCCTTGTGGCAGCTGTGGGCTCACATCAGCTATTTCCAGTCCCATGCAGAGCCATCTCTGGCCATAGGCTCAGGAACAGCAACAATATTGCATTGGATCAGTATCATAGAGATTAACTCTGTTCCAAAGTTATTATTGAGAGAAGGATTGAGAACCTGGCTTGTGTTTCTCGTTGCTGATACCTCACAGTCTGGCTTCTCTCTTGATTTCTTTGCTTTCCTTATGCAGCTGCCAGGTTTTCTGAGCTACCTCAGAAGCTAATTGGCCTGGATTTTGCCTTTCTCCCCTTAAGTAGAATTACTGACGACTTTCTTTTCCTGTGCATGCCAGTGTCAATGCTAAGCTCCCTCATGTTGCTCTTATAAGTTTTTCTGCTGTGTAACACCATTTTCCCAAGGCAAACAAAAGACATTTTGGTCTGTCACTAGTGGATCAGGCATCCCTAAGGTTTCTAGCTAGCAGAACAAATGGAAACCTTCTCTTTTCCTTGATATTTATTTGATTTTCTTCAGTCTTTTAATTGCTCTTCCTAAATTTGAATGCAATATAGAGAGCTCATTTTGTTACTGTATACTCACATTCCCATTATACTGCTAGTGGTCAGTGACAAACTGAAGGGCTGAAAGATGTAGCTCATGTTTGGTCTTCTTTTATCTACAGAGGTAGCTGTAGCTTCTTGGATTTATTTTCTCAAGTTTATTCTCTCATCAGCCTACCCAGGGTCATCTTCATAAAACAGATTGTCAAAATAGGTGGCATATATTGACTTTTACAAGTCTGTTGTTCTCCCACAGCTGTTAAGGGCACCCATGCAGACTGAACCTTAAACCCCTAAAAGGAAAGAGGTTTATTCCAGCCTCAAGTGCTGAAACCCAAATGTTACTCCTGGCCCAAGGAGAGAGGTGGCTGTCCTACCTCCAAGGCATTGGGGGAAATACAGAGCCAAGCAGAGCTGGCGGGGGACTGATGTTTTCTCCCCCCTCCCTCACTCTTTTGTCCCCATTTGGTGACCCTACCAACTCCTTCCTTTGCTGTGCTATTGAATATGTAACCTCAGGGCAGCTGGAGCCTGGAAGCCAGATGCTTGGAAACCTTTCAGCCCAAGGGGCCTGCTTTCCTGTTAGGAGTCACATGGCAGAAATCCTAAATACCTCCTAATTAAAGGAGTTATAGGCTGCAGTGCTGAGTCCTTCCAGCCTTCCAGCAATCTCAGATCTCTTTGTAGCTGGGCACTAGGAAAAACTAGATAATAATTTGATTCTGTGAGACTTCTGTGGTGTTTTGTCTCAGACACAAGGAGGAGTATCATTATTACACCCTGTTTATTGAGTTATGCACATCAGATACTTGCTGAGCCACTATTTTGCCTATTAAACACTTGGCCTTGGGCTTGTCCTAGGTCACAACTTGACTCAGCTCCCACAGCCTCAGTGGGAAACTTGATCCTGTGGGGTGCTCAGTGGCTAGCAGTGTGTCCCAGGAGCCCTGTACAAGTGTGGGCCTTGGAGATGGGTTGTGGGTGCTGGAAGTCTGATCCCTGCAGCAGAAAGACACTGCTGGGGTCACACAGCAGGTGTAAAATAAAAACCAAATCTGGAAAGTGAAAAATTAATAAGGAGAATGAAACACAAAACTCATCCTGAGGAGGTGTCCTGACAGCACTGATTTTATTTGTAATTTTTCCCCTTACCGTTTTCTATGTAATAGTTCAATTCCTTTGTACTTACCTTGCCAGAACTGGAAAGGATGCATTTTCCATGCAGTGGGAATTGGAAACATACTGTGTTTCTCTGCTCCCTCCCTTCCTCTCAACACTTCCCTGTACCATGATATGCATCTGGGATGAAAGACAGGGTCCCTTCCTGAGTGCCAGCAAGACATTGCAGGAACATTTATATGTACCTTTAATGAGACACAAGAAGCACTTCCTAGGAATAAACTTGTGACACAGATTTCTGGTGTGTATTTGGTTCATATTTGCTACAATGGTTTAATAGATATCACTGCATACCCTGGTTCCTTGAGGGTCTCTGTAATAGCTTGTAATGTACTTGTAATCATAGTGCAGTCAGAAGCCTGCCATTTCCCTAGCAAAACTGAAAAGAAAAAGACAAGAGGTGCAGAATCTCATTAGATTGCACTGTGCGAGGCCAACTTTCCTGCAAATACAGAGGAAAGCAAAACCTCTTTCCTCCCCTCACTCTGGTGTTAAAGAATTTCACTTGCCCTGCCTAACTTCCATGTCTGCCTGTCTCTCTGCTGGCTTAAAGGCATACAGTTTTTCTCGTTAAAAACTGTGCTCTAATAGAACTTCTTGGAGGATCAGTAAGCACAGCTGGATCCTGCCAGTGTTTTATGCACAGGCAAATACACACATGCACACACACAGTTGCTTGGCTGTGTTTGGGGATGTGGTCTACTCTTGATACTTTTTTTGCCATGTTATCCTTCTCACCACCCTCTCACATGAGACATGTGACATGTGAGAGGACACATGAGACAATGATATGAAGAAAACCACCTCACATCAGCTCCCTTTCTGCTGTTTTAACTTAAAACCCCTATAATGCTGAGTTGGGCAAAGGGGAGATGTCATTTTTGTATGAGACACAAATTTCAGTCTGTAACTAAAAGAGCAATCATGCATGTGGCATTTGTACATGACCTAACCCAGAGCTTCTCTGTGTTGCCAAAACAGGCTTTGCTGTGACTGATGTTCTCAGCTGCTGTTTTGTTTCCTTAAAAATCTCTGTCTGGGCAATGCATTTCAGTCTGTTTGGGAGCTGCCAAGGGTCACTTTGAGAAATGTGTGGAAGCTAGTTAGGGTAGTGGGTGGGTTTTCAGGATGTTGTTTAAACATCTCTGTGCCAATATTTTCAAAATCCTTTAGAAGCATAATGGTTTAGAGCAGGTAGGTGCCTAGTGGATTTTCAAGAAAACCTGTACTGCCTATCTGTAAATTGCAATATTTAAGTATTTCTGAAAATCTATCCTTAAGTCATGAGCTGGGTGAAAGCAGCACCATTTATGTAAGACATGGTCAGAGTTCTTGGTGATGCCTGGGTGCAGCACTGGGATGAATGCCAGCAAATATTTTTTCCCTGTGGAGTCGCACAGCTGACTGTGCTTTGGCTTGCCAGGACAAAACACCACACGAAGGCAGGCAGAGAGTGAGGAACTGTGAGGGAAGGGCTTTTTGTTGATAATCTCTGGGTCAGGTCAGAGCTGTTGTCTTCCTTGACATCGGCCTGCACGGGAAGGGCAACTGTGTATTTTTAAAGATAAACAGCCATGTCACCAATTAAGCTGGTGCCTTAGCAGAGCAAGCACAGCTGTCTGTAGGTGGCTGCTTGAGAGCAATGAGATCCCTGCAAGGGGAGGGAGAACCCTGCCTCCCACTGCTGTTTTGTTGGTCTCTAAGTAGAGGGAAGGCAAGTTTCTCTACCTGAGAGTCTCATTCCTCCCAAATCTACAACAGGTCACTGTATGCAACCCAAAAAATATGGAGCCTCTCTCATTGCTGGATCTGTGTATTGCTACAAGCTACTGAAGGTGTGAAGCTTGGCAGGCTCTCTCCCCTTCTGCTTAGTACCCTTGTCTGTGTTGCAGTATTCCCAAATCCCCTCGCACCTGCTGTGTCCCACTAAGGTATAGCTCCTGGTGGTGTCTTTCCTTTCTAATTTTTGTGGGAATGGCCAGTTCCTTGTGTGTCCCAACTTACTCTCCTCTTCAGAATGATAGCTCTCACACACTGAACCTCTGGGAACTGCAGACAAAATGTAGTTTCCGCTTTGAGGCATGCTCAGGCTCATGAAAACCCTCCCTGGCTGTTTGTCTAGGGCTTTGTTTGGAGAGGCTCTTGAAATGAGAATGGGAGAAAATAATGGCCTCAGGTGTTGCATGAGGAGCCCTGAGCTGGGCTGCACACTCAGGATGCACTCCACAAAATGGAAAATTATTTGGATATTATTATCGTTCACAAATGCCAAAATCCTGGACTCACCCTCTCCTCACCTTTCCCAAGGGGGGTTGCAAAGCACTTGTTACCCTGGCTTGGATCTTTCTGGCATGAGTATGCTCCCAATGCCAGTGTTCTGTGGGGTGAACAAGGAGAGGGAGCTGTACATGAGGGCAGATAGGCTGCAGGAAATGGGGGAAAACAATGAGGTTCTGCTTTGCTACTGCAACAGCTTGAGAGTGGTGGAGAGGAAATGCTTCCATGACAAGGGCAGGGTGAGCCAAAGGCCAGAGGGCACGTTTTTCATGTTGTGAGGCCTTTTTGGTGTCAGCACTGCTGCTGCATAATAAAGCTCAACACAGGGCAATGCTTGGCAGGAGGGTAAGTGCCCCTCTGTGTGGGGGTAGCCAGGAGGGTTCCCAGTTTGAGAACTGGGGATCACTGCGAGAAAAAATAAAAAGCCTTAGGAGTCATCTCTGAGAGGGGACAAGCCATCTGTGTGAGAGGTGGCAGTGCTGCGGCCTTGTGCAAATCTGATTTGGAGAAAACTGTCCCAGAAGTATCTTCCAGCAGAGGGAAGGAGCCACTGCTGAAGCCCTGCTTACAGGTCTGCAGCTGCATTCAGTGCCCATCTCAAAATCTGACTCTTGGTGAAGCACTTCAGAGGAACTAAATTATTTAGAAACTCTAGCAATCAATTACAAGCACCCGGCTCCTTCATCTCTGCCTTTACTGAGCCTTTAACTTCCTCACCCTGCTCAGTGTGGTATTATTAGGGTGAAATGGTTGACGTTTATGAAGTGCTTTGAAGATAAAAAGTGATGTTAAGTTTTACTAGGCCAAGATCCAAGGCTGTCATTTAATCTTTCTTAAGATATCAGACTCAAATCTCACTCGAAGGGTTTCCTGCATGCTGCTTGTAAGCAGCACATGAGGCTGCCCCTGTTCCCATGCCCACCCTGCCCTGCTGCAGCCTCATGCCCTGCCAGCTCTCCCATCACAAGTTTTTCCTGTCTGGCTGTAAGCCAGAGTGGTAAGATGTAAAGTTATAACATTGCAGGACTACAGGTTCACTGAAACCAAGAGAGAAAACAGGAGGCAAAGAGGAAACTACACATGAGGGAGAAGAATGGAATGATGTTTGCGTACATCCTTGTATTATCCCAGTCATTTGAGACATGGATAGAATCATAGAATCATTCTGAGCTGGAAGGAACCCATATGGAACACTACACAGGACAGACCCATCAATCACACCAGGAGTAGTCTTTGAAGCTTGTTTTTAGCTTGGGCCCCCTCTGTGGTCAGAGCCATTCCCTGCCCCACCCCTGCTCCAAAGTGGTAGACAAGGCAAACGATGGATCTGAATATGAGAGGGAGAGGAAGACGAAAGCTTAGCAAGCAAGCCAGGCTCCCTGGCAAGCAAGCTAGAGAACCAGTCTCCTTATCGTTGTCAAAATTCCTGCAGGCATTACAAGGAAGAGAAATTTTAAATTGCTTTTACACACCCCTGCCTGCTTGAGTGCACAGAAAAGACAGAAGTGGTCTCAGAAGGAAGACTGCTATTTTGTACAGTACATGGCCCAGTGCCTTATTTGAAGTTTGCTGTGTAAGCACTGTTGTCAAATGGGAGCTATTTGCTTCCTCCAGGCTTTTCTATGGGACTCATCAGTATGACATAGGAGAACTTCAGACATCAATTAAATTCTTTCCAGAACAACTCTGTGACTGAGAAACGGGAAACAAAAGGAAATCTTTGTGGCTCTGAAGGCTCATCTCTGCTGCAAACCAGGGTTTCAAGTTAGGCACATGGAAAACAAGAAATGACAAGAAATGCGTTGTGTAGGAACCTTGTGGCAAAGGCGGTGTTGAGGTCTGATGCTCCTAGGTAATATTCAGGGCAGTTAACCACCATGAAATTGCTCCTTCTCCTCTTGCAGTGCCTTCCCTCACTCATTCACTACGCAACTTCTTCACCAAAGGAGACTCCCTCTCTATCCAGCCATGATGCATCTGCAAAGTGTCCATGTGTCTGAAGTGTGCTACTGCGTCCGAATCAATGGCTCTAAAGATTGTGTGCTATAAATGAGCAAACAAAACTGAAAACCTGGGTTCTTACAGGCATCTTCTAGTCTCTGAGTACCTGGAATTTGTGCTCTGAATTCCGTTTTCTGTACTGAGGGTTGTATGTGGGGTGTACGGTGGGGAACAGGTTTGGTGAATTGTTCCACCTTTCTTATTTCCCTGCTTCTCTGAAGTAACTTTCCTTGCCAATTTTGCCTGGAGCTGGGCAGCACCGTCACATTGCCTACGCTGAGCAGTGGCACCACTGGTGTTCCAGCTGTGCAGCCTGGTGTCATTCCCCTGTGCCTAAGGCTGAGAGAAGCAGCACAGCTTGCATTGCCCACCAAAGGTGTTTCTGCTGCCACCAGGAAGGTTTGAAAGCATTGTCTGCCACAGCCCAGCCATCTGCTTCCCCTCACAGCACCAAGGAAGTATTGAGGTCTGCGAGGCACCAAAGGCTCCTGCGAGCTCTTCCACACTCTCAGAGGTGCAGAGGATCTGCCCCAAAACCTGCTGTGCAAGAGCTCTGCCCCAGCAGCCCTTCTGAGGGTACGTGGAGGGGACAGGGAGCTCGGCATGGGGTGCAGCACTGGCGTAAGGCAGCCAGATGTTCTGGGAGAGGGAGGGCAGGGCTCTGCTGCTGCCACAGCTCCTGTGAGCACACAGCAACCACTGTGGGAATGTCATGCTCTCCCTGGGCCAGGCCCTCCCACAGCTAACCAAGACCCAGCAGTCTCTAATGAGCTTCATCAAACTGACATTACAGTCAAATTGAGGCAGATCTGGGTGGGGATGATAAAATCAAAATTGTCCCTCACAAAAGGCAGCTCCTGCTGCACGTTTCAGGCTTTGACTTTGAACTAAGATGCTGTGGGTTCTTTAAACCAAACCCAAAATAGGTAACTTTTTAGAGAAAGATATTTGCTTGGCTGTGCTCTTTTGGGGTTTAGAAGTTTTTTTTGAGAAACAGAGAAGACTTTTTGGCCAAATATCTCCTTCACTGTGGAAAGGACATCAGAGCATGGAAAATTTCAGGATCTAAAGCATTTGTCAAAGTTGTAAGCAGCAGAAAAAGGGGCTCATACCATGAAGCATAAGTGGTCTCAACAACAATTCTACCAATTCAGCTTAAAATACATCTAAAATATATTTTTAAGGCCTCATTTACTCTACTAGATTAAGTTGCTACAGCACTAATGTACTTTACCTCTCAGAGGAGTGTGTGGGCTTCTGGCAGCAGAGGAAGCAAGAGTTAGCAGGAGAGGACGTGAAAGAAAAGCTCAACAACTCCTTGCTTTTCAGTCAGCCAGCTCTCCACGGTCCCTGCAGCTGCCAAGAACTTTTGTATGACAATAGCAATAGCACAAAACCTGTTAAATATAGATTCAACTGAATTTAAATTGAGTAGCATCTATAATAATCAAGGTTTGCTGGATGTGTCTTGAATTTGGTGTTGTTCTTAATTATTGAGCTCTGCACATTGGCTGAAAATATATTTTTTAAAAGTTTCTCTTAAAAAACTTTTTCCTTTTAAAAAGTGAGCTCCTGCTCACTAAGTGAAATGAAGGCATGACAGTGTGGTTTTCCTTCTCAAGACAGTGAAAATTTACCAGTTCTGTCTCTACCCGTTTACATTCCAAATGCGCAGGTCTTTAACATACTCCAGACTTCTGCATTTTGTCTTTAAAAAACCTTTATGAGGAGGGCACCACAGCTTATCAAGATGCCTATGGGCTGTGACCATACAGGCAGAAAACTAGAGCTGAGTATGTCTGAGGAAAGCCAGGCTCTTTGTGTGCTTGGACAAACAGTAACTGCGGACAATACTCCTGGCAGGGCTGTGTGCATACTTGAAACCCTTTCCTGGGGCTTTTCAAGAACACCCACAATGTGCTGAGGAGTCAGCAGTGGTGTTGGGGCTGCACACAAGGGGCAGCTCATCGATGTGCTGGAGGATGGATGAATGTAAATCTGCATTATGGGGTGCCTCGTCTGACTGTTGCACCATAAGCTCTTCCTTTCCTCAGGGAGGGGAAAGGTGACCACACCATTGCCACATCTACTAGAGATAACCCTGCTCTCACCTTTGATATCAGGAGTCTGGTGTGGGGATGCTCCCAGTGCACTCCTGAAATACTTGGCTGGGGCAATCAGCACAGTTTAATGTGAAGTTCCTGTGCCAGGGCTGGTTTAAGCAGCCTGTAACAGTGGTAATTGTGTAGATACAGCAGCACAGTGCTTGCTGCTGGTCAGATCAGACCACAGGGACATCTGCTGCATGACAGCAATGCAGATACACTCTTCAGGAGTAACTCATAAATACATTTCAGGGGAAATAAAAAACAGAAGTAAAATGTGCTAAAAAGCAAATGTTTGCAGCAAAGCATTTTCTCCAGGAGGTCTCTGAAACAGCTCAAGGTAGCATGGCAGGAACTTGTCACTCCTTCCATTGCCAGGGTTACTGTACAAAAACCACAGAATTAAAATGGAGCAGGGCTGTAAGTAACAAAACTGCTCTGAGAATACCCAGGCTTGAAGCCATATTTGAATGTATGGCTTGTTTCACTGGATGGTGATGGACATGGAAAGGCTTGGCTTTGCTTCTCCCCACCCCCCCCTTTTTTTTTAAAATTTTCTTTTCAGTCTTTGTGGCTGACAGTAACCACATTGTCTGAGTATTTATAGAAGCAAACACATACCTCAGTGCATGGACACTTCCCTTAGGAAATAGTTCCCTTGCCATGGTCTGCAATGGGTGTGAACCTGGTTTCAGCCACCATATGAACTTCCAGGCACCAGGATTACTTCTGCAGCTCCATCACATGATGATGGGACAAGGGCATGAGCCTTTACCATGCTGCCATGTAGGAAAAAGTCCTGAAGGGTGGCTGTGCTGAACATGCCCGCCTTTCTGATTCCTGGCTCCTGAGGCTGCCACGCAGGTGGGCCAGGGGAGCAATGGGGAGGGGGTGGAGAAGTCTTGAATAATGTGTTGACACTGCAGCAGTCAGCTTGGTAGCAGGGCTGAGCAGAGGAGAAAGCCCTCACCACCTGGCCAAGGACAGCTGCGGAATGGGTCTTCCAGGGATCAGAGGCAACTAGGGAGTTAACTGTGACCTGAGGCACTTCCTCATTCAGAATAGCCACTTATTTGTCCCACAGACCAGGGGGAACAGAAGTGATACCTGTGTCTTACAGCAGGACAGGAGAATGAGCAAGAAAAATGCCATCAGTGACTGCTTTCAGCCCAGCATCCTATTTTTATTTTATCTGTGCAGCAGACTTTTCACCTGTGATTGCCTCTTTTATTTCCATCTGGATGCCAGATCATTCTTTATTTTATATCCATATGGTGCTAACAATGTGGGATTCATGGAGAGAGCTGATGGGCAATGCAGAGATACAATAACTGCATATGAATATATCATAGTGGCAGTATGAGGAACTGCTAAAATCTCTGTGCCAAGTGAGGAATGAGTACAGCAGGGCAATTCGGTAATTCTTCGTTATTTACAGGTAGTGCTGAAAAGCTTGTGCTGGGCTGTGTTGTTAACCTGTTTGGATGCATTTATGGAGGAGAAATATGAACCCAGAGGCTGACACAAGCTGTAGTTTGTCTGATTTCTGTGTGTGGTTCCTGGAAACAGGGGAATTGAAATTTGTGCTTTTGAGTATCCGGTTTATGGTACCTGTGCACCTCCAGTGCTGCAAAACTTCATATATTTACTTTCATTATAGACACTGAAGGGCAATGAAGTGTGCAATGTATAGACTTTCCCACAAGTTAAAAAAGAAGGTGGTGGCCTCCCTGTAATTCTTTATGATGATCCTGTTCTCTGAGCCCTGTAGGAAAAAACTGCATGGAAGAAGAAATTATTTGCAGTTGCCAGCACTGAACACAAAGGGAAGCTCTTGAAGACAGTGGACCAGACAAAAGTCACCCAAGACAAAATGCCATTACAGCCACCAGAGGTGGAGCTGAACACTCAGCTTTGTTTCTCATTCTGAAGTCAGGAATAAAAGCATCTGAAGGAAGTTCCCAGGGTGGCTCCCAGGAGACAGATCCTCTGAAGCCCGAACCACTGAATGGCAGTATCAAACTTGCTCATTGTCCATTTCAGAGCAGGCTAAATGCTGGAAAAAGTGTGGCAGATTCAGATCCTTCATGAACTATGACCCGTTGGTGCCTTTCTTGTCCTCTTTTCCATTGTTCTCTACTCTCCATCCACCCACACTTCCTGCAGAGCAACAGAAAGGGTGGAGGGCAGTGTCACTCCTCTTAAAACCAGGCTGCCAAAGGCCATGATTAATCCATAGCCCTGTCCTAGTGGAACATTTGGCCTTGTTGATTATTAACAGCATGTTATGCAAGGTATAAAATCCTGCCTCCTAGAACCAAGCTCCTATGCCTATAAAAGAGCACAGGCAGCGAGGGTGTCTCCCCATGTACGAGTGTGACTTGGCTGACCTATGGATATTTCTGACATGTAGCTGGGTGTCGAGCCAGCCAAACCACAAGAGTTACTCTCCTGTTATTTGACTTCAGAGAAGAAAGATTTGCAAAGACATACAAAGAACTTGGAGCTGTTGTTGCACTGACATTTTATTTCATGAAGCAACACAAAATGAAGGGCTCCTCCCTAGTGCCAGGCTTTTAAAAATCTTGGGATTTTTAGGTGACTCCTAAGCCCTCATGTTGTTACATTCTGTGATCCCAGTCTGTTTAATAAGGCTTTTAAATAGTGGCTCTCCACTCCACCAGAAGGCTACTCAAGGGAGATGGGGAGGCAGGATTCAGTCCCAGGTCTCATATTTGCTGCCAACAGCAGTGGCAGGCAGCTGGGGCCAGTGCCCTCTGGCTGCCAGGGAGGCAGTGCTCAGCTCTTGCCAGTCTCCCAGCTCAGCTCTGGCCAGCACATCCACATGCCCTTGAAACTGTGCTGCTTGGCAGTGGAGGAGCCTCTGGGGAGCTTGTTTCTGCCCTCACAGTGACTCCTCAACTGCTGGGAGCTCTGCTCTTGGCTCACGGGATGCAGCTGGACAATGCTGGACATCAATAGAGGTTCCATCCACTGTGGGGTCCCTGGTGAACTGGGGCAGGCAGTGCTGCCCTACTCAGCATGTGTGAGCTGCTAAGTGAGCCAGCAGCCCACAGCTAACCCAGCTTTTACAGAGGTAACATGGGTTCAGCATCCTCCAATAGAACCTTGCTTTACAGGACCATCCTGGGCCTATATTAGTTTATCACCTTTTTTGTGGTGCTAAACAATTGTTAAAGTCTATCAAGCGTTTCAAAGTTATCTTTAGCGAGAAGAGGACTAGAGATGAACTGTTATTTGTCTCCTGTATATCTTTCAGTGGAAGTCAGATGCATTTTTTTCTAGTATTTGATATTAAACACATGTACAAAGTGTTGCCTTTCTCTATCCCACATGATGCTCTTTGCAACACAGCCCTTATGCCCTCCTGCCAGCTCACAGTCTGTCAGCAGTCACCCAACAACATAACCCAACTGGTACAGAAGAAAAAACTGGACTGCTAACCATGCTTGTGTTTTTCATTGCAAAGCCTGAGACTTTAGTTATACTGTTCCTTTTCTCCACTCCTGGTATGAATATTCCCCTCCCTCCCATCTTCAACACGAACTGGCGTTGCCTCCCATCTTGCAAATCAGTGTCACTTAAATCACAGTCACCTTGCACAGCCAACCCAAGGCACTGCGCTGAGTTGTGGGGAATCATGGCTGAGCCCTGCAGGAAGTGAAGGTCTGAGTGTATTGCTGTGGCAGAAGAATACCAAATGCAAGGATTTAAGGAGAAAAGATGAGTTTTAACAGATGATCGGAACTCAGGCAGTGAGTCAGACTCTCCTGTCATCGTGGAGGCTCAGCACCATATGACCAAAATCAATGTCCTGGATTTTGTGATAAAGTTATTGGGATTATTACGATGACTGTATTTGCCCATTGCAGTGTAAAGGATGAAACATATGGTACTAAACAAGCTAGCAAAGCAGTCAAGGGGCTGCTACATGAAGGGATTTGTACATAAACACAACAGGCCAAGGCAAAAGCCATGCTCCTCTAAGTTAATTTAGATGCGTTTGCTGTAATGACAATGTAATTATAGGAGTGCAATTCAGGAGATTTATCTTTTTAATTAGTAAACTCCCATGTCCTTCAAAAATCTCCTTTCACAGCTACAGAGCCACCTGCGTCAAAGTGCAGCGGGGAGTCCCTGCTTACTCACGACTCCTGTGCTCCGGCTCGCCCCACACTGCAGAGCTGCCACAGCTCCAAGCAGATGGTCCTGCATCAAACATTTCTTTCCCGTGTCACTTACCATTAATAAATTGGATCATTGTTAGCGTGCGCTATAATTTCCTTTGACATTTTCCTCATGGCAGTATGTTTGCTTTCGGTGGTCCCTGAAATACATGTACATATAAACCTATATAGCCTGGCAGCAGAAGTTTCCTAATGGTAATTTCAGCTGAAAAGACTTTTTTTTTTCCCCTGGAAAGAACTCAGTGCACTAGCAGTGCTCCCTGAGCTTGCTGTGCAGAAGCAAGCCAAACTCTAGGAGCTTTGCCAAGAGCCAGAGCCCACTCCTACCAAAGGCAAGTTGTGCCCAAGCAGTACATACCTGCTCTCACAGAGATGTGAATGCTCTCAGCCCAGCACTGTCACACACATACCAAGAGACACATCACATGTCTATATGGCCCCTGTCCTGGACATTTTTTGTGACCCTATATGTGTTTTCTTGTTTCTCTGATGTTGCTTTAACTACATTATGTAGAACCTGCCAGAATAAAAGACTAACAAAGCCCTCAGCAGTAGCATAATGTTCATATTTAATTATCAAATAGTTCTCATAAACTTTTCTTATCTTGGAGGTACAAAAGTGTAAAGGTTTGTGACTGCATCATTGCTGTGTTTCTGGCAGCACCCATACCCAGGGCTCCAGTGAAGCCAGTGCTGGGTGTGTGCATGCAGTGAAGGATCCAGCTCACTGGCTCCACCATAAGAAGTTAACAATAGGGATTACAGTAAAACTTGATACCAAAACTTGATTGCCTCAGTTAAAAACACGATGCTCTTATTTTCCTTTTTTTAAATGCTGGGAAAGAGGACTGAACTCCATCATTCACCAAAGCCTAAGGAAACTCTGCGAAGGGTCTGTGCTGGTGTAAACCATCAGTCACCTGCCCATGGGGAGCAAGGAACCTGGACGGTTTGCATACAGCACTTCACGCTCAGCTCCCATGGGAGAACTCAGGTTCAGCTTTGGATTTGGCATGTCAAAGCTGGCAGCTGCAGGGTCTCTCGGAATGTAGGCAGTCACTGGCATCCCACATCTTTCTGTGTGGCTGCTCAAGCCCCCTTTCCCATGTTGGAAGAAAAATACTGGAAGATAGGGAAAGGTACATGAGCTGGATGAGTGAAACTTTGCCTGGCTTCCCTAGCTGCCAGTGTGCCTGTGTCCCTACCACCAACCACAGCCAAAAAAGAAACATGTGCAAATGCTTCCTGACAATAACCCTTTCTCTGGGTCGTTGCTGGAGGTGTCCTCCCACTGCCAACCTGCTGACAGCACCAGGCCCTTGGGGGCTGTCAGAACAAAAGCATGGCTGGGGTGGTGTTGGCACTCAGGCAGTCCTTGGGCTGGCAGTGGGAGAGCATAGCAAGCTGTAAAGTTGAAGACAGAGCAGGAAAAAGGACACTCCTCAGACCAAATCAGCTCACAGGGAAACCTCTACACCTCAACACACACAGACTGCAACACTGAAAATGCAAATGCTAGATCAGCCCAGAAAGCTTTTTTGTTTCTAGCAATGATTTTACTTATGGCTGAGATCTCAAGGCAAGCAGAAGTGATAGCATGAATATTTATGAGGAATGAGTATATTAGAGTATGCCAAAAGAGAAACATTACTTCTTATGCAATGCAAGATTTTACCTCGGCTGAGTTTAGCACTGGTTTGAGCACAATATTTCCTCTAAAACTTGATCACACAGAGCCACATCATAACAAAGGGTGGGCAAGCTAACATGACCTGCTAATTTCCTACTCTTGAGGAATCTCAAAGCCATTTACAGGAGGAGTGAGCAGAGGAGTTGATGAATTAAGTCTTGCAAAACCTTTGGGAGATGGAGACAAACAACACTATTTTCCCATTTTGAAGATGGCAGTAAAAGCAGTAGCCTGTCACCAATGGTTTGTTTCAAAGGTGTTAACACCCAGAAGCAGTGGAAGCTTAGCTAACCTAAAATGGATTATTCTCTCCCTGGACCAAGCGAGTTAAGGACAACTGACTCAGATGTATCCCACTGCAGCAATTTTTTGGTTGATTTTGTATCATGGCCCAAAACAGCAACAAGAGGAGAAAAGGCTGATTTCATAAATGCCCCTTTCAGTTTTGATTAGAAAGATGTGCTTCCAGACCTGACAGGGTGATAACAGCATGAAGTGACTATGGGTACTCGGTGCCTGCAATTGAATAGATCTGCTCCTTGTGGGGCACCACCTTCCCAGCCAGATGGGAGCTGTAGGCCCAGGTGTGTCTGTGGTCCATCCACCTTGGTGCTTGTAGCTCTCCAGCTGTGACACACCCCTGGCTCGTGTATTGTCAACAGCAGCACAAGGTCTCTGTGAATCACACAAGATCTTTGTGAATCACACAAGCTGAAGGCAGAAGTGCAAGACCCACTCGACACCTTCGCCATCTTCTGAAACATGTCATTAAAGGGGCTGGTAGCCCAGGTTTCTTCTTGGAGTAAGGTCCTCAGATCTGTGTTGAAGGAGGTAAATGATGGACAAGCAGAGACACAACCTAGGGTCACATTTCCTAATTGACAACCTTTTTGATTTGCTTGTGCCATAGGAGTTGTTGTTTTCCCCTTCCCCAACACCCCCAGTTCTTACTAGAACACGGATATATACCTGTCATCAAAAACATGGCCAATCTCAAAGTTATGCTTAAATTAAACATAATCATCTCTTGTTGACCACCATCTATATGAAATTGTGTTTGAACTATAATCTATGATTACTGCATGTTTTTAAAAAGGCCTTTAGCCTGCTTTTGATCTGGACAGGAATCCAAGTTTTATATCTTTTTTTCTTTTTTGTATCTATGCAAATTTGACTTGCAGAAACAAAGTTCTGGTTTGGCGAAGCACCTTGTTTTATGGCTAGCTCTAAGCAAGACTCAGTGAACAAATATTTATTTTAATGTGAAATTCCTGAGGTCTGTGCACCTTTAGTAGTTAGGATGATTTGCAGTATACTGGATCACTGCATGACACTGAGAAAGACCTTATTCATTACTTCCAAAAAGCTATTAAAAATATCCCATAAGAAGATAAGTTGCTTAGAAGGTGTCTGTGTAGCAGAAGATTAAACCTACCTCAGTCAGACAATGTTTCATGGTTAGACCACCAGGCACTGCTCTTCTCTTCATAAACCCCATTCCACTATATCATTCCTTCTTTAATGTACTCTACCTGGCTTCCTGCTGAGGATGATCTATGTGCTTTGTGAAAGCAGAAACTAATATTCTGGGGAAGGGAATAGGAAATAGAACTTAAGCTGATTATTTAATTTTCGTCCAGGAAATTTTGAAGACTGAGCAGCTTTTTTTTTCCCCTGAAGAAATTGTGGCTTTTTCTCTTTACTTTTACTGAGAACATGATAAATACATATTTTCTAAGCTACATTTTGCATAAGGGGATATATCAAAGGATAAAACCCAGGGAACCAAATTTGCTTCTGGGAAGGCCATGTGTAACTCCAGGAGAGTATGTGGAGATAAAACACACCTGTGGTTAAATTATCTGTGGAGAGGATTGAAGTGCTCCCTGGAATCAATGAAGCAGCCTTTTACAGCAGGAGAGGCTGTGGTCTGCAGGCTGCTAAGTGAATCATAGAGCTGTTTGAGAGAGGAGAAGCAGAGGAGCTCCATTGCCAGGGTATCACGGCTGCTTTTCCTTGGCACTGCCCTGGGTGTGAACCAGAGAAATGTGGTGGTCAGTCTGTCCTCTGTGGCTGGGAGCAGATGGGTCCAGTAAAACAGCAGTAAGGAGAGACACTGGGAACATTCCAGGGGCTTGGCCAAGGTGACAACAGGGAACAATGGCATCAGCCCTGGAGGCACAAGCCCAGCCACCACCAGCAGTGTGCTGCAGCTCACGGCAGGCAGATTATAGGACTGAGCTTCAGGCCTGCAGACATCCCTACAGGTAACCTTTAAGGAACCTTAAATTTCTCTGTGGCTTTAATTGCATAAAGTCAACAGTGCCTAACTATTCCCTCAGTAATTTTTGTCCATGTTATTTTTAAAACAAACAAAAAAAAATAAGAGTGCCAAACAAAACAACAACAACAAAAAAAAAACCCGACAAACAAACAGAAAAATCCCATATCATGAAAATAAACCATTTCTCTAAAAAGAAGTTCAGCCATGTGAGAAAGAAGAATGAGGTTTGGAAGAGTAAATACTCACAGTGCTTTAATTTATTTGCCAAGGCTAGACACCTTTCCTAGACTCCGTCTATGGTCAGAGAGGTGAGATGATTTCCTAAGAAAGAGATCCAAGTCCCTCCCACAAGGTGCCTGCAGCCAGTGTGTGTGATCATCCTGAAGCAGGTCAGCCCCCAGCTCTGTACCATGTCTATGACACTTCAATGACACCTACTGCACCTTCCCTTCCCTTCCCTTCCCTTCCCTTCCCTTCCCTTCCCTTCCCTTCCCTTCCCTTCCCTTCCCTTCCCTTCCCTTCCCTTCCCTTCCCTTCCCT